>QPKB01000004.1:8078209-8223397 GCA_003546025.1 Camphora micrantha | reverse complement strand
ATTCAAAAGGTAAATGGAGAGGATTCAATCTCCTAGGAATCGGAGCCTTTCATCTTTCTCTTTCGTCCAATTCCTATGCTTGCTTCTGTTTCTTATCAATTTATCTCTTCATCTACCTACATGATTTTTTTAAGCAACATTTTAATTGTAGAAAAAAACGTAGAAAGGACACTGGCCCCCACTTTCACCAACATCTCTACAATTACACATGTATGGAATTATCACGACGACAGAGGGTAAACAGTGAACGGAGGAAATTTCGTGATGGGGACAAACAAACAAAGGAGGAAAATGATGCGTCCCTTCGTCTTCCAATGATTTTGACATCTCGATTCCACAGTCAAAATCATCGGCTGATTTTCAACTAAGAAAAATCAAGTCCCGCAAATAACTTTGTAATCAGCTAAAAAGAGCTTACTTTGTGTAATGTTGTGGTAAGGTTGCAAGGACTAATAAATGAGTTTAGAACTGGCAGATTCCTTCACCCACTTTTTAGAGGGATTTTACCCATATAGCTGACAGTATTGTAAATGGTTTCCAATTCTCCATATGATTCTGACCAGCTAGAAATCGAATTTGGATTCTGATTTTGTCCCCATTTTATATATATATATATATATATATATGAAATGAAGTGAATTTGATTTTTAATTTCGCTGTCAGTTTCAGATTTGATTTCGACTGTCTTATAATTTTTGACCTCCTTTTAATACTATCAACTAATGGACTAGAGATAAAGTACACTTTTTGGACTCAACCTAACTCGTGTATTTTTAATAATATGCCGAGACTCGAACTCAAGATAATATGAATTTCAAAAGAACAACCCAACCACTACACCACATAACATCTTTTTATTAATAATTATCAACAAAAGCTTAAAATTAGTTAATGAGAAAGGGACGTGGCCCCACTTCGGAATATTGACCGTGAGTTGGAATTTCTCTACGAGGTATTTATAAAAATAACTATATTTTTAGAATATTGACCCCTATTAATACTGTTGTTATTATTTTAATACTTATGCATTGTACTTTAAGCATAGAGGAAAAAACTTTTGAAATAACTATTTTATATGATTTCCTATATAGTCATTAATTTTCTATGACAATCATTTTACAATAAAATTAGACTCAAATGAATATATAATATATGGAATTGATCAACAAAAATAATAAGTTTCATAATTAATAAGAAAATGTCAATATTATTGAAAAAAGAAAAACTTGCAACAACAGCGTGGAGTTAAAGAGGAAGCGGGAAACTTTCCATGTAATTGATGTGCTACCATGCACGCTTGCCGATGGAGAAATGGTGGAGTCTGGGTTTTTTTCTTTTTTGTGTGTGTGGCTTTAACTTCTAAATCATGATGTAAATGGAGTGGAACACTACGATAGACCCCATCTATTAAAAATCACAATCATTAAGGCAAACATCCATGCTATTTATGGGATACCTCAAATTCTCACCTCATTCTGGATTATTTCTACGGTCAAATTGATTCTCTGATAAAAAAAAATACAAAATACTGGAGTTTTCCAAATAAAGTTTTTTTTTTTTTTTTATATTTGGACTCTCCACCATGCCTTTTGTCTATTAAGAAACTCTCAATTTCAGCCTATTTCTATCAAAGCAATAGCATTTGAGTGTTAATGGGTCCCAGTGTCTATAAGTGCTACTAATCTAAAGAATTTCAAGTATTTTTGTTTCTTCTGATTATATGATTTTTTTTTCTTTTTATTTAGAATATGAAATGCTGATTTCTGGGTCATTTGGTTTATTTAATCATTATTCTTTTTTATTTAACCCACTCTCGGTTCTGGGTTGTCTGCTTTCTTTTTTATCAATTGATTTTGACTGTACATTTTTTTTAAGAATGCGGAACTAATAGTAAAAGTAATCTTCAATAATATTGGTCCATCTAAATAAAGAATTAAGCTCATTCTTATTATCATCATTTTCTACTTTTTCCAATATAATTCTATTTCTCTATGTCAACAAGAGAACTATCATTTTTTCCATTCATTTACTTTTAAGTTCATTGTATTTTTTTAGAGCAACTTCAATAATTTTTTTGTTTCTTTGTGTCTCTTTTTAATACCGTCTCATGTCTCATTTGCATGCTTCGTTTAGATCAGTATTCAATTCGTTTTAAAATGTGAGCATCTTGAGACAATTGGTGCAATTATTAAATATTTCAATGTGAGAGGTAAACCTTTTTTAATTCATTTACTTTTGAGTTCATCATATTTTATTTGAGCAATTTTAGTTTTGTCATTTTAATATGATTTATACAAAAGAATCATCATTTTAAAATTTCTATAGATTTGCAATATTTTTATGGTTTGTATTTGTATGGTTTTCATAATTTATGAGTTTCTTTTTTTCCCCTTTCTTGTTTCAATTTTTGGGTATTGGATTCTCCTTGGTTTTTTTTTTTTTTCTTTTAAATCACTTTTTATCAAGGGATTTTCTGTGAATTCTCATTTTTCTGTTCTATTTTTTAAAATTCTTTAATGCTTATCATTATGAGTTAATTATTTATTTTACTTTCATTGGATTCTTTAAGTTCTCTTTGTGAAATCTTTTTATGGATTTTTTTTTTTTGCGGCTTCAGATTTCCATTTTTGAGTATTAGATTATCATAAATTGGTTTGGTTCTTTTAAATTTCATTTATCATTGTGTTGTCTATGAATCTTTATTTATATATATTTATAGCCTTTTTAATAAATTTATTTCATTTTATTTTGTATTTCTTTTATTATAATTTCTCACTTGTGATGGGTTTTAATGTTTTTTTTTTGTATGATGGTTTTTCATGAATTTGTGGGTTCTTTTGTCTTTGCCCTTCTATGCTCTATTTTTTAGTTTTTTTTTTTTTTTTCTCATGAGTGTTTTGATTCTTTTAAATTGCTTATGTTATTGAGTTGATTATGAATTTTCATTTTTATGTTTTGTTTTTATGTGTCTTTCTAATTTCATTGAATTTTATTCATAGTTTATTTTGTTTGTTTGTTTTGATTTTTTTTTTAGTTTTCTTGATCATTAATCTTTAATTTTCATAGGCTTGTGTTTTTTTTTTTTTAAATTATATGGTATTCGGTATTGAATTCTTATGGATTTTTTTTTCCTTTCTTTCATACTAAAATCTTTTGCATTTAATATGAAAGAAACTAATTATAAATTTTTTTTATAAATTTTAATATTATAATTATATTGCCCGTGCTGCACGGACGTGTTTTTCTGGTCAGTAAATGAGGAAAATGAGGTGTCCTTTCGTCTTCCAATGATATTGAAGTCTCCAGTCCTCGGTCAAAGTCATCGGCTGTTTTTTCAATTAAGAAAATTCATAGTCTTATAATACGACACACCTGATTTTTTTCATACTCTCTCTCTCTCTCTCTCTCTTCCGTTACTTTGTATGTGTTCTGTTCTGATCTAGTTCTAAGTACTGAAAATCTAGATTAGATATGGCAGATCCTTTTGCCTCCTTTCTCTCTTTCTTCTTAATCTCCCTGCTTGTTCCTCACTTTGTTCAAGTGGAAGCTTACGACCGCAAAGAGTGCCATCCTTTCAGTTGTGGAACTGTACCCCTGATCCAATTCCCCTTTTCCAACACCAGCACTCCTGAGTGCGGATTATACCAAATCACATGCGCCAACAATTCCATACCCATGATCAAGTTGGAAGACCAAGAAAGATCATACGTCGTTAAAAGTATCTCATATGAAGCAAAACAACTGGTACTTCAAGACGATGCCCTCCTTCGTGAAAGGACCCATATCTGCAATTCCCTTCACAGTGTTACTGTACCCGCCGCTCCTTTTCTTTCCTTCAAAGTTGTAACACCTAACTTTACGTTCTTCAATTGCAAGCATAATCAGTACCCTCTCCTTCAACGTCCCTTTGAGTTGTACAATTTCACAGATTGCACAGACTCCGTTCTCTATTATTATCCGAATGACAGCCTACCAGCTCTTAATAAAGGCAATTGTTCAGTCTTCGAATTTCCCATCTCTGAATCGCAATTAGACCCGTATGGATCGAAGAGGGATCTCTTGACTCTGCTGGCTGTTGGATTTGGACTCGGATGGGAACTTACCCGTGAATGCGAGGAGTGTTACGAGAAGAAAGGAGGCAAGTGCGTTCTAAATGGAACTAATAGAGACTTCATTTGTCTTGGTGAACGAGGTAGAAATTGGCTCTACTTGTCTATGTTTTTTACAAAGAAAACTTTCTTTTTTTAATTTCCATGTCTCTTACGTTGTTTCACCCCTAGGAAAAAAAAATTTGGGTAAGATATATTATTCTTCGACATTCTGGGGCGAAACTTGTATACGGCGATTCTGGGAAAAAAAGATTTCACCTCTCTGTTTCTGTTTTTCTTTGCATACCAACGGTTATGTGAAGAAAAAGAAACAATCTCATCTTTAAAGCAGCAATATCCTACTAAAGGAAGTTAGAGTTTAATATCTGACAGGTAAAGATTAGGGTAAGGTTGGTCAGAGATATAGGATTGCTAGTAGTCTCTGTAAATTTAGAGATTATCAGCTCTCTTCAATGAAATGTTAGGGTGGATTTATAGGGCTGCTTTGATTGTCAAAAGTTTACAAGCAACATGTTTGACTTAAATGAGGGCCAATTTTGTATGATCTGATCTACACATGTCATTCCCCTTGATGTATATCAATTGACCCAATCTGATCTAGATAGAGTGATAAATACTGTTGTATTTACATGTCTAAACTGTTTTAACTGGTTTTCTTTTTTAATATACGATTAATCAAATAGCGAATATTTAATCAGATGAGTGAGAAAGCAGACGTCAGTCTCACGGAGGATAAACAGGCTACCGACGTGAGCTGAGTACTAGTGTTAGGACTTGATCATTTCTCATAAAATATAATAAGTGAAGGAAATAGACTTTGAATACAGTTTTTCATTTTGGGTTTGTAAATAAGGTTAAACAGGCATCACTAGATTTCGGGCATGCTTATGTGGTATTTGCTAATTTGCATTATATTATGCTTTTGCAGGTACTGATAAATCTAAAAGAACGAACCTGATACTAGGTATTACATTTTTTTCTTTTCCCTTTTTTTTTTTTTTTTGGGTAAATCACTAGGTTTTCTACTTGGACTTACTTTTTAACTTAGGGAAGTTCTATGGACATGGTTTTAAAAATCGGTAGATACTATATGTATCGACTGATGCAACAATAATCTTCTCCATACAACTATATGTATCAGCCCATTCAAACAAACACAATAATGCTACATTGTCGATTCTAAATTGATAACAAAAGAGTGTAATGAGACCACATTAGATTTATCTTTAATCTTACTGAAGTTCTACTGGCATGGTTGTGAATATTGGACAAACTATGCATATCAATCAATATACCAATGGTCATATAGCCAATATGGCGGCGTGTATCAACTGATAAACATGGAGACAGTAAAATTACTATGCCAGCAATAAAATGTAACAGAAAGAATGCATGAACTCCCTTAGTATAATTTTATAAGAAGAATAAACACAAAATAGCAGTGCACGATTATTATGAAACAAACTTGCTATAAACACTCAATCTATAGAGTAATACGCCAGACCATAATCCGTTGTAATTCTTTTGTTCCCTTTGTTTCTGCTCTGTTTCTTTGTTTCCCGTTGTAATCCTTTTGGGGATCCTTTTAAGCCCTGTAGTCTTTTCCTCTTTGCTGAATACAATTTTATCTTACAGATTTTCTTCTGTGTACACACTAATAGACTCTGCTTTAAATTGAAAACAGTATGTTACACCAGGATTAGGATTGATGCTCACAATTTCAGGATATTGATTTTCCAAAGAACTAATCTTGGGTGGTCCCATTCCAACACTTAGACCATGTGGATGGAGGACCGTGATACTCCCATGAAATTAATGGATCAACCGAGGTGGTCTATAGTTTCAAAATCACCATTTGGAGCTTGGATGACTTCAAACTTCATTTATCTACATTCGTGATAAATTATTTTTGTTTTCTGCATTTCCCTGCCACTTGCAATCAAAAGCAGAGTGGCAAGGAAAAGATTTGTAGTAACTGACTGGACGAAATGAGGCAATGGATCAGTCTAGGTGGGCTGTGAAATCCCTTAGATGACACTGAATTTCACCATCTCTATTCCAATATTTAGGACACGTTTGTGTAGCCTATTTCTGCAGAAAAAAAAAAGGCGTTTTTCCCTGAAAAAACCCCATTTTTCTATGCGTTCGGTGCGACAGTTTTCTGCTGAATTGCATTTTCACCACGTCAGCGTTTTCCTTCCTAGGCTTGAAAATAGACTTCCTATGGGGAGCATGGGAAATCCATTTCCACATAAAACTGACCCCACTATATTTACTCCATTTCCTCTTTAATATTAGTTTTAAAAAAGAAATCATCAGCCGCACCCAACAACATTAGCACCAATTCTTCAAGAAAAAGAATTGACTGCAAATATGAATTTCTAACTTATGCGGAAAACATTTTCAAAGTATTTAAAAACCATAGAATTTGCTGTTGTGGTAATTTCATCTTTCCATGAAAATTGCTTGTATACAAACGTGCCCTTAAATGGACGGGAGAATGGAAGAATGTAGTCAGTGATATTCTTTAAAGTGGTCTAATCTTGACAGTTCCCACGTGTTGAATGAGGTTGCCACAATGTTCTTGTAAATTTATAATAATCTTAATTGACAAGTCAGATGTTAGTCTACCCCGTGTGTGTGAATCGTCTGCTGACACGCCTGTAGAAAATATTTTTTCCTACCGAAAGCCAAGACAGTTGCCACGCAAAGTGGAAGAAGAGTGTGTACAAAGCTTTTGTGTATAAAGCATATGTCAAAAGGTTCCCTCTTTAGTTAATTTCTAAGCATTTGATCCATTGTGTCAATTTAACTTGAGCTAATTTCCATCTAATGAAAAATAATTTTCACAATTTGAGTTTCATAGCCTTACTTCAGGCTGTTAGTGACAGAAATGAAATTAAAGTTATAGATTGGCTTACATTATGCAGTCTTCTACTTGGATGGGGCCAATAGACTCCACCTTCATCACACATGTGCCCTATAGTCATGAGAGTAGTACATTCAGATTCCCCACAAGCTAATGATTGTTATGGCTTCCAAGCAGTTGTGCTTCTATTTCGCTCTTTTTCTAACAATAATTTTACATGTATTAAGATCACATAAAGTTGTTGGGCAAGGACAAAGGCAAAAGAAAATCAAGGAAAGTTTTGATGGATGCTACATTTTATAGATAGACCCTTTTTCAAAGAAAATTTTTATATGAAAGGAGATGAAATTTGCCCAAAATTGTTTCACTGAAAACCTCTCTCCTGCAGGTACAACAGCTGGAGTTGGTATCTTCCTTCTAACATGCCTTTTGGTGTTCATAATATGTCTTGTGAGAAAATTGCCATCAGATAAGTTCTTTTGGAGAAAGAAAACACATGACAGTCGAAATGTGGAGGCATTTTTAGAAAATTATGGTTCTGTTGTTCCTAAAAGATATCGATACTCAGAGCTGAAAAATATGACGAACTCCTTCAAGGATAATTTAGGCCAAGGTGGCTACGGTAGTGTGTTCAAAGGAAATCGTGATGATGGTCGTCTCGTGGCAGTGAAGGTCTTAAACAACTTGAAGGGAAGTAAAGGTGCGGATTTCATAAATGAGGTCGCTAGTGTAGGTAGGACTAATCATGTTAATATTGTTACTCTTCTAGGATTTTGTTCTGAGGGTTCCAAAAGAGCACTTGTATATGAGTTCATGTCCAAAGGATCTCTAGAAAAATTCATTTTCTCTGACAAGCTGGGAACAGGACATGCTTTGGATTGTCCAAAGCTATTCCAAATTGCAGTTGGCATTGCACGAGGACTGGAGTACCTGCATCGTGGTTGTAACACTCGTATTGTACATTTTGACATCAAGCCTCATAACATTCTTCTAGATGATGACTTTTGTCCAAAGATTTCAGATTTTGGGTTAGCTAAGCTATGCCCTCAACAACAGAGTACCCTGTCGATGCTAGATGCAAGAGGGACAATTGGTTATACTGCCCCTGAAGTGTTCTGTAGAAGCATTGGAGGCGTTTCTCACAAGTCTGATGTTTATAGCTACGGTATGATGTTGCTCGAAATGATTGGGGGAAGAAAGAACATTGATGCACAAGCAGAGAATACTAGCGAGATTTATTTTCCGCATTGGGTATACAAGCACATAGAGCTTAAAGAAAGTTTAGGATTGCTTGGATTTCGTACAGAGGCAGAAGAAGACATTGGGAGGAAAATGGTGTTAGTGGGTTTATGGTGCATACAAACCGATCCAACAAATCGACCATCAATGAGTAGAGTGCTGGAGATGTTGGAAGGAAGCTTTGGAAGCTTGGAAATGCCACCCAAGCCATGTCTTTCTTCGCCGTAGAGATCATGCTCTTCCACGACCTAATACCAATTACCAAAAGAGAAGAGCCTGCCATGATATATTTGAACGTGTCTTTCTTCTACCAAGAGAAAGTTCATAGCATCGTTCTAATATAAATATTCCTGTACTTTGGGTTTGAAAGATCTTATTATAAATTTTGTCCACATTGATGGAACAAAAATTATTTGTGCAATTTTTTTTTCTAAAAATTCCATTTAAATATATTGAAATTTCAGTAAAGTTAGAGCAACTTTACCATTAAATAGTTATAGCAGTATAACTGTCAAATTTTTCAAAAGAAGTGATGGTCCGGTGGTGATCTTGCGATCAAGCAGTTGATAATCTAAAGTGAGCCATTGTTTTTGGCCTTAAAATAGCCATTATTTTTGCACTTAAAATACAGTGAGTCGTTATTTTATATTTTTTTTCTCTAAGATGAATTAACAGAAAAAATTGAAAGCAGTGCCAAAATGAAAATACAACAACACTAATACAGCATTTATTGCTATGCCTAGTTGCACTTGGCCATTGTTTCGTTTGATCACATGTTAACTTGATCGTGTGTTTAGCTGTAGAATTGATGGTAAGCTTAACATGTCAACAACCTAATACCAGGATACACTCCGACTTAAATCAAATTGAAAGTAGAGCATTGAAAATTTGTATTAAATTTTGTGAGTGGTTTGAATTTTGATAGAGCGCGGATTGTTCAATGAAGATTAAAATTCAGGAATCAACTGAAATCTATCATTTCTCAAATACCAAATTTTAATGATGCAAAGTAGGTAAAAATCTACTCCAAGTAACCGTTCCAATGAGGTTTTCCGTCTAATCATATTATGGATCTTGTCCTGACCCAGCCAGGATGAAGTGACCTTCGTAGTCACTTGCTTATCAGTTGCCAAAGCCCATCTTGCTTTTTGTCCAAACCTCATGCGCAAGTATTATGCTCTTTTGTAACCGTGTTGATCCATTGGCTAATTTGTCAGTCGTAGTGGGGTATGTAAGTAGCAAATCTCCAATGGCTAATTTCTTAGTTGCCTCAAACTATTCTTCTATAGACTTCAATTAGTCTTTCACAGTAACTCTACTTGTGATAGATCATCTGATCTCCTTTTATATCGAGTTTTTTCATGATTTGGAGGTGTTTTTTTTTTTTTTTTTGGTTTTATGAGTTGGCCCAATTGTTAGAAGAGGAAAGTTAAAACTACTTTGCTAGGGATCGATCCTGGCATGAACTATGGAGCAGGTGTTGCTATCTACAGTAACACCCTGTGATTCCCAATATAGAGGTTAACCTTATACCATCTAAGCCATTTTTGGTATTCCTCCTTTTTCCGATAGGCGGTGTTTTGTTCAAGAGGCATAGCTGGTTTGGGTTCCAATCAATGTAGGAATGCTACCTAATAATTGAATCCACAAAGTCAAAGTAATCACAACTGATCAATGAATAATTATAATCACATGTTAGTCTCTGCAATGACGGTAGAAAGTTAGTTTAAAATAATATTTTCCGAATCCTCCAGCCACGGATTCTGGATCATTCCGCAGAAACCAAATTTGGAGCCGACAAAATCCCAACCTACCAGACGCCGTTTCCACGATCTTATCCCGTGAGAATGAGGGAACGTCCATTGGGCGCATTCCACCAAGTTGACTCCACTCCAGTGATCATTTTTCCTGCTGGGACCCACCTCCATACGGCACATAAAATCCAGTCACTTGTATTCCACATGGCTCACTCACTCACTCGTCAAATTTCTCGTTCACCACGTTTGTATGTGGGTAGGAAATTTGAGGCTAGACTCTGATGATCTAATCTTCTGTGTAGCAGCAGTCTAATAGCTTTCTAGTTAATCAATCTACCAATCACTATCAGTCTAATAATTTGAGGAGTTGCAAATTTTAGATGTGGGCTTCACCTCACATGATAACCTGATTGAGGCTCCAAAGTTTTTAACACTTCATACATACACAACCATAGTATACTATACGAATAGCAGCGTGTGTATTTCATTACATTGAAAATGCCACGAACTTTTTCGGAAAACTCCACGGCCAGTTGCCCCTCTCTCTCAATATACTCTTCTCTCCCTTTCCTTTCACATTGAGTTTTATAAGTATCTTCCCTCATCTCTCTCTTGTATTGACTTTCTGTCTCTCTTTCCTTTTATATTGAGTTTTAAGCATCTTCCCCCATCTGCATCTCTCTCTCTCTCTGGTTTCATGTTTCTGCTGCTAGCGAGAGCCCCATCATGAATACCTTCCCAATTCATCAATCCCTCCCATATTCTTTCCTCCTCATTGTGTTGCTCTTTTTTATGCCGGCTTCATCTTCCGCCCAGGACTGCTCTCCTTCCCTATTTGAATGCGGGAACGTCAAGCTCAGGATCAGCTATCCCTTTTGGACAAAGGGCCGTCCGGAATACTGTGGCTACCCAAACGAGCTGGAAATCAAATGCAATAAGACTGACAATTCCTCTGAGATTGTGATTCAATCACGCAAGTACCATGTTATGAAGATCAATTACGAGAATCAGACAGCCACCATCGTTGATAAAGATTATTACTTTGCGAACAAGGACATGACTCCATGCCGTCGTCCATCCAGTAACACTAGTATCGACATCAATCTCTTTAATTACACGAAGGGAGATCTCAACCTTTCATTCCTCTACAACTGCCCTTTTCTTGTTCAAGACAACCCAGACTTCAGATTCTTCAATTGCTCCTCCAATCATTACAGAGATTATGCCTATTTCACATTCCTACAGCACATCACAGGCCCATTCATCAATTGCCACGTGATACAAATCCCGATCCTAGAACTGAATAGAGATCTGCTATTGGAAAAGGAAAAGGCAGAGGAGTATTGGATCGATGTTTTGGCAGGGGGTTTTGAGGTCACTTGGTCTTCATCTGATCTTGACTATCGCTGTCGGGACTGCGTCAAATCCAACGGCCACTGCCGTTTTGATGAAACCTCTCCTCAAAAACGCGCCTGCTACTGCAACGGAGCATCGTATCCTGACATGTGCCCTTTGGCTCAGGGTCCAGGTAAGCATCTAAATTCTCATATCCTCCCCCACTTTTCTTTCGAGTTGCTTGCATGTGACCGATGCCCAGAGAGCCCTTTGAGAGGGTTTTTTTATTTTTTTTTCAAAGGAGAGGGTATTAGATCTGATGAAGGACCAAAAAGGCCCACAAATTTTAATATGGATGAAAAAAGATTCTCAATTTTCAATATTGATTGAAAAGGCCCCAACTTTTAGATTTGGTGAAGACAAAAACGGCCCTCAAATTCAATCTCCACAAAAAAGGATCCGCAAAATTTTAATATTGACTGAAAATGCCCTAAAGAGGGGATACCCCCGCTCATTACTTTTGTTTTTGGTCACTCAACAAAAAAGAGAAAAACAATAAAATAAAATAAATGAGCGGCATATCCCCGTTTAAGGCCTTTTTGGTCGATACTGAAACTTGATGGCCTTTTTGGTGGATACTAAGTCTAAGAGTGGTTTTTTTTTTTTTTTTTTTTTTTTTCAATCCTCTTTACAATATCACCAAATTATTATTGAAACTTTATCTCATTTCTCTTCATCCTACTTGCAAAACATATTCTTCTAATGATCAATATTAATAATATCATTATTTGTAATTATTATTTCCACTATTATTTTCTAATGTATATTACATATTGTTTTTGCAGGTGGTGATAAATCTAGAAGAAAGATATTGATAGGTATTGCACTTAAACATGCTATTTTACTTACAGAAGGCTTATGGAACATTGCAAGTTTTTTTTTCTTTCGTAAAAGACTACTGCATAGTTTTAAACACGAGAATTTAGCTCCTATATGTAGGAGCATCCACATTAGGATGTATTCACCGATGCACACAAACACAGTAACATCACCGTAAACTGGACCCATAACTGACCTACAAACATGACTTGCTTCTGACCCAAATTGTAAAATGAGACAGTTTCGGGTTTCGGATTGACCCATAAAACTGAGTACATTAATGCTTATCATAAATACCAGAATATTGAACGGCAATGATGAAGAATTGGGCAGCCTACACAAGTGCAAAAATTTAGATTTATATGTCGGGATATTTTGGATATTTTTCACAAATTTTACAAAATCTTTATTGGGTGTCGTCACCCTATTGAAAATGTACTGGAGCCATTTTCCATTTACATATGTAATTGTTTACCACCTCCTCATCTATGTAAAATGATAGATGTGCTCATTTACTTGTGAAAATGATACTTTCAAATAACTATGGTAAATATATAAAACATCAGGTGCACACCATTTTCACCCCTCATTTACAAATACATTACATCAATAAGAAAACGAACATTATCATATGTAAGTGTTATGCATGGCATCATTTAGATATGTAAATGAGTGTAAATAAATGTCCTCTTAAGTTTATTTCATCTAATTTACACATTACATACATAAATCAGGTGTGAAAATAGCACATTAGGCCATTTTTATATGAAGATTTTCACACATGAAAAGATGTGAAAATGCTTTATACCACCTTAGTTAAAATGGCCCAATACAACTTCAGCATGAGATAGGTTGCATATCAGACTTCATCATTGACTTTTATTTTTAAAACTCGTGTACCGCAAATTCTTATTCCAAACTATTCAAATAATTTTATTAACCTTAGTTTCATGTTTCCAGTATCACAGATTTGAGATAAATGAGAATTTCAAATACCCAACCCGAACCATTCAGCATTTAATGTGAAAATGGTGCATCCAAACAAATACGATAATGTGTTTTGCATGTGTAAATTTTACATATGCAAATTTTACCAGCTTAAATTCATATTTCATATATCATGCATTAAAGATAAATGGCACTAGAAGTAGCCCAATCTTAATGGTCCCATGCGTGATGAATGAGATTGCACGTTGCAGCAATTCTTTCTTCTTCTTTTTTTGATAATCAAGGGTATCTCCCATCTAGCTTAGCCCAGTGGCTTTTGGCCATGAGCTCGAGGGACTGCACAGCCGGGAACTAATCCCTAGGGCCACTTACAAACCCTCCTATGCACCTAATAAAACTATGAGAGGTGGCCAAAGGAGGTTGTTGCTGCAATTCTTTACAGCTTGGTGGGGTCAAAAAATGAGATATTTTTAAAGAACTCATTAACCTAAGTTCCTAGATATATTATGTAATTATGTGTAGATCGTGCATATCCTTTATTGTAGGAACTCCCCTTTAAGAATCAAAGAACGGTTTATTGGCCCTACTGGGTGGAAGAAAAAGTTTTGTATAAGGTTTTTCTGTATGAGGCATCTGTAGAAGATTAGCCTATTAGTTATTAGTACCTAACCATAAATCTATGACAATGAAACTTGAACTAATATCCATCCAAGTACAGTCTTCTCACCATCCGGTAATAGTTATTAAGCAAGAGAAAAGGCATAAGGAAATCCATGAAAGTAATTATAGTAGTTACACCATATAAACCCCAATTTTAAGGGGAAACATGTGAAAGGTGAAGAGATCTTCCCAGAAGTGTTTGATTCGAATCTCTCTCTTGCAGGTGTAACCATTGGAGTTGGTGTTTTGATTTTGACATGTTCTTTCTTCTACATAATCAGTCTTGTGACAAAATTGCCATCAGATAATTTCGTCTTCTTTTGGAAAAAGAAAACATATGACACTCTCAAAGTAGAGGAATTTTTAGAAAACTATGGTTCTCTTGTTCCTAAAAGATATCGATACTCAGAGCTAAAAGGGGTGACGAAATCTTTCAAAGAAAAATTAGGCCAAGGTGGCTATGGTAGTGTGTTCAAAGGCAAGCTCAATGATGGCCGCCCTGTGGCAGTGAAGGTCTTAAACAACTCCAAAGGAGGTAATGGAGAAGAATTCATAAACGAGGTCGCTAGCATAGGTAGGACTTACCATGTTAATGTTGTCACTCTTCTAGGATTTTGTTCTGAGGGTTCTAAAAGAGCACTTGTATATGAGTTCATGTCCAAAGGATCTCTAGAAAAATTCATTTTCTCCAACAAGGTAGGAGGGAGGCATATTTTGGATTGTCAAAGGCTATTTCAAATTGCAGTTGGCATTGCACGAGGACTAGAGTACTTACATCGTGGTTGCAGCACTCGTATTGTACATTTTGACATTAAACCTCACAACATTCTTTTGGATGATGACTTTTGTCCAAAGATTTCAGATTTTGGGTTAGCTAAGCTATGCCCTCAACAACAGAGTACCCTGTCGATGCTAGATGCAAGAGGGACAATTGGTTATACTGCCCCTGAAGTATTTTGTAGAAACATTGGAGGTGTATCTCACAAGTCTGATGTTTATAGCTATGGCATGATGGTTCTAGAAATGATTGGGGGAAGAAAGAACATTGATGCAAAAGTGGAGAAAACTAGCGAGATTTATTTTCCGCATTGGGTATACAAGCACATAGAGCTGAAAGAAAGTCTTGGATTTCTTGGATTTTGTACAGAGGCAGAAGAAGACATTGGGAGGAAGATGGTGTTGGTGGGTTTATGGTGCATACAAACTGATCCGACAAATCGACCATCAATGACTAAAGTGGTGGAGATGCTGGAAGGAAGCCTTGGAAGCTTGGAAATGCCACCCAAGCCATATCTTTCTTCTCCATCAAGATCATGTTCTTCGACAACATAATGCCAAAATCCATTTGAATGAGTTTTTCTTGTACTTTGAGAAAGTTCATGGTGTCATTCTAATATAAATATTGAGAGATCACCTATTGTAAATTTCCTCAACATTGATAGAACAAAATTATTTGTGCAAGATTCTTTTCTTAAATTTCATTTAAATATGGTGAAATCTTCTTCCCAAGCGAAGTTGGAGGAGCAAACCACGGCACTAAGGGCAAATGGCCCTTCTAGACTATCCATGTTAAACAGCTTCAACTCCAGAACAAACCACCTTCCCAAGGACGTGGTGTGAACAAGCCAACCTTGGACCGAGTTGAGGATGACTTACTAGCTATTAAACAAGGCTGCTTAAGCTCTAGCTGAAATGATCTTATTAGCCTAACTTGAGGTTTGCTTTAACATTGAATGTACCACCTCGAGCTTGACTAGCATCGGAGCTCAGGTTGGGTACTCAAAGAACGTATGACCTATAGCTTGAGCTTCTATCATGAGACAGTCGAGCCATGCTCGAGCTTAAGTCCAAATAAACTGAGCTGAGTAAAACTTAGCTTGAACTTGTCTCATGAGACAATTAGCCAAAACTCAACTAGGCTCTTGTTGAGCTGAGCCCAACCCCAACTGGCTTGCAAACTAGTTTGGCTTGTTTATGGAACTACCTGGTAGTGGTAAATAGGGATATAAGGCAGTAATGTACTTGGAACCTTAATTTTTCAAGGATTTGAATTATTAGGGTGATGTCATTGTATTTTTTTCTCATCTTCCCCTGATTGAATTTCCATTTGAAAGAGAATTCCAAGAAATTCAATTACATGAAACAAATAGGACCACTGAAAAAGCTGTATTGAATTTTATTCAATGCAGTCATTTCATCTTCAACAAGTAGCAGTAGCAGTAGCACCACCTATTATATCCGAGGAAGAGTCTAGCTTACAATGAATGCCCTCACCACACAAATCAAATAGACACAAAGATTCTGGAACTTGACGACAAAAGCAGTTTCACCATCCATTTGAAAAGCGTGGCTAGGATTGTGATTTCAATCCATTTTTAACGAGAGGCCCTTGGACTGTATGTACCTAGGCCTGTTAATGGGAAGGGATGAAACGGGTAAAAAGCCCGGCCCGGCTCGTCCCAAGCCCTAAAATAAAGGGCCTTTAAAAGAAATTTGAGCCTAGTGGGCTGAGTTTGGACAGTACATTTTAAAGCCCGGCCAAAATGGGACTGAGACTGAGCAGAGGATGCCCAGCCCGTTTAGGCCCGGCCCGTACCAAGTCCCAAAATACAGGGTTTTTAAAAAAATTTGAGTCCAGTAGACTGGGTTTGGATAATACATTTTTGTTCATTTCTTTTTTAAATTACTTGATCTATATAGGAAAATAGGATACTCATTCTCATTCATTTTATTGATTTTATTGATTTTCTACTTTCACCGTAAAAAAAAAAAAGAAGTTTTTAACTGATCCTACATTACTTTAACTTGACTCATATATGATACTCATTCATTTCTTGACCCATATAGCCTATAGGATACTCATTCATTTTTATTGATTTTCTGATTTCTACTGTCATCGGCCAAAAAAAAAAAAAAAAGTTTTTAACTCCACCATGTTGCTTGTTGCATTGTTTTGCTAATCCCAAGGCCGAAAAAAAAGAGGAGGGTTTAAAGTCTGGTTCACACTGGGTGTCTGGTGACAGCAGGAATAATTAGAGAATGTTTTGCTTCTGTTTAGGATTGAGCTACGCCCAGGCCCGGCCCTGTCCCAGCCCACCCGTACGGGATGGGATTTAATGTAGACCCGTTCAATTTAGGGCTGGGATTGGACAACACCTGGCAGACCCGTCCTATTTTCGGAACGGGATTGGACAACCTAAGCCCAGCCTAGCCCGTCCCATTGACAGGCATATATGTACCATTGGCCCCTTCCACATCTTCCACTGGATTTTCCCTGACCGACCATCTTGAACAGCTGTCTCACTTTACTCAATATCTTCCCCACTTCAATCCACACTTTTTCTTCAGTCTGGGTAAATTCTTCGCAACTTGATTTAAAGGCAAGGCAGAACCGTTTACAGTTCATTTGAGTGCATGGCCTCTACCATGCTCGTCAGTGGGGCCCACTTAAAAGAACACACCGTCTATAACCTAAATTGGGCCATTGTTTCTGCATTCAAAATAGCCAGAGTCTTTGCCCTTAAAATAAAGTGAGTCATAATTTTGTATTTACTTATTTTCTCTAGACGAATTAACATAAAAACCAAAATAGTGCCTAATAAAATAAAATTGAAAATAATGCCACAAATGAAAATATTACAATACTAATACAGCATTTATCAAAATGTCTAATTGCGGTTGGGCCCACCGCCCATGTTTCATTTCATTATGTATTTAACTGTAGAGTTGACGGTGTGCTTAACATGTCATTAATCCAATGACACTACAGAGGATGACTGGAGCCAACTTTAAAACAGAGCATCATGAAGTTGTTTCGTTGTGAATTGCTTGAGTTTTGATAGACCATGGCGCTTGTTGAATGAAGATTACAATTCAAAAATCAGCTGAAATCATTGCCCAGACCTCTCCCTTGGGTGCCCAGTCCTCTTCCTCCGGCACACAGGAATCTCTTCCAGGCTCCCAGTCTCTGTCAGGCACCGAGATTTCAACACTACCAGTGTGGAAGCTCTACGTTGATGGCTCTGCTAACATAAATGGAGGCGGAGCGGGCCTCGTCTTGATCAGCCCTGATGGCACACCCCTCAAGTATGCAGTAAAGTTCCATTTCACTACCTCTAACAATGAAACAGAGTATGAGGCTCTCCTTTCTGGCCTAAATTTGGCACTCGAAATGAACGCCCAATGCCTCATCGCCCACAGTGACTCTCGGCTGATAGTTAATCAAATAAGGGGCGAGTTCGAGGCAAAGGAAACAAGAATGCAGGGCTATCTCAGCATAGTGAAGAAACTGATCCCGAGGTTCCAGCACTTCCAAATATGTCATATCCCTCGGGAGAATAACATTGCTGCCGACGCACTTGCCAGGCTCGTCTCATCCCTAGAGGCCCCATCAGGCGAACCAGCATTCCTTGGGCACCAGTTTGAACCAAGCCAGTTGAATGAGAACACTGCAAATATCAACTGTGTCACAGCTGAAACGAGCTGGATGACCCCGATAAGGGCATATCTTCAAGAGGGTACACTGCCAGAGGATCCCCTTGAGGCCAAAAAGCTAAGGATGAGAGCTTCCAAGTTCACTCTCCTGCAAGACACCCTGTACAAGAAAGGCTACACTTTACCATTGCTGAAGTGCCTCTCTCCTGAAGAAGCAGATTACGCCCTGAGGGAAATCCATGAAGGAATTTGTGGAAACCACTCAGGCGGACGCCCCCTTGCCCACAAAACACTTAGGCAGGGTTTCTTTTGGCCCAGCATGTTGGCAGACGCCAAGGAATTTACTAGAAAGTGTGACAAGTGCCAGTGCTTCGCCACTGTACCAAGGCAGACCCCGGAGGAACTCACCACTATCATGAGCCCATGGCCTTTCTCCAAATGGGGAATTGACATCCTGGGCCCCCTTCCCCTGGGTAAAGGACAATGCAAGTTCGTAGTGGTCGCCATCGACTACTTTACAAAATGGGCAGAGGCAGAACCTTTGGCGAGGATCACAGACTCCAAAGTGCAAGACTTTGTCTGGAAAAACATTGTCTGCCGCTTTGGGATCCCTCACGCCATTGTCAGTGACAATGGGAAGCAATTCGACAATAAACTTTTCAATACATTCTATTCCAACCTTCAGATAAAGCAGCCTCACTCTAGCCCGACGCATCCACAAGCAAACGGGCAAGCAGAGGTTATGGTGAGAACCGTCCTTCGAAATATAAAGACAAGGCTCGAAAGAGCGAAGGGTCTTTGGGTTGACGAGCTTCCAGGAGTATTGTGGGCCTATCGGATTACGCCAAGAGCTCCTACAGGGGAAACCCCCTTCTCCCTCGCTTTTGGAACCAAGGCAGTCATCCCTGTTGAGATAGGGGTCCAATCTCTCAGGGTCCAGCAACACGACCCCAGCATCAATGAAGAAGGGCTTCGCATCAATCTTGATCTAATGGAAGAAACAAGGGAGTTCGCCAACGTCCGCAATGCAGAATACAAGCGGAGGATGGCGAAATACTATAATTCAAAAGTGAAGCCCCGTTCCTTCCAACCAGGAGATTTGGTCCTTAAGAAGGTAATCCTCGCCACGAAGGATTCTCGCGAGGGCAAACTGGGACCGAATTGGGAAGGTCCGTACCTCATTACAGAGGTGGTAAGACCAGGTACTTACAAACTCCAGAATTCTGAGGGGAAGGCCCTACCTCATCCGTGGAATGCGGAACACCTGAAGAGGTACTACCAGTAATACGAGAAGGGGAAATAAGCAGTGAGAAAGGAATTTTTAAATATTGAGCATTTTTGCAAAATGTTATGTGATAATGAGCATCCAATAAATAAAGACTTCATTTTATTTATTCCAAAAGATAGGCCAAAACATTACCTTCTCAAAAAAAAAAAAAAAAAAAAAAAAAAAAAAAAAAAAAAAAAAAAAAAGAGAGAAAAATCTATGTGTAATAAAGCATACAGAAGTCTCCTCTATCCTACTCACTCTCACTACTCTCCTCCTCGTCCTCCCCATCCTCATCATCCTCATCACTGTCCTCATCCTCATCATCGCCCTCTGCATCATCAGAGCCTCCATCATCCCCATCAGGCGCCTCGGTTGGCACAAAGCCTGAAAGGTCGAGGTCAGGGAAAGCAGCAGAAATCTTCCCTCGGAGCTCCTCGTAGCCATCAATCAAGGCATCAGCAAGGCCATCCGATAGCTCCTTCTCAGCCCGAGAAGCTCTGTCATGCACTGCCTTTATCTCTACCGCCAAAACACTCTCCCTGAGCGACGCCCTCTCGCGGGTCTGTCCAAGCTCAGCCTCACTGAGCGAAGCCCTCTCGCGGGCCTTCTCAAGCTCAGCCTCTGCCCGGGAAGCACTCTTGCGGGCCTTCTCAAGCTCAGCCTCTGCCCTGGTCGCCCTCTCACAGGCCGACAAAAGCTCAGCCTCTGCCGGGGTCGCCCTCTCACGGGTCGACAAAAGCTCAGCCTCTGCCCGGGTCGCCCTCTCACGGGCCGCCAAAAGCTCAGCCTCTGCCCCAGTCGCCCTCTCGCGGGATGCCACGAGGTCAGTCTCAAGCCCAATGACCCTCTCACGGGCCGCCACGAGGTCAGTCTCGGAGACTCCTCTAGCGGCTTCAAGAGCCGTTATCTTCCTTCGGGCAGCAGAAAGCTCCTGTTGCATGCTGTCATTCTCCTCCCTCAGTTGAATATTGTGATGGGCCCTCGACATCAAACAAATGGATGATGTAGAAGCCTAGAGTAGTAAGAGACACAAAATGAGAATACATAAAAAAAATATATATAATGAAAATAATGGTAAGGGTGGGCGCCCCCGCCTGGGGCGCCTCGCCCAGCATCGGACGGCACCAAGTCTGGCGCCACGACTGCAGCAGGGGCGCCCCTGCCTGGGGCGCCCCGTCCGGCGCCGCCTTCTCCCCCAGCAGCGACAATGGCGAGGCGCCATGGGCGCCCCGCCCTTGCTCCACACCTGGCCGCCCTGCAGCGGCAGCAGCTATAAACGCAGCAGGGGTGCTGCGTCCACCGTCTTCCACGTCGTCGTTCATCTCCTCCACTCGATCCAGAGGCTCCATGGCTTTTACTTGACACAAGAAGGAAGAAGAAAAGCAAGAAGAAGTAAAAATGGGTTGCCTCCTTTTCTCTTTTCTTTCTTTGAACAAGAAGAAGAGGCAAGGGTTATAAGAGAGACAAATAAGCAAGAGCCCTCTTTTATATCCCTCATTCTAGGGTTTTACAAGTGAAGAAAAGACCCCTAACTTTCAAAGACTCTGTGGTACAGATCAAGAGGGGAAAGAGTCTGAGCATAAAGCAACGGATAGAGTTCGAGAACGCCAGGACAGATACAGAAGGCAAACAAAAATCAAATCTGATCCTTACAAAACCCTAGGTCAAAATTTTTCCCATGGGCGCCCAGGGCAGTCTGGGCGCCCAGACCTCTCCCATGGGCGCTCAGACCTCTCCCTTGGGAGAGTCCTGGGCGCCCAGGGGAGAGACTTGGTCCTGGGCGCCCAGGGGAGAAACTTGGTCCTGGGCGCCCAGGGCGGCTTCTGTGCTTGGAGGAGAGGCTTGGACGCCTATCTGGATGTCTTCGATGGACGGATTTGGCTCTCCTTCATCACGTGTAAATTCAGCCACAAAATCGGCCAAAGCTTGTGCTTTGATGGCGGCTCTTGGCTGGTACTGGACATCGAACTCACCTAGTTCAACTGCCCATTTGACAAGTCTCCCGGATACATCTGGCTTTCCGAGTACTCTCTTCAGAGGCTGATCAGTAACTACAACAATTGTATGGCTTTGAAAATAATGTCGCAGCCGTCTTGCTGCTGATATGAGGGCGAGCGCCAGTTTTTCCAAATCTGAATATCTGGACTCTGCCCCTCGGTATGCTCTACTTACATAATAGATGGGCTTTTGCACTCCATCATGATTTTTAATGAGTACAGAACTGACTGCTGAGGGAGAAGCAGAGAGATACAAATACAACACCTCGCCAGGTATAGCATGTGAAAGAAGAGGGGGAGCGGCCAAGTATGCTTTAAGCTTCTGGAATGCCTCCTCAGCTTTGGGTCCCCACTCGAAAGTTTTCCTGAGGATTTTGAAAAAAGGAATGCACTTGTCTGCAGACTTAGAAACAAATCTGTTAAGTGCTGCTACCCTTCCGTTGAGACGCTGCAGCTCTTTGGTAGAGGTGGGCGACCTCATATCCAGTATAGCCTTGATTTTATCGGGGTTTGCCTTTATTCCCCTCTGGTCGACCATAAAGCCCAAGAATTTCCCGGACCCCACTCCGAAGGCACACTTCTCAGGATTCAACTTCATGCGATAGAGCCTGAGAACACTGAAAGTTTCTTGGAGATGGTCGACGTGATCTACGGCAGCGAGGCTCTTTACCAACATGTCGTCCACATAAACCTCCATGGTCCGCCCGATCTGTGAGTGAAACATTTTGTTCACTAGGCGTTGGTAGGTCGCACCTGCATTTTTCAACCCGAAAGGCATGACCCTGTAGCAATAAGTTCCCTTCGGAGTGATGAACGACGTCTTCTCCTGATCTGGAGGGTGCATGCTGATCTGGTTGTATCCAGAGTAAGCATCCAGGAAGGAGAGGAGTTCATGTCCTGCTGTGGCGTCGATGAGGAGATCAATCCTGGGCAATAGGAAACAGTCCTTCGGGCATGCCTTGTTAAGATCAGTGAAGTCGACGCATAGGCGCCACTTCCCATTCGCTTTTGTCACCATCACGACATTCGAGAGCCATTCAGGGTATGCTACCTCCCTGACAGCTCCATTTTCTATCAGTTTCCCGACCTCCTTGTCCATTGCTTGGGCCCTTTCAGTGGAGGCGCCCCTTAGCTTCTGTCGGATAGGCTTGTGGCGATGGTCGACATTGAGGCGGTGAGTGGCGACTTCAGGATCAATCCCTTCAAGATCCGCATGTGACCATGCGAAGATGTCCGCATTATTCTTCAGAAAGTTGGTCAAGCGGCGGACCAGATCTTCAGGAAGAGATGAGCCGATGTAGACTCTTCTATCAGGGAGGTCTTCATTTAAGACCACAGGAGTGAGTGCTTCAACTGGTTCTCCCCTTTCTGTAGTGGTCTCGTCTCTCGGGTCCAAGACATCAACCTGCAACGCCTCTTGCGTTTTCTTGGTTCTCATTGAGGAGACGTAGCATTCTCTTGCTGCTACCTGGTCCCCCCTTACTTCCCCGATTCCATTCGGGGTTGGGAACCGGAGGATGAGATGGTAAGTGGAGAGGACGGCTCTTAATGCATTAAGAGTGGGCCGTCCCAATATGAAGTTATATGCCGAGGGGCAATCAATCACTAGGAAGTTGACCATGGTAGTGGAACTTCGAGGTGCTGCTCCGGCGGTGATTGGGAGTGTGATTGCCCCTAAGGGGTACACTTTCTCACCAGAAAAGCCGATGAGGGGGGATTTGACAGGTTGCAACCTTTCCCGGCCCAATTTCAGCTTGTCATAAGCTTCTGCAAATAAGATATCTGCAGAGCTACCACTGTCTACCAAGATTCTGTGTACCTGAAAATTGGCGACGGTCATTGTGAGCACCAGAGGATCATCATGGGGGTGCTGGATCCCCTCTAAATCCTTATCTGAGAAGGAGATAACTTCATTAGCGCCCAGCCTAGGCGCTTTGGACGGGCGTGCCTCATCAAGATGCCTAGCTTTTCTGACATGGGCCTTCATGGTCGAGAGCGATTCTGCCATTCCTCTCGAAATGGTTCGGATCTCCCCGATTGGTTGCTGGTTCTCCAGATTGCGAGGTGGGGGTGGTGGCAGTGCTTGCCCCCTACCAGCAACATACTGGCGCAGGTGGCCACGCTGAATGAGATCTTCAATCTGCTTCTTGAGTTCAAAGCAGTCGTCGGTGTCATGGCCATGGTCGCGATGAAAGCGACAGTATTTGTTTGGATTTCTACGATTTGGGGGAGACTTCATCTTTTCTGGCCATTTTACAGCGGGATCATCTTGTATTTGGAATAAGATGTGTCCCACTGAAGCATTGAGAGGGGTGAAGACTTGTCTATCTCTCTGAGGAGCTGGACCGAGCCTCTCTCTGACAGGTACCCTCTCTGTCCTGCTTCGTTTATTGCTGTTCTCCTTCCTGTCGTCTCTTTCTCGCTCCTTCCCCTTGCCCTCTGGTCTAGAGGACTCTCCTCGCCTTGCCCTAGTGATGTCTTCAGCATTCATATACTTCTGGGCTTTCGCCAGCAGCTCCGGAAAGCTCTTTGGCGGGCGCTTCATTACCGAAAACAGGAAGCTCGACGAGCGAAGGCCTCCAAGGAAAGCTGTCATGGAGACCTTGTCATCAGGCTCTTCAACTTGGAGTACCTCCTCGTTAAAACGAGTGAGGTAACTCCTGAGACTTTCATTTTTGTCCTGCTTTATGCTAAGCAGGTGTGTGGCGGGCTTCTGGTGGCGGCGTCCTCCTATAAAGTGTGAGATGAACGATCTGCTTAGCTCTGCAAAGGTGGAGATGGAGGATGGGGCGAGGTTGGCAAACCATTGCCGAGCAGAACCCTTCAACGTAGTCGGGAACGCTCTGCACATTATCTCGTCCGGAACATTATGCAATTGCATTTTTGTTTTATATGTCTCAAGGTGGTCCAATGGATCTTTCCTTCCATCGAAGGTCTCCATGGATGGCATCTTGAACTTCCGGGGGAGCGGGTAGTTCACCACGTCGGGCTTGAACGGTGTATCCGTTCGCCCTACTAGGTAATCTACTGTTTCTGGTGCCTGTGCCTTCATGGCGTTGAAGACATTGCCAATTTGATTCTGCATTTCTTTAATCTTTTCCTCCCATTGATTGCCCAGCTCCCTGGATCGATCATAGAAGTGACTCCCCACTTCCATGCTTTGATTTTCGTCTTCCTGCTTTTGGAAATGAGGTTCCTCCCTATTAGAAACAGAGAGTGGAGGTGGAAGACCGCTATGATTTGCTCCTCCTGGAGGTGGGGGTCCTCCAACATGTGCTCTACCTTGGGGTAGAGGGACTCCGTGGTGGGTACGACCTTGAGGGTCAACAAATAACACTCCGAGAGGGGGGTTGGGAGGAATTCCCTGGGCGCCAGTGCCTGGCGGATGGGCGCCTAGGTCTTGGGTGCCATGGTGATGGGCGCCCAGACCTTGGGCGCCCAGGCCTTGGACACCATGGGCGCCCAGGCCTTGGGCGCCATGCGGATGGTTGCCCAGGTGGAGCGCTCCCCTGCGAGGAGCTCCTTGGCGAGGCCCTCCTTGTGTTGCTCCTCCCGCTTGCACTCCTCCTTGGCCTGCAAGCATGAGTTGCAGGATCTGCTGGTTTTGGGCAACCAGCTGCTGCATTGTTGCCAACATCTGTTGGAGAGTGGGATCTGGAGCGGCTGCAACTGGGGGAGGATTATTCGGTGGAGGATTGTCCTCTCCCTCTCGCCTGGAATTATTTTCTTGTCGCCTCGTCGATCTGGTGGTGGTCACCATGATTTTGAAAATGAAGTGGTATGAAGTGAGAGTTTTGACGTTCCCACAGACGGCGCCAAACTGATGATGCCAAAATGGGGTTTCGGGCACCACCGGTCAAGTTTAGGATAATTAATGTGAAAAATAGAGAGAGAGAATGAGAGAGAGGGGGTTTATAGTGGTTCGGTCAGTGTGACCTACGTCCACTTTGAAATGATGGTTTTACTTCTCAAATGTGTGATGATTACAGAGAATACTTGAAAATGATGGTAAGGGTTGATTGCAACAGTTTCCTTGCTTGCCCCTCAATGTTGGAGGGGCTCTGTATTTTATAGTCGTCCCCTAACAGATGGGGAGACTCTTCAGCAGCGGACGCTACCTTTTGGCGGAGTCTCCCAACCGCCCTCAAGTGACGAGGCAGATAAGGTATCCTCCGCAAGACTTGGTAAAAGCAGGTTAGAGGTAATGACGCTCTGACTTCGTACTTCGTGGATTCGGACCCGGACCTACCCATGACGAGTGGATCTGGACCTGGGCTCGACACGGACTCGGGTCATTCAGACCTGACCCAACATCGTGAACTGAATCTCTTGGACTTGACCCGTCATCATGGTTTGGGCCTGACCCGTCGTTGTGGACTGAGTCATTTGGGTCTGACCCATCAGTTTTGAAATACCAATATTTAATGGTGCAGATTCGGTAAAAATCAACTCGAAAAAATAAATTGATCCTTAGATGACAATGATGACATTAATGATATCTCTTAAAGAAAGAAAGAAAATGATGGACTCTTCTAAATTTAAAATACATGTATGTAGAAACACCAGAATCCTTCCATTAAAACTGGTCTGGGCTGTTGTGACGATAACCTCAGTTATGAGAGGAGTAACAGAAATATAATAGAAGGGTATACAATTTTAATACGGGGGTTTTACAAAAAGAAGCCTCAAATGTCCTTATATTCCCAACAGCATCTTCAAATAATAAAATGTCCAAAAGCATCAGATTCTGTAGGTTTCATTTTTTTCTAAACAAAATTGCCCTTTACTTTGTCTTTCAGGAGTTCGAGACATAACACTTGTGAGATCAAGAAATGACTCGCTAATTCAAGATATAACACTCGCGAGCTCAAAATTTAGTGTCCATATATGTGCCCAACATTATTTGCAAGCTCTGATTTTTCTGCTTCTATTCAATTCCATTCACTGACATTCATTCATGAAGCTATTCATCATGTTACATTGATTTATGTTTTCTATAAACTTCAATACTATCCTCATTCTAAATATACTATTACTACAATTAGTAGAAAATTAGCTCAAACCTATAAAAATCCAGCATAGCCTCACCTGAAACTTTTCAAGGGACATGATTGCATGTTGAGCTCATGAATTTGTGAAGTCATGGTTGAATAAGTCCATTGTGTCTTTGTTTAACAGTTAATATGCTCATTTTGACCATACTTTTAGTACAATTTGTGTAGAATTTGCTCCAAAGTCTAGAATGCTCTCTCAAAGTTCTCTCACTCTTGAGTATGAATTGAGCATCCATATGATTAAGTCGCGATGTCAAGAAGAAACTCATGAGTTCAGTAGTTAAAGGTTTTCCATATAAGATATGTACAGGTGCATTGAGTTTGACTAACAATTCTTAAGTTAAAGCAAGTATTTCTGTGAATGTATGCATTAAACCATTCTATTATGACTTTGTTTAATAATGAATGTACTATAGTGAATGTACTTACTGAGACATTCTCTTAGTACAATCAGTGAAGAATCTGCTCTAAAAGGAAAATCAACCATTTCATTTGTAGGAAATTTTTTTTAAAAAAAAATTGTGCTCCTCTCCCTTCCTTATTCATAACCCTACTTTTACTACAATTTATGGAGAATTGGCAACAAAGTTAAAGATGTTTTCCTACAAGCTTTCGCTTTAGGATATAAATTTAAAATAAACATTAACTACCCATGATGTCTAGAATAAACTAACGAGTTTGAGAGTTGAAACAAAAATAATGAGTCGCAAAATATTAATGCGCAAATGTGGTCTAATATCAATGTCGCTGTAGATAAAGTGAAGGGCAATTTAGTCCAAAAATAAATGAATCATATGGTATAAGATGTTTTTGGGCATCACATGTATTTGATGATGCTTTTGGAGGTATATGGATATTTAAAGCTTCTTTTCATAAAAGCCCCTTTTAATATTAGATTACTTTTGAGGTGTTTTCGTGTAAATAATCTAACAAGATAGAATATATAAGGTTGTAGTTTATTTGCAATTTAGATCGAAGAGTCACCTAGGAGTCTACGACTTAGCTTTAAATACAAAATTTTTTAATAATAAATGTTAAAAAGTAGCATTTGCGGACGGGTTAGTGGCATGTGATACCAACCTGCCCCAGCTGAAGAATTTTAAAATATATAAATGCATGGCAGATAGCGTGGACACAATCGTATTTTCAAAAATGCTTTGAGTTAATGCCCCAACACCACTAGTACCAAATGAATTTTATTTATACTTTTAGTAATAAATATATATGAGGTGGGGCGGGTTACATCAATAGAACCCAAACTTGCCTCGTTCCAAGAAAATCGATACCAAATCCGTCCCTAATTGGAGTAGGGCTGGGTTCGATTAAACTAGACCTATTATCCTCCCTAATTACTATAGTACATTTAGTGTGAGGGGGTAACCCCACGTAAATCCATTTTTATCAATATGAGGCCTATTTCATCAAATCTAAATCAATCACAATGACAATCAACACTTATAATTGGTTATAATTAACCCAATCCATGCACAACCCCCTATTAGATGGATGATAGTTTTAAATACATGATTATGCTTTATGTGCATGGGAGAATTTGAGAGAGGCGATTGGGTCATGGGATAAAATAATGGTATTTTTATAAATAATGACATCCTTGTTTTTGTTTGATGAATTTAAGGGCAAAGTTGTTATTTTTGTAAAAAGAATCAACATAAATCTTTTGGTGGTGCCTATTTTCATTATGACTAGTCATTTTGGGGACATGAAAGGTTTTAAAATGAAAAGGCGGAGAGGTATATGTAAATACTAAAAATAGGGCTATTTACAAATTCTATAAATCCCAGGGGTTATATATATAAACCCTCTAAAAATGGACACTAGAGTACTATTTACTCGCATTGACCCAAAGTGACTTGCCAACATAAGATGTAAACTCGCTTCTTTATTAGACGATGGGACAAGGGTAAGTGACATTGTCTACTATAGTAAATGAAATAATATAGATTCACTCTTTATAGTGAGGAAAAGTCCTGCCCAGGTTCGAACTCTGGATCAGATAGACATGTACTAACACCTCTTACCACAAGAGGTAAGTGGCCAATCTTGATGTAGATTCACGTTTGAAATTCAAAACCTTCAATTGCCATGTGTCTCACGCTATGGTAGATTTCCACGAGGTCACTGGGATTTTTTTACCAGGTTAGACTCCACTCCGGTGATGGTTTTTCCTACCTGGTGCCCCAACACGGCATAGAAAATCCAGGCACCTTGTATTCCATTGCACATAGCCCATTCACTTACTGTTCAAATTCTCTTTCACGGTTCACTGCGTATGTCGATAGGAAATTTCAGGCTAGACACTGATGATCTAATCTTTTGTGCATCTGTCTAATAACTTTGGAATTAATTAATCTACCAATCAGTCATGACTCACGTAGGGCAATTAGAGGAGTTGCAAATTTTAATGGGGTTTCACCTCAATGCATACACAACCATAATGATTTATAAACCGAGTGGCAAAGAGTGACAGTTTTCACCTTGCTACTCATGGAATCGAATGCTTGGTATGCTACCTCTTCTCGTATGTGCGGGCTCTCTTCCTACTTCCGTAGAATTGCTTTTCGCATGTGCAGGCTCTGTTTCCACTTGAGTGAACTTTCTTTCCCTGCGTGGGGACTCTCTCGAGTCCTAGCCCGGCCCTTAGTTAGGGCAGGAAAAAAATCATTATATATATTATAGCATTATGATTTGTTTTGCCACAGTGGCATGTTGCATATTCCTACCACCAAGTTAGCACAATATGTTATGTAAAAACTTCTCTTTGTAAAGCCACATCTCATTTGAATAGGGCCCATACAGCTATGCTAACATTAACAATCCTTGTCCTTTAGCTTCCTACCATTATTGAATTGTGATTCTCTAATTTTCATATAAAATAGTATCTCAAGAAACTCTAAAAGCCAACTCTCCAATTTTAAATTTTGAATCTTAATACAAAATTAGTCATAGTCTTTTACTATGTGGTGCCCACTATTCCTGTCCCAACTGATCTATGTGGTACCCACTATAATTATAGACTCTTTTAACTTTCTAATTTCTATATAAGGGGTTACAAGTCCAATTCTAATTTTTTTGCCCATTATGGCCATATATATATATATGAGTCAATCTATATGGGACTCATTATGATGAATATGAACAGAAATGAACCTAAAATTTTTTCCATACATGTCATTGATAGCCTTCTTTGAATCTGATGTTTCAAATCTAAAACATTTTAAAAATTTGTCAATGAAGATGTTCAAGTTTTTCTTAAAATCTTGTTAACATTTATAATTATTTCGCGGCTTTCAGGTTTGACTAAATGATGGTTCATATATTTGGGTAACATTAGGTACAATGTGACAACTTTTTTTTTTCACTTCTAATTACAGGTGATTAGGGTCACAGGTAAACGGATGCTGGATTCGAATAGGGGTTTTTCAATGCTTCTTATTTTTTTATTTTATTTTTATTCTTTTATTAATAACAACATCATTCTTAATTTTCAAAAGAACATTTTTCTCTTAACACAAATTTTAACTTCTTTTTCATCTTATTTTCTTCTACAATATCTTCAAAATAACCAAAAAGAATCTTTTTTATAGCTTTAACTATTATGTTAATTTAATATATATTTTTTTTATAGTCTGCGTTTATCACCGGCCTTTGTTGCGAGTAACATACTGAACGAATTTCACTATATTGAAAATTCCACGCACTCTTATGGAAACCTCCTGTCAATCACCCCTCTCACTCTCTTTCACTGACCCCTCTCTCTCAGTCTCTCGTGTCTTTTCGTGTCTTGTTCCCATATTCAAAATCATTTATTTCTACCATCGTGGATACGTTTGTCCATCATTTTCAAAGTTCATTTGGGCTGTTTGGCAGGTGAGTTTCAATACTTTTCAAATTAAAAAATCCCAAAAGACACGATTTGAAATAGGATGATGTTAAAAAAGAGAACTTACAATGGCATATAAATAGAAGAAATGGGGCCACTAATCCTTTTATGCTACTAGCAACACCCCGTGGTATGTACGGTTCACCTTGATTTTTTTGTGAATTTTTATTTTTAAAGTTTCAGTCATTATTTGGTCTATTTAGTTTCTTGCGTTGATACCGGGATCTAGGTGGGCAATTCGATGACCCATCCGATTCGTAGATCCGAAGGAGGACCCACCGGAGATCCATTATGTGGTGGACCCCGTGTGAGTTGGGCCCTGTTTGGCCCATCATCCACCATCCACCATCAAGTAGTGTCTTCTCCCTCTCTCTGGTCAGACGGTGGATGGTGGAACAAATAGGGCCCACCTGGCATGGGTCCACCATCCACTGGGTCGCCCGTGGGTCCTCATTCGAACCCACGGATCAGATGGGTCATTGGGTGACCCACCTGGGTCCCGGCCTCAGTGCAAGAAAATGAAGCCTTTGGGAAACACTATACTGTTTGGATTTTTAAGTCATCTAAAACACGTCCTCTCCCCTCTCTGATCAGACGCTGTTGGGCCCATCTCGCACGGGTCCATCACCTACTGGGTCGCCCGTGGGTCCTCACTTCTAATCCGTGTATCAGATGGGTCATCGGGTGTCCCACCTGGGTTACGACCTCAACACAGGAAAATCAGTATGTCTATGTAAGATCATATATCCTATGTATTATCAACGCCTAGGTGGATTCAAGGAATGCACGATACTTAGTTATTTTTTGTCCCCCCTGATAATAGGGCTGCACAACCGGAAATCCGGTCCGATTTTTGGACCGGAATCCGGTCGGACCGGATTTTCGGTTGTGCTTAAATGGGAGGACCGGACCGGACCACTTATAAGTGGTCCGGTCCGGTCTAAAACGGTCCGGTTTGGACCACTTAAGTGGTCCAGACCGGTTTTATTTGTTTTTTTTTTTTTTTTCATAATCTTTTATTTTATTTTTTCATTTTTAGCTCACATCTTAAGATAAAAAAATGTGAATTCATTTAAAGACTTACATTGCTAACTTACTTAATTTAAAGTTTAAACATTTTAAACATTTTTATTTTTTAAGTTTAAAGTTTTGTATTAATTTTTTTTTTTTTTTATTAATCCGGTCCGGTCCGGTACTTAAAATGTTTGGACCGGACCGGACCGGATATAACCGGTTTTTCAAATCTGGTCCGGACCGGACCGGTTTTGTACTGTTAAGACCACAAATCCGGTCCGGTCCGGTCCGGTTTAGTGGTCCGATCCGGTCTGCGGTCCGGTTCTGTGCAGCTCTACCTGATAATACATCAACGGATATTATGATCTCAAAAAAATTCGATGATCTCGTCGATTCTCGATTTCCCCCTGATAATACATCATCTACATCCAACATTCAGGAAATCAAGTTTAGTTATTATCATAAATTACCGCCACAGTAAATAAGAAAATCAGTTGGTCTATGTATTATCAATAATATTTTTTAATTCAAGGAATAAGATAAGTCTGGATCATTTGAAATCAGTTGGTCTATATATTATCAATACTATTTTTTAATTCAAGGAATAAGATAATTATTGGTCATTTGGAATCAGGAATCTAGACCACATTAAAAGACACATTTCCACATGAATAATGAAAAAGCAAATACTTTACACATTTCCACATCAATATCTGTGTTTGTTTCCTTTGGGTCATGCTGATCATCTGACCAAAATTAAATCAAATATTTTTTTCTTTATTATATATTTGCCTTAGATGTAATCAATCTTACTTGGGAAAGCAATGCTTTTCTATTAGCATATTGTATCTTGCTAAAAACACTTCATCTTTCTAAAAATACGTCCCCTCCCTCTCTCTGATCAAACAGTGGATGGTGGGCCAAACAGTGCCCACCTCGCACGGGTCCGCCACCTATTGGGTGGCTCGTGGGTCCTCCTTCGGGTCCATGGATTAGATTGGTCATCGGGTGGTTCATTTGGGTCCTGGCCTCAACGCAAGAAAATGAAGTTTTGGGAAACATTATACCATTTGGATTTCTAAGTCCTCTCCCCTCTCTGATCCAGACGCTGTTGGGCCCACCTCGCACGGATCAACCACCTACTGGGTCGCTCATGGGTCCTCCTTTTGATCCGCGGATCAAATGGGTCATCGGGTGGGCCACCTGGGTCCTGGCCTCAACGCAGGAAAATCAGTATGTCTATGTAAGATCATAAATTCTATGTATTATCAATGCCCAGGTATTTCCCCCTAATAATATATTTTTTTTTATCGCAAATCAAATAGTAAGCAATACTTTAGAAGAACAAACAATGCAACTCCATCTTCGTTGCAGATAATCCATCTTCTTCTTTCTTCTTCTGCTCCTCTATTTCTTCTTCTCTTCCGCTGCTATCAGTCTTTTTTTTTTTTCCAAATATTATTTGTATTTGGAGTTGCAGATAAGTTACGTATTGGTTTTCTTTTTGAGAAAGTTATGTGGGTCAGTTAGTAAGAGTGGAGAGAGAGGAGAGTGGAGAGGGAGAGGAGATACTGACAACTGGAGCCTTGTGGTTAAAAGAAGGGAAGATACATTCCCTTAGTAATATAGATAAGTAGTTTTCCATATGTGGCGTTGGTTTGCTTCTTTATCGGGATCCGAACTTAAGTCCATAAACTGAGGGATGTTTCTAATGGACAGGACAGGACCACCGAGAGGGAAAGAAAAGGTTGATCATGAGGTGATCACTGAAAAAATTGATTTGAGGTGATTGGCAAGTTATAGAGAGGGGATGTAACTCCCAATTAAAATCAGAAATTACAGTCAAAATTAATTTAAAAAAGCCTCGGCTTTAATATGGTATAACTAGCGTAATAACTTGTGTGAGCATAGGTAGGACGTCAAAACATTGCAAACTAAATATTCATATATAAAAAGATCAAAAAATTGCGAACATAATCAAATCGACACAAAAGGGACATGAAAATAAAAGAAAATTAATTGATAGATTCATTACCTTCTAACGAAAACCTCCAAATAATCATCACTTGCTAATCTAGTTCCTAAATTATAGAAAGAAAACAAAAGAAAAGAAACGGTCAAAACTAAAAGTTCGCCTAATATGAGAGCTAAGTGGTATAGAATGAAAATAGAAGAATTGAGGTAGAAAGATAATAAAAGAGGTGGGATAGAAAGAGAGTTTTTGAGAAAAGAAAACATGAAACCTTAAAAAGTGGAAAGTTTATGTGAGTGATTTCATGAGATATAGAATAGGTAGTTGCATAACGAGGATGTGGAGTATTTGAAAAAAAATATAATGTAATTTTCAGTCAAAATTGCAACTGACGTTCAAAATAAAAGTCAAAACTCTTAGATTTAATATATTATAATTGAGACTCAAAAGCCTCTCAAGGCCCCACCCCACTCCCCTGCTTATCAAGGAAAAGTTTAAAGTCGCACGTGGAAACGAAACTGCGCGGAGTATCTATGGTGTTGAGACTCTAAGGGCACGTTTGGTAAATAGGGAGATGATTCATTTGTTCCCTCAGAACCATACTATCCTCTCTGAGGATTCCTAATGGGAGGAGTCATTGCATTACAGGTTTGAAAAACACCAAGGAAAAGTTACTCCTTATAACTCAGGTACTGTTTTGCCTTTGTGGATTTACAAAATCCAATGGGGGGAAGTGGAGACCAAGGAATCATTGGAAAAGAGGATTTTAGATGGGTTTGGAGGATTTGAAAGATCCTCTCACAGTTTTCCTCTCTTCATCCAAATTACGTGGTTTTTTTCTCGGAATCGAAGAAAATAAGAGAGAATTCCTTACAGAGGAAATTATCCAAACATGCCCTAATTGAACATGTTTTGTGCCCCTACGCACACGGCATATTAAATTCAATCAACGTGTATCTGCATAGAAAATTCGAGGCTTGACTTCGTTGTTGACCTAGTAGGTCTTATATACATCAGTCTATTTATCTCTTTTGTGGAAGCAAATCCACTACTCATGTATATTATGGAAATGGATCCCTGTTTGGTCCAATCAGGAAACCTGTTTGGACCAATCAAGGTGTGCCACATGGGTAGAGAATTCACATCCTATCTCTTAGAAAAAATAAAAAATTCTATCTCCTAAAAAATTTCCTTTCTCGATGTGGCACCCCTAATTGGACCAAGCAGGGGATCCGGATCCATATATCACTCATTTTTCGTCAATTTTAAGATTTGGAAATTTTTATACGTGGGGAATTAAAAGGCTTCGAAATAGATTACGAATAGCAGCATATGCACTTTTTCTGCGAACATCTTCAGATCACTTCTTCGTAATCGACTTTCCGCTCTCTTTCCTTTTATATTGGGTTATAGGGAGGGTTTCCAAGTCTCCACCCCCATCTCCACACCTCACTCTCTCGTGTGATAGATGAAAAGAAAGAGCGAAATCCATTTCTGTCTGGTTTCTTGTTCCTATATACATACAAAATCATCTCTTTCTACTATCATGGATACCTTCCCATTTCATCAATCCCTCTCATCTTTCCTCCTCATTGTGCTGCTCTTTTTTTCTCCGGCTTCTTCCGCCCATGAGGACAATCAACGTTTCCTTGACTGCTTGCCTACCACATTTGATTGCGGTGGCGCCCAACTCAACATCAGTTATCCCTTCTGGACAGAGGACACTCCGGAGCACTGCCGCTCTCCACAGGAATTGGAAATGGAAATCAAATGCAATAGGGCTGACAATTCCTCTGAGATTGTGATTCAAAAGCGCCTGTACCATGTTATGAGGATTGATTATAAGGACCAGAAAGCCACTATCGTTGATAAAGATTATTACTTGGTGCATAAGGACATGATTCCATGCCATGCTCCTTCCAGTAACACTAGTCTCGACTCCAATCTCCTTAATTACACTCAGAGAGATCTCAACCTCTCGTTCCTCTACAACTGCCCTCATCCTCTTGGTCAAGACAACCCAGACTTCAAATTCATCAATTGCTCCTCCTCCAATCAGTACAGAGATCATGCCTATTTCACATTCCTACAGCACATCACAGGCCCCTTCATCAATTGCCACATGATAAAAATCCCGATCCACAGTACGAACAAAGATCGGCTGATCTGGTTAAACCCAGAGGAGTTTTGGATTGTTAATGTTTTGGCAGGGGGGTTCGAGGTCTCGTGGTCTTTCACCCTATTTGACCATCTTTGCTGGGAGTACTGCTTGGTATCCAATGGACAATGCCGTTCTAATGAAACCTCTCCTAAAAAACGCGAGTGCTACTGCGATGGAAACTCGTTTCCTGACGAGTGTCCTCCACCTCCATCTCCGGCTCCGGCTCCGGCTCCGCTTCCGGGTAAGCATATGGTCTCCTCTTCCGTTTTCTTAATAATGACTTCCGAGTTGAAACAGATTAAACGGACCCGGCCTGATTTGCCTTCGAGTGGAGTGGGGGACCATTTTGCGTCTCGATACATGTGGAATTGCACTCTACTCTCTATTTCCTGATTAACAAAGCATAATATAAATTAAGTGTGCTTTACCCCTGTTTATATGTACATTAAATATAAATGTGCAGTAATCAAAGCATAATATATGTTACTCTAATTCCCAATTAACAAAGCAAAATATAAATAGTGTTTTACTATGTCCATAAAATATGCAGTACATATCATATATTATGTCATTTATGTTCACGTGTTTCATAATTTATTTGATAATAGTGAGATAAATGAGTCAACTATTTCCCACATGTAGGACTAGGAATAGAAATTTGCTATATAATATTTTCTTCGCAGGGTTCTCGCATCTAATTTTGTCCAGCTCATCATCTCCAACTTTGCTAATATTATCCTCATTTATTACCAAAATGATTCTTGTTCCGTTTGAGTAACCTTTTTTTCACTTATTAAATTATCAAACGTCTCACAATAATTAGTGTGAAGTTCCTTACATTCTTATATACTAATTAAGGAGGGCTTTGGACACAGTCAAGGAAGCCAAATCTAATTATTCGTAAGCTTAAGCCTAATCTTCAATCAATCAAAAAAACCCACTATAACAAGGAGAAACATAGAAATTTACTTACCATTGATCACTAAAATCCTCCATTAATATTATCTTCAATCCATGAGAGACACAATATCAAAATCAATGGGGAAGATGATAGAAAATCACAACAAAGCAATTTCATTGAAAATAAAAATATCGTAAACAAGTCTTGGGTTTGGGTATCCTTATATTCCTCAGGTCAAAGTCAATCACCTTTTCAAAAAAAAAAAAAAAAAAAAAAAAAATTTTTTTTTTTGAGGATTGTCCTTATATTCCTTTTTTGAGCATGGCCATTATGCTACACCCCAAAGATCTCTCAGAGTTGCTCAATTACGCACATTCAAATGGTTATGATCTCTGCTATACATACAGAGCAATCTTCTACATCTGACTCGTCCATGCAACTGGTCAGTCTTTCTCTTTCCCATGCGTGGGCCAACACAAATCATTGTGACCCGGTGGATGTCGACCTATTTTGTCTTTGTTTGCCGCAAGATTTTCCTTGAGATAGGATGATGTTCCTTAATGCTGCAACCGGAACTTAAGTGGAGGCCTATCCATTCCAAGGAGCTACCGCCACAGATTTCATTTGTTCACGCTTCTTTGTTGTTGATGATGATCTGACTTCTGGTGTCATGATAGGGATCAACTTTCATTTCTACTGTTCTTCAAGGAAAGTGTTGAACTGAATTGAACATCACGCTTATGTGAAAAACTTTTATTTTTCTGAACCTAGACTTTCAGTTACAGTGGTTTTAACTTTTCAGATTATGCTTCTAGAAGATTTTTAATAAGACAAAGCAGTCAGATCTTAGTCTCCAACCAGTTTTGAGTTTAAAATGGACGATTTATCTAATCATCCTCCCCTCAACGTTTGTAGCTGGTGATAAATCTGAAAGAAAAATCATCATATGTATTGTATATAGGGAAAAAAAATCTCTTATGCATGGTTCGCATACAAACCGTGCAAGGGGATGGTGACAGAGGCGGCCCCACTTATTAATGTTCATTGTAATGGTTTCTGCGCGCTGTTCGCATGTAAACCGCGTGCAGGAGAATATTTATCTTATATATAGTTGTTATTGTTATTATTATTTGCTGAACCAGCTTACATAATGCTTTTTGCAGGTAATGGTAAAAGAAAGAAATACACTATTATAGGTATTATGCTTTTCAAGCTTTTCCTTTCCATTGAGTACTACCAAGATTATATTTGTATGTAGATGATTGAATCATACTGGGGATGCGAGGGCAGAATACGTGTGTCGTTCAGGCTGTTCATCAACTGAACAATAGCAAGAATTCCTAGGCTAGAAAATCAGGCTGGTCAGCTCATCAAGTGAGCCACATGTGCAATAGAAATTATGTTGATAGTAAGGCAAATTAACAATCCACAATATTTATGGTACTTACAGTGAGTTGACCACCTATTTTTTTGGACTGTGGCAAGTTGAAGTGGGGGTAATTTGATAAACAGCACAGATCTCACATACATGTATCCTTGTTTAGGCACTCTTTTCATTTCTCGTGTCTACTTTTGACATTATGAAGGACTAATTGCCAATCCATGTGTTCAAAATGCCCGCCACTCATGAGCACCTCGTGTTGATACCATAGCCCAAAAGGAGACACCATTCTATTTAGCAGGTGGATCCACATGTGCAGATTGGCTCTTGTACATATGATCCAAGAGCAGACTGCAGTTGTGACTTGTGCCTTCATTTGGATGGGTCAATAGGAAGGAGCATATAGGCACGGCAAATCTCTATTGCATTTTGCAAAGCAGAGGGGTGTGCCTAGATCAAAATGTTATTGAATAATCTATACATCTCAGATGGCTTGTAGTTCCAGAATCACCATTTTGGTGGCCCTAGCCTCCCAACAGACTACTTTCCATTTGTCTACATGCTGGACTGCCAAGATTGCCAGGTTCCTGAGCCATGCACTGTGGGAAATGGGATAAAGGTTCTTGAATTACAAAATTATGGTGGTCACTAATCAAACTGCTGCAAAATTGGGTGGCTGAGCACGTAACAGTAAGCCTTCTACAGAGACTGAGCACATTCTATTTGGCAGGTTAATCCACATGTTGTGCAGATTGACTCTTGTACATATGATTCAAGGTCACAATGTAGTTGTTCCTTATGTGTGTGGCTCGACAGGGAGGTGCCAGTAGGCATTGCAAACCTCTATTGCATATTACAACGCAGAGGGTTTTGTCTAGATTAAAATGTTTGTTATTTAAGAATTTATTGCGAGTAAGCAACCAGTCAAACCGAACTATAAATTTGATATATCATGTCTAGGATGGCCTTAGTTCTAGAATCACCATTTGGACGGCCCTAGCCTAACTACAGACTATTTTCCATCTCTACATACATACAAGATTGGTAGGTTGCTGAGACATGCCCTGTGTGTGAACAGGGATGAATGTTCCTGAATTACAAAATTATTGTGGTCGGCAACTAACATGCTGCAAAATTAAGTTAGTTGATCACATAACAGTCATTATAGTTGTTAGAACGAATAAACACTATTAAAAATAACTTATGTGAAAGGCAATGAAATTTGCCCAAAAGTGTTTCATTCAAGTATCTCTCTTGCAGGTGCAATCACTGGAGTTATTCTGACCTGCTGTTTTGTCTTCATACTCTGTCTTGTGAGGAAATTGCCATCAGATAATTCCATCTTCTTTTGGAAAAAGGAAACATGTGATAGTCGCAATGTGGAGGCATTTTTAGAAAACTATGGTTCTCTTGCTCCTAAAAGATATCGATATTCAGAGCTGAAAAAGATGACAAGATCTTTCAAGGATAATTTAGGCCATGGTGGCTATGGCAGTGTGTTCAAAGGCAACCTCAAAGATGGTCGTCTTGTGGCAGTGAAGGTCTTGAACAATGCCAAGGGAGGTAATGGTGATGAATTCATTAACGAGGTCGCTAGCATAGGTAGGACTTGCCATGTTAATGTCGTTACTCTTCTAGGCTTTTGTTCTGAGGGTGCTAACAGAGCACTTGTTTACGAGTTCATGTCCAAAGGATCTCTAGAAAAATTCATTTTTTCAGATAACTTAGGAAACATGCAGCATGTTTTGGATTGTCAAAAGCTATTCCAAATTGCAGTTGGCATTGCACGAGGACTAGAGTACCTACATCGTGGGTGCAGCACTCGTATTGTGCATTTTGACATTAAACCTCACAACATTCTTCTGGATGATGACTTTTGTCCTAAGATTTCAGATTTTGGGTTAGCTAAGCTATGCCCTCAACAACAGAGTACCTTGTCGATGCTAGATGCAAGAGGGACAATTGGCTATACGGCCCCTGAAGTGTTCTGTAGAAGCATTGGAGGCGTATCTCACAAGTCTGATGTTTATAGCTATGGTATGATGGTGCTCGAAATGATTGGGGGAAGAAAGAACATTGATGCAGAAGCAGAGAAAACTAGTGAGATTTATTTTCCGCATTGGGTGTATAAGCACATAGAGCCTAAAGAAAGTCTAGCATTGCTTGGATTCCAGTCAGAGGCAGAAGAAGACATTGGGAGAAAAATGGTGTTAGTGGGTTTATGGTGCATACAAACAAATCCAACAAATTGACCATCAATGACTAAAGTGGTGGAGATGCTAGAAGGATGCCTTGGAAGCTTGGAAATGCCACCCAAACCTTATCTTTGTTCACCTTGAAGATCATGTTCTTCTACGACCTAATGCCAGAAGAAGGTCTGCAATGTTGTATTTTAATGAGTTTTATTTCTACTACGAGAGAATTCGTGTCCTTATTATACATTTGTTCAACCTTGATTGAACAGAAATTACTGGTGCAAAACTTCTTTTCTAAAATTTCATTTAAATATGTTCAAATTTTCATCCCAAGGAAAGTTAAAAGGAGCTAACCACCCCACTAAATAAAAGTAAATGACCTTTTTAGAGTCCCCAGCAACCCACCTTCCCCAACTAGTCTAGGGGGTGGGTGTGAACAAGCCAACCTTGGACCAAGTTGAGGCTGACTTTACCATTAAACATGTCTGCTTAAGCTCTAGCTGAAATGATCTTAGCCTAACTTGAGCTTCACTTCAACATTAAATGCACCATCCAAAGAGCTTAAGACCTAGTTAGAGCTTTAACCATGAGACAATTGAGCCATACACGAGCTCAAGTCCAATCAGACTAAGTTGAGAAAAACTTAGCTTGAGCTTGCTCATGAGACCATTATCCAAAACACTTACTAGAGCCTCAAATTGAGCTGAGCCCAGCTGGCTTGCGACCTAGCTTGGCTTGTTGATAACACTACCTGGTAACTAGGGATATAAGGGTAGCAATGTTTATTGAATCTTGACTTTACAAGGATTTGAATTACTAGGTGATGGCATGGTATTCTTTTCCCATCCTCCCTTGAATTTAACATTCATTTTTGGCTATTCATCTTCCATTCTCCATTTTTAACTGCTTATAAAAATACCAAGTCTTAAAATTCCTAGGAATTCACTTACATGAATCAAAAGTCCCTTAATAGAAAGCTATAGTGAATTTTTTTTTTTTTTTTTTTTTTTTCAATGGAGTCCTTTTATTTTCAACAGGTAGCAAGTACTACCTGTTACCCATAAAAGAGTCTGGCTTACAATGAATGCACTCACCACACCAATCAAATAACCAAATGATTCTGGAACTTGAAAGGTTTAGTAGTTTTGCCATCCATTTGAAGAGCGTGGTTAGGATTGTGATTTCAATCTAAGTTTAACAAGAGGACCTTGTACCAATTCCTCTACTATAGCTTCCACTGAATTTTCCCTCACCAACTTGCTTCCTGGTTCTCTACAGGAAGTAAGTCCAACTCCAACAGCTCTCTCACTGTACTAAAAATCTTCCCCATTTCAAACGATACCTTTTCTTCTGTCTGGGTAAGTTCTGGTCAAATTGATTTAAAGGCGAGGAAGAACGGTTTGCGATGCGTCTGCTACAATATGAATGGGGCCCAATTAAAAAAACACACCATGGATAACCTAAAGTGGACCATTGTTTATGAACTGAATAGAGCCACTGTTTTCCATTTTCTCTAGACAAATTGACATAAAACTGAAAATAGTGCCAAAAATGAAAATATACAATCCCAATAGAGCATTTAACAAAATGCCTAATTTCAGTTACGCCCATGTTACATTTGATCATGTATTTAACTGTAGAGTTGATGGCGTGCTTAACACACTCTGGGTTTGAATCAAATTTAAATCAGGGCATAGAGAAGTCGTGTAGTTGTGCTGTTGTGAATGGTTTGAAAATTTGATAGACAACGGCGATTGTTGAATGGAGAGTAAAAATTCAGAATTCAATTTAAATCATCATTTTCAAAGATCAATATTTGCTGATGCAAAGTACGTAAAACTCAACTCAAATAAATAAATGAATGCTTAGATGACAATGATGTCAGTAATGATACTCTTCTTTTCTAAATTTTTTTTTGAATACTCTTCTAAACCAAAAATACATGTTTGTAGAAACACCGTAAATAAATGAATGCAGCATCCCCTAAATTAACGGGTGGACCCACCATAGAAGGATTCCAATAGTCGCATGCTCCCATTCAGCAGTCAAACAACACCCAATTCGATAATGTTAATAAATAAACAACCGTACCTTCACCTTTCACGTCTCCTGCAATTTTCTTGGCTGCTCAATCAATGTCTCATCTACACCACCTCTTCATATACATCTGCACTATCATCCTGACCGTTTGTCATCCTGGATCCGAGAATCCCTTGCTTAAGGTGGTTCCCAAGGTATGATACGTACTTTCGTGAACTCACACCTGTTTCGAACTAAGTCCGAATTCACGAAGGAGAACATTCCACATTTTACGTGTGAGGATTACTCACTGACACCTGTCAATGCACATTTACCTGCGGAAACATTTACAATTTCAAAATCAAAGCCATGATCAGTCCAATAACCAAACCATTATATTACAAATTATCTTTTACAAGCTAATAATTTTAATCTCTTAAATGCATATTACACAAGTACTCTAATGAACAACTATCTCAAGGGAATATATTTCTAATACAAATGCGAAATAAAATTAATCATATGCATTACCTTAAGCTAAATGCAATTAAAATACATAGTCTCAAACTCAAGATTACCCCTCTGATACGTACTCCGGCAGTCATAGCTAACCAATAAGCTTACCCAATCAAACCTCAATTCTGAATGGTTAAAAATAATTCTCATTGGTGTCTTGAATCCCTGTGACACCAAGAATAGTATCTCAAATACAACGATTTGGCAAGTATATGCATTAATAAGTAAGTACATGATGTATCAAATTGAATTAAATGACAGTTGATTAAAAGATGTCAATATCAAGTAACAACTAAGCAATTGTGCTAAAATCAAATAATTCATGCTTTTCGAATCAAATGGGGAATAGACATACTAATTTGGCTACTATAATGAGCTCATCCTCTCAATTAGAGAGCAAATCTAGTTGGGATGTCACCAGCGGCCCGGCTAAAGGCTCACTAGCTACCCGGGTCTGGAATTCCGGTGTTCCAGATGACTTAATGAAGTAGTCTCACATAACTAAACCAAGTGTAACCCCGTCGAGTATCACAAGGTCAAAGTTAAGTAGTGCCGACTCAATCGAATCAAATACAAATCGAATCATAAATTGAATTTGAGTGAGTCTCTATATCTTTTATCATAATCAAATCAAATCATATTCGCATATCACTTTACTCACTCAATCCATATGTTCAACGAATACTGAATTGGTATGCGTATTGAAGTTATGAATTTTTATGTAAACAATTGGACCTCAAGGAGTATTAATAATGCAACAATTATAATAAATAAGATTTGATGTCAAATGAAATTATATTCCAATATAAAATGCAATAATTAAATAGAATCAAGGTATTTATTAGCCCATCTAATCTAACTATTCATATGTTCTTAACCATCCAATTCGATATAGGTTTACAGAATCCTTGTATTAGTATTCTATCTGGTGTCACATTGTGTAAGTTAATATAAAAGATTCACTAAACTAATATCCATGGCATGGTAAAAGATTTCCGAATAGTAAACATGAGTCTATCTCAGCCTCTCGAGATATCTCATACTCTAGAGATCTCCATTGGACATATAAGGGTCAAGGTACCAAATTACGACCCTACAAGATATTCAACATATCCTACCAAATTTTAGGGTTCTGGGGAAGTCGGTCAGCTGGCGGTGGCCAAGCGGCTAGCCGCTTGTGGAACAGTCGGCTGGCCGCCAGGTAACCGCCTGGTGACCACGGCTCCTCTGTCAAAACCAACATACTGTAAAGCCGATCATCGGAAGGTGGCTAGCAGCCAGGTGACCGCCTGCCGACCGCCCCTTTCTGACAAGATTTGTTAGCTTCTGGAATTGTGACTGTCCGGGGGTCGGCTTGTCGCCAGGTGACTGCTTAGTAACCGCTTGCCTGCGGACATCACAGAATTGAGTTATTTCTACATTTCTGAAGCCCTCTCACTTCTCCTTCCATTATTCAACAACTTCCTCTAGAATAACCTGTACATTGAGCCTCCTTGCTCCCCTTTTACAACATATAATCACTATCAAATTCACACCCACATCAACTATTACAAATTTGGACCTAATCCAATTAGTAATATTAAGAGGCTAGAATGATAAAAGAAAGAGAATCTCTGAATCAATCAATGAATAGACAACATGTAACTTCCAAATTAAGTCTAGAGTAGTGCTATTTGGACAAATTTTTTGGACAGAATTTTGGACAAATTCTATGGTATGGCTTGAATATCATAGGAGATATTTAAGTCATACCATAGAGTTTGTCCAAAATTCTGTCCAAAAAGTTTGTCCAAGTAGACTTTTTGTTAAGTCTATACTTGCCTCAAATTAGCTTTCCAAGTCTTTCTCTAATATTTTGCTCAAATGACTCAAAATCCCCAAATATTAAACCCTAATCACAAAACACATGGAAAATGCTAATGAAAATGCGAATATGACTACCCTAGAGTCCCTTGACTCTATTTCAACTCAAAAACACAAAGAAAGATGGGTTTGATTCTTACCTCAACAAGAAATTCGAATTTGGGGGAGATGAGTTCTCGTCACCAAATTTGATGAAAATGAAGAAATGGAGAAGATGAAGGTGACTCTTCACTTTGTCTCTAATTACTCATGTAACAACTTCTTAGAATTTGAAGAGGAAGAAGGAGAATGGAAAGAAGGAAATGGAAGGAAGAAGAAAAGAAGAAGAAGAAGATGATGATGATGATGATGTTTACAACCCTTACTTCCAATTGTACATCCAACACCCTTTTGGAAATTAAAGAGAAGGGAGGAGAATGGAGAGAAAAGATGAGGAGGAATGGGTTCTCCTCTCCCAGCCACGATGAAAACCAAATGGGATGGAATGGAATGGATTGAGTTGGGTTTAAAGGGATAAGAATGCCCATTTTTGCACAAAAGTCCACTAGTTTGTGGTATTTCCAATTTGAGTCAATTGATGGCCCATTTCTTCAATCGTTGATCAAATGGAGTCAAGTTCAATATGAAAATCGACGTACTCAACAAGATACACGCGATGATGCCAAAATGATATGCAAATGATGTAAAATAAGACAATCGATAATCACGTAAAATCATCATTAGTAACTAAGTATAATTAAATTAACTAAAATACAATTAATTAGCATTAAACAAAATCAATTCGGGTCGGAGTGTAACACCGTTTCCAATGGATTTCCAGTAAATCGCACAATCCCCGCCTGCCCTTCCACCACATGTGACATGCGGCAACCTCACCATCAGCTACCCTTTCTGGCTTTTCAATGGAGCCCCTATGTTACACCCCGACCCGAATTAATCGTAATTAAGGCTAATTAATTGTGATTAATGCTAATTAAGCATGGATAATTGGATTAACTAAGGTTAATGACACAAGAGAGATAAATCAGTCTCATATGGCACATTAAGCCTAATGGAATGGAATTGAATTGGTTAAAGTGAGTTTAGACTCAAACATGATGTGTTAAGGACTTTTTCGTAAATACGGGTTTTCACGTATTTCGTCGAATACGGAAATTCTTGATACCAACATGCGTATCTCGAAGAGTACGTCAACTTTCATAATAAACACGATTTCATTTGACCTCAAATGGGCCAAGTGAAGAGTCATTTGACTCAAAATGAAAATAAGCCAAAGAAGGGGGGGTTTTAGTGTAAAGAACCCTATATTAGAATCAAATGAGTGAAGAGGAGCTCATTTCTCATTTCCATTGTAAGAGAAAGCCCTAGAGCTCTCCATTTCTCCTCTTCCTCTTCCATTTCTCTCCATCAAGGGTGAAGTTAAAAGTGATTCAAGGGGATTTTGAGGAGTTCATCTCCATCTTCATCTTCTTCCTCAAGAGTTTCCTCCATTATTGAAGTATAGAGCTTGAGAGAGCTTGGGAACCCATTTCTTTGGAGCTACAAGTAAGTAAATGACCTTCTTTGTGATTTTCCCAAGTCCATTAGTGGTTAAGTAGTGATTGCTAGCACCAATGACTCATGGGAGTTCATTTGGGTGTTTTTCTTGATTAGGATTTAAAAAGGGGTTTTTAATCTCAAGCCAAACCAAGACAAAAGAGGATTTTGGCTAATAGCTTCCAATAAGGCAAGTATAAACATCCCTTGTGATTAGTGTTAATTACAATAGAAGCTTGTTGAGTTTCTATGTGTTTTATGGATTGTCATTGAGTTTTGAGATTATTATGAATGTTTAATGAAGTAATTAAAGGATGTTTAGAAGTGTGGTTGTGGATGAATGATTAATAGTAATGAATGTGATTGGATGATGAATGAGGGGGAACAGGAGGTTCCATTTTACCTTGCAGGTTGTGGAAGTGTACTGGAGAAAAGAATGGAAAAGGAGAAAGAACTGAACAGAATTCGGAGTGGAATTCTGCACAATTCGCTCGAGCGAACTGGGGGTTCGCTCGAGCGACCCAGACTCTGTCTGGGCGAAATAAAAATTTGTGCAGTTCGCTCGAGCGAACCAAACATGTTCCTGTGAGAGTTCGCTCGAGCGAACAGTGAGTTCGCTCGAGCGAACAGTGTTCTGCCTGAGGTCCGCTCGAGCGAACAGTGGGTCCGCTCGAGCCAACCTGTTTCTGGCCCGGTGACACTATTTAGTGAAAATTTTTGGCTAATCGATCGGACCTAACGGTCCGGTGAATTTTGGGTTTTGGATTTTTACGAGAATTTGGAGTGCGACTCTTAAAGAGAAATGCGTTCCGATTAATTTCGAAGACTAATCATGGTTAGACTAAATTATCGAGAATTAATGCTATTTTAAGAAGGTTCATTGAGCGAACCATAATTGGATATTGCCTAAGCTCCATGGGTGTTAATTAAGGGGACTTGAAATGCACATATTAAATATATAAATGTGATGTCCATCAAAAATAACACGTGCATTTGGAAACCAATGATTACACCCGAATGATTGTTTAGGATTGAGATAGGATTGAGATGGGATTGAGTGAAACCATATGTGGTTAATGTTATACTCATTGTGTCATTGTGATCAATCTAATGAGATTGATGTTATTGTCATTCCTTTCTTTTGTCATGAAAGGAATCATTGAGTTGAATTGGATCCATAAAAAGGATTTCATACTGAATGTCATTGATCATTGAGTCTGGCCCTACCTAGCGATTGTATTAGAACTCTAAATGAGTTCAATGATAATGAATGACTAATCCTGCTGCAGCAGATGGTATTGGGGGTGTTCCGGAGCTCCGTGGTGATGCTAGTGTCCCTGGCCCGGACACTGGTAAGTCCCACTTATATATATATCCGATCATACCTTCGGGTAGTGATTGAAGCCTCCCTTTGAGGGGAGATGGAAATGAATAAATCCCGATCATATCTTAGGATATTGATTGAAGCCTTCCTTTTAGGGAAGATGGTAATGAATTGAATGAAATACAATTTAAGAATGCTATGGTAGTTGCCAATTGGTACACGTATACTGACTGTCACTGTCTATTACTGTCATTGTCTATTATTGTCATTGTAGAATTGTCTAGATTACTCTAGCATTGAAATTGTCATTATTGCAAATGGATGTATTGATATACTTTATTGCAAGAATTGTTTATACATTGTTGAACCGTCGTGTTCATTAGTGTTATTGATGGCATTACAGGCCAGATTGCCCCTGCCGGCACTGCAGCTCCCCCGGCGCCAGCGGAGGAGACCGCTCCGGTTCCTCCAGGAGGACTGATAGAGTGGAATCGGCGGGATACCATTTAACTTGGTATTCGAGTGCGATTGGAATATTTTGATAAATATTTTGAGAAAGGTTTTGATAACTGTTTATAATTTTGTATATGTAGCATTTTGGCAATTGTACATTGAAAGCAATACATGTATAAAGACTTTCTTTTTGTATACATGTAAATGATAAATTGTTGATGTCAAATATATATTGTTTTTCCGCAAAAGTTTTATATTTGACAGGTTCTTGTGATTGATATCCCTTGTGGATCTCGTTTTAACTTCGGTTAATTCGGGGTTTACGGGAGTAAGTATGATAATCACGGCTCGGCTCGGGCCCGGGTCGTGACACCCTACGCCCCAATACTGTGGCTACCCAGGCTTCAACATCTCCTGCAACTTCCAACACCAAACCATCTTTCATCTCCCTGACCACCACAAGTACTACTATGTCAGAAACATCAACTACACCGAAACCACCATCAACCTCTTTGACATGGGCCTAATGGGCGAGATCTGCCCAAGACTACATCACAACACTACAACGCCACCCAACAGATTGCCTCTATTAGACTACAGCCCGCTCAACTTGAAGCTTACCTTTTTCTTCAATTGCGCTTCTTCTAATTCCAGTTACGGAGGGGGAATTCTTTGTTTGGGGAATTCAACTGATAACAACAAGACATCTTTTGTGTTTCGTGGGGGAGATGTTCCAGAGTTTGAATGGAGTAAGTATTGTGAGGAGAGTGTTGTGGTCCCTATGCTGGTAAGCGAGGCAGAGGGTGGTAACTATATTGATTTTCGTGGGTTACTCCTTAAGGGGTTCGATTTGGATTGGGATTCAGGAGATGGAGATTGTATGTTGTGCGAGGTCACCAATGGATGCTGTGGGTATGGCAGTAACTGAGGAAAATTCAGCTGCTTCTTCCAGGATGGAGTACATGCCAGAGATTGCTATGACGGTACGCTTTCTTCATCCTTCAAGTTATCTTTTTATTATTATTTCAATTGGTTCCTAAACCTTCCCATGATCGTCATATGCAATTAGATGAAGGTACAAAACAAAATGCTTGTGGAGAACCTATATAGCAGGAATTTATTGGATGGCGCAATCATATTTTAACGATAATGAATTCATTTGTTTAAATCCTTGATAATTCAATTATATGCAAATAAACATGCCATGCTATATATTTATGATAAAAAATTAGTGGTAAAGTAGTTTATTATAATTCCTAATAAATATCTCCATGCAATAAAATTGGCCCTAACCAAGACATGCAACTAAAACTTCATGTGTCTTCCATCCTCGTCATCTGTCAATCAAATTGATTTTTGGTGTTAGGATTTAGAAGATGTATACATCAGATCATGAACAAAAGGACCAACTTTTTTTTTAAAGAAATGGAGAAATAATTGATTTATCCTATTAAAGGCCCAATATGTTTATTGTCTTAGATTTCACTTCAATATGCAAATGTGAATTGTTCATATAAAGGTGGGTCACACAGACATAATGACGAAAGGTTAGGTAAAAGAGGAGGAAAAAAAGAAATCATATTGAGATGGGGAAAAAGCAAAAAACAATGAATGCTGGTAAAAAAAAAAAAAAAAGAATATTGTATGGGTAGTTTTGTCATTTTTCCTGACATGAAGAAGGTGAGAAAAATTAGAATTTTTGGGAAGCAGGAGGAAAAATTCATCTTTAATGATAAGCTACAGGGAAAAACCTCATAAAATATTGAAAGAAAACAAAAGAAAAGAAAATGTCAAAACTAAAAGTTTGCCTAATATGAGAGCTAAGTGGTATAGAATGAACATAGAAAAATTGGGGTAATAAGATAATAGAAGAGGTAGGACAGAAAAAGAGTTTTTGAGAAAAGAAAAGGTGAAACCTTGAAAGTGAAGAGTGGATGTGAGTAGTTTCATGAGATATAGAATAGGTAGTTGCATAACGAGAATGTGGAGAATGTGGAGTATTTGAAGAAAAAAAAAAGATAAAATTGCAAAAAGTTATAGGGTGTGTTTGGCGTCTCTTATTATTGCCTCTATTTGTCTTATAACTGTTTGAAACAATTTTTAGGCCGTATGGCAACTCATGTTGTAAAGTATATATGAAATGAAGTTTAGATTATTTGCCTCTATTTCAAAAAGCCAGCGAAACGGGCATACTTGAATCAGTGGCTTGTGTATGAAGTGGAAAGACACAAATAGCTACAGTGAAACGGACGTCCTCATTGGACAGTCCATAGGACAGTGAAACGGACGTCCTTATGATCCGGACCGTTAGGTTTATGAAGAAGGTCAAACACAGCCACGTATCAAAATTGCAGCCGTTGATCTATCTCGGATCTCGAGGTATTTGTAAAAAACTGTGAGCCATTCGATCTAATATTCTGGACTTTGTGGGCCCCATAATCACAATCCGATCTGTTGGTTATCTTTGGAGGGCCAAAAACGGCTTGAGGTCAAAAATGAGCCTCTAATTCAAAGTGGATCTTGAGATATTTACAAAAATGTTTTTGACCGTTAATGTACCATGCATGATTGATTGAGTTTTGAAATTGTACACCAGCAGTGTGGTTATTTCTTTTTTGTAAATTCGGGCACCATAAATCATGATCCAAACTATTGGATATATTCAGAAGATCATTCACGACAATGGGTCCAAAGTTTAGCTGTTAGATTATCATAGATTTTGCAATAATTACAAAAAAGACAGACATTTATATCTACTTTTCTTTAAAACCATGGCCCCCCAAATGCAAGATCCAAACCATTAATTCTCTTTGTAAGGCTAAACACAATTTTGACGTCAAATTTCAATAATTGAATTCTCATGGATCTTGAGATGTTTATGAAAGACTTTCAGCCATTGTTTTAAAAATGTCTATTTCATTCATTTTTTCTGTGTTACCAAACAAACTATTTATACACCATCTATTTCAAACAGGGTCATTTGAAACAGATCTATTTCATATAGATAAGAGACGCCAAACAAGCCCATAGTCAAAACCCTTATATTTATTATATTATAATCGATACTCAAAAGCCTCTCCTCGCCCCCACCCCGCCCCACCCACCTGTTTATCAAGCAAAAGTTTAGTCTCCACGCGGAAACGAGACTGCGCGGATTTCTATGGTGTTGACTGTTGAGACTCTATTTGAACATGTTTTGTGCCCCCACACGACCGATAAAGTGATGTCACCGCGTATCTCCTTAGGGCCTATTTGGTAATTTTATTAATATAGTCAAGTGAAGTGAAGTCAAGTTAAACATCCCATCAAAAACACTTTTCCACCAAATTCCCTCCATCTTTTCTTTAAAAAGTCAAAAAGCAACTATATTTATTAACTAAAAGACAAAAAAACTCCATTTCCCCATACAAAAAGTCAAAAATATTTCATCCCAAACAATTAAAAACAAAATACCATCATCACTCACTTATATTTTATTCATTCTTTTTATTTCACTTCACTCCACTTTATTTTAAAAGTAAATTACCAAACGGGCCCTAGGAAATTCGAGACTTGACTTTATTGTTGACCTAGAGTCTTACATACATCAGTCTAGTAACTTTTTGTGGAAACAAATCCAATACTCATGTATGTGACTCATTATTTGTCAATTTTAAGATTTGGAGAATTTTAAATGTGGGGAATTAAAAGACTTCGGAATGGATTAGTGAGTGGGCTCCACATTGTTTTGTAACAATATGATTGAGGGAGAAGGTTAATATACGAATAGCAGCTTGTCTATTACTTTACATCGACAAACCCATGCGCTTCTTCAGCGAACTTCAGATCACATCCGACCACATCTTTCTTTCTTCATAATCGACTTTCCTCTCTCTTTCCTTTTATATTGGGTTATAAAGGGTTTCTAAGTCTCCACAGTCCACCCCGATCTCCCCACCTCACTCCTCTCTTGTGATAGAAGGGGAGAAAAGAAATAGCAAAATCCATTTTTGTCTGGTTTCTTGTTCCTATATACATACAAAATCATCTCTTTCTACTATCATGGATACCGTCCCAATTCATCAATCCTTCTCATCTTTCCTCCTTATTGTGCTGCTCTTTTTTACTCCGGCTTCTTCCGCCCAGGAATACAATCAACGTTTCCCTGACTGCTTCCCTATTCCATTTGATTGCGGTGGCGTCCAACTCAACATTGGTTATCCCTTTGGGCCTATTTGGATAAATGAGGAGTGGAGTGAAATGAAGTGGATTTCACATGTAAAATGGAGTGAAGAGAAGTAGGTTGAAATTAAAGTAGTGTACTTGAAAATTTCTGGAGGGTCTAAAACACAACCCTAACAGAAAGTAAACTAAATCCCAGCACAGATATGAATATGGAAATTAAAAACCTAAGTTAATCAAGCAAACAATCACGAAGATGGACACGAGATTTTTTACGTGGAAAACCTTGGGTAGGGAAAAACCCACGGGACCTAACACCGGTCCAGAAAGATCAAGCACTATGAAATCAAAGGTTACAAGATAAACTCACTCCCCTTTACAGTTGATCACAACCTAAGGACCAAAGCGATTCTTGTCGACGAACACGCCGTTCACCTTCTCCAGCACTTCAATCTCCACGCCTTAAGCAAGACGAATTGGATGGAAAATGAATGAGAAATCTCCAGAGGACAAAGCTTCAGCACATACTTTTGACACACAATCTCTCTGGAGGAAGATAATCTCTCTTAAGGTAATCTAGAGTTTTGATCTGAGAGAGGTGTGTTGTTTATGAAGGGTTTAAACCCTTAAATAGGCTTCTGCACTCGTATGGGAAAGTTCTGTTGTAATGGGATTGAAAGATCAGACTTTTAGAAAGAGGTGGCTAAAAAATAGCTGTGACTCGCCGCTGGCCGATCGATCGGACTGCATGTCTGATCGATCGGACTGTCTTTTAACTGGGACAAATTCTTGGCCGATCGATCGGGCTGCAGGTCCGATCGATCGGACTGACTTTTAACTGAGAGCATTTTATGGGCGATCGATCGGTCTGGGGAGGTGATCGATCGGTCTGACTTTTTGTTGAAAACGCCCTGTTTCCTGATGCTTTGGAATTCTTCTTCAAACCAAGATGGTCCATCTAAGAAATACAAATTACATTAAATCCCCATGTTTTGTCCACCCAATGAATTAGCCAACACTCAAAAATACTAACAGTACTTCACTTTACTCCATTTGGATGCTTATTTTGAAGATAAGATTTGGAGTAGAATCCATTTTTACTCAAGGAAATGGAAGTATTTAGAGTTGAAGTGAAATGAAGTACATGTGGCTCACAACATTACTTTATCTATTGGGCCAGACTCATCCAAACGGGGTAGAGTTGAAATTTTAGACTGTTATGGCCCATTTAATTTTACTTTATTCTATTTTTTGCCTATCCAAATAGGCCCTTTTGGACAGAGGGCACTCCGGAGAACTGCCGCTAGCCAAACGAGTTGGAAATCAAATGCAATATGACTGCCATTTCCTCTGAGATTGTGATTCAAAAGCGCACGTACGATGTTATGAGGATAGATTATGAGAATCAGACAGCCACTATCGTTGATAAAGATTATTTCCTAATGCATAAGGACATGATTCCATGCCACGCTCCTTCCAGCAACACGAGTCTCGACTTCAATCTCTTTAATTACACTCAGAGAGATCTCAACCTCTTGTTCCTCTACGACTGCCCTGATCCTCTTCCTCAAAACCACCTATATTTTAAATCCCTCAACTGCTCCTCCGATCATGCCTACTACTTCACAGAAGAGCATATCACAAGCCCGTCCATAAATTGCAGCGTGATACAAATCCCAATCCTCCGTACGAACAAAGATCGGCTTTGGGAAAAACCAGAGGGGTCTTGGATTGATGTTTTGTCGGAGGGGTTCGAGGTCGCGTGGTCTTTCACCAAATTAGACCATCTTTGCTGGGACTGCTTCAAATCCAACGGCCACTGCCGTTTTAATGAAGCCTCTTATTTCCAACGCGACTGCTACTGCAACGGAACATCGTATCCTGACGAGTGTCCTCCACCTCCGGGTAAGCATCTCGTCTCCTCTTCCCTTTTCTTAATAATAATGACTTCCGAGTTCAAACAAACGGAACCGCCTGATTTGCCTTCGAGTGGGGTGAAAGTGGGGGTGAATTTTGCTTCTCGATTAATAGGGTGCAGATACATGTGGAATTGCACTCTACTCTCTAATTTCCGATTAACAAAGCATAATATAAATTAAGTGTACTTTACCCCAGCTTATGTACATTAAATATGCAGTCTATTGTCTCGGACGTTGGCTGCCGACATTACCCTGTCATTAAATATGCGAGTCATGATGTTTTTTTTTTTTTTTTTTTTTTAATCACGGAGGATTTTTTATTGGGTGGTGCTGTACCCAAAGGCCCAGTGAAAAAGTCAAATAATAAAATAAAAATTTTAAAGTCTTATTTTCTAAAAAGTTTCTTAAATTTTATGGTGCAGTCGCACCCACATGCCAACAATTAGGGGGGCTGTCTTTATATATCATGTAAATGGTTGTACCAGTATGAGGTGACACCTTTCTACTAAGCCTCTTTTGTCCTCTGTCTTCGCATACTTTCCTCCTTTAATAATACTGATATCACTCTTCCAGTGTCAAAAAAATAATATAAAATAAAAAATTAAAGTGCATATTATGCTCCTGGAAAATTGTTAATATGACCAAGCGGGCGGTGAAAACACAATTTATTTCGTCGACATTCACCTCCCTCGTTGTTGTTGCCGTCTTCGCTGAACCCGCTTCATATGATGCATGTGCAGATGGTGATAAACCCAAAAAGAAAATCATAGTAGGTATTATATATATATATAATTATTGTTATTATTATTATTTGCTGAACTAGCTTAGACGATGCTGCATGTTGCAGGTGGTGGTGGCCACGGCCGTAAAATGAAATCCGTTTTAGGTATTTTACTTTTCAAACTTCTCTTTTCTATTGTGTATTACCAAGGGGTGATTCTAAATGCACCCGTATTATGTGTTCTGCACACCCACATCTCATTGTGTGAACAGTAATTTTCACTGTTCACACAATAAGATATGGGTGTGTACCGCATTAGGAGAGGGTGCATTTACAATCTCCCATTACCAAGATGATAATTACTCAAAGATGACTCAATCATAGTACGGACGCGAGAGTAGAATAGCTCAGGCTGTTTATCAACTCTAACAATAGCAAGCAGTCCTAAGCTAGAAAATCAGGCTGGACGGCATATCAAGTGAGCCACGTGCAATAAAAAGTATGCTGACACTGGGGCACATCAACGGTCCAATTTTATTTATGTGTGGCTCACAGGGAGCTGACCTCCATTTCTCTGTTTTTTTGGGGCCGTGGCATTTTGAAGTAGGTGAAATACACCTGTTGGACGCCAGATTGACTTGTACAAATGATTCAAGTTAGTTCCGATCCTGGCCATTTAATCAACTGGGCCAGTCTAAACCGGATTTTTCATCACTTTTATGGGCATTAAAGAATTAATTAAATTAAATTAAATGCATTTCTTACACAAGCCGGGCCGGGCTATGGGCTTTCCATCACTTAATCCAAGCCCGGCCCAAAGTGGGTCAAGCCCAGATCGGGGTCGGGTTGGCCCGTCCCATGAGAAACCCTAAGATTTAGTGTATTTCTCCAAACAATTGGTAGGTAGCCCGATTCGGCCTGGTCAACCCAATTGATTAAATGGGTGGACTTGGGTTTGAGTTTTAAGGTCCATGTTGGGCTAGGGCCGGGCTAGGGCCTATCTTTCTAAAGTCGGGCCAGGCTTAGATATCCATAGCCTGGCCAGGCCGGCTCATGATCACCCGTTTGCCTTATCAAATTGTTTTGTTATTCAAGAATTTAAGTATTGTTAGTGTGCAGTCAGTGAAACTAAACTATAAATCTCATATATCCTGTCTGGGATGGTCTTTAGTTCCATAATCACCATTTGGATGGCCCTAGCCTTCCAACAGACTATTTTCCATTTCTCTACATACGTATCAGATTGGTAGGTTGCTGTGACATTTACTGTGTAGGAACTGGGATGAAGGTTCGTGAATTACAAAATTAATGTGGTCGGTAACTAACATGCTGCAAAATTAAGGTAGATGAGCACATAACAGTCTTTTATAGTTGTTTAACCATATAAACCCTATTTCGTAAATAATAAAAAAAATTATGTGAAAGGTAATGAGATTTGCATGCCCAAAAAGTATTTCATTCAAATCTCTCTCTTGCAGGTGCAGTCATTGGAGTTGGTATTTTGATTCTGACATGCTCTTTTGTCTTCATACTCAATCTAGTGAGGAGATCGTCATCATATAATTCCATCTTTTGGAAAAACAAAACACATGATAGTGGCAATGTGGAGGCATTTTTAGAAAACTATTGTTCTCTTGTTCCTAAAAGATATCGAAATTCAGAGCTAAGAAAGCTGACAAACTCTTTCAAGGATAATTTAGGCCAAGGTCCTTGGCTACGGTAGTGTGTTCAAAGGCAAGCTCAATGATGGTCGTCCCGTAGCAGTGAAGGTCTTGAACAACTCCAAGGGAGGTAAAGGTGAGGAATTCATAAACGAGGTCGCTAGCATCGGGAGGACTTACCATATTAATGTTGTTACTCTTCTAGGCTTTTGTTCTGAGGGTACTAAAAGAGCACTTGTTTACGAGTTCATGTCCAAAGGATCTCTAGAAAAATTCATTTTCTCTGATAACCTGGGAAACAGGCAGCATGTTTTGGATTGTCAAAAGCTATTCCAAATTGCAGTTGGCATTGCACGGGGACTAGAGTACCTACATCGTGGTTGCAACACTCGTATTGTACATTTTGACATTAAACCTCACAACATTCTTCTAGATGATGACTTTTGTTCAAAGATTTCAGATTTTAGGTTAGCTAAGCTACGCCCTCAACAACAAAGTACTCTATCGATGCTAGATGCAAGAGGGACGATTGGTTATATTGCCCCTGAAGTGTTCTGTAGAAACATTGGGAGCGTTTCTCACAAGTCTGATGTTTATAGCTATGGCATGATGGTTCTAGAAATGGTTGGGGGAAGAAAGAATATCAATGCAAAAGCAGAGAAAACTAGCGAGATTCATTTTCCACATTGGGTGTATAAGCACATAGAGCTTAAAGAAAGTCTAGCATTGCTTGGATTCCAGTCAGAGGCAGAAGAAGACATTGGGAGGAAAATGGTGTTAGTGGGTTTATGGTGCATACAAACAGAACCAACAAACCGACCATCAATGACTAAAGTGGTGGAGATGCTGGAAGGAAGCCTTGGAAGCTTGGAAATGCCACCAAAACCTTTTCTTTGTTCACCTTCAAGATCATTTTCTTCTACGACCTAATGCCAAAACGAGAAAGATCCACACTATTATATATATGAATGAGTTTTTCTTCTACTATGAGAAATTTCAAGATATCATTATAATATAAATATCTTCTAGAATTTGGATTTGAATGATCTCCTTATTATACATCATGTCAACATTAATTTTAACAAAATCTTTTGTGCTAAATTTTTTCTGTAAAACTTCATTTAAATATGTTGAATTTTCACCCCAAGCGAGGTTGAAGGAGCAAACAACCGTATTGAAACGGAAATGACCCTTTTAGAGTATCCATGCTAAACAACTCCAATCATACCTAATAAAAATGTTAAATAACTCCACGTCCACAACAACCCACCTTCCTCAAATAGTCTCGGGATTAAGTGCAAACAAGCCAACCTCGGACCAAGTCGTGGTTGACTTTTGTAGGTTTTTAGAACTCATTTCGCAACCACTTATCCTCAAATCAATTGGTGATGGAAAACTACAGAACAATGATTTTATGGTCTATTGGTTGTGTTAGGAATGTATTCGAGCATCACTCTACCACGAGTGCACACGAGAATTGTATTAGGACCTAACAACTTTAAACAAGTCTCCAAAATCTCTAGATGAAAAGAGCACGGCCATTTTGCTTGAACGTGGAATGAACCATCTCAAGCTCGTGTCAACTCGAAGAATGGAAAAGCTAGCTTGAGCTTCAATCATTAGACAATCACTTCCCATCAAACTGAGCTGAGGAAAACTTAGCTTGAACTTGCCTCATGAGACAATTAGCCAAACTCTAACTAGAGCCTTGTTGAGTTGAGCCCAGCCGGCTGATGAACTAGCTTAGAATGTTGATGTGTTAATATTTGGTATAAGTTTGTTAGAGAGACTGCAATTTTTTTCTTGAATTTAAAATTATTCTCTTCACATGTATTAATTGAAGGGTTTCTTAGGGCCTGTTTGTTTGCATAAAATACCTAGAAAGTCCATATATATTAATTCATGGTCAAATTAGCTCCACTAGAAGAGATGATTAAAGAGGTGGGGATGAAGGATATGGAGTAAGAGGTGAAAGGATATAAGGTAGTGCTCCATGTGGAAGTTTCAAGGATTTGAATTACTAGATTTATAGCTGGGTATTCACTCCTCATCTTCCCTTTCCTTGATTCAATTTTCATTAAAGAGGAAGTTGTTTGACTGTCAAGATTAGATATTCACCTTTGACTCTTCATTTCTAAACCATTCTCATAAATTTATAAAATTCTTGAGAATTCAATTACTTAAAACAAACAGGACCTTAATTAAAAAAACAACTATATCAAAGTTTATGCAATGCAGTCATTTCATCTTCCACAGTTAGCACTACATATTATCCATAGAAGAGTCTGGCTTAAAATGAGTGCCCCCGCCCACTACACCAATCAAATAACCCAATGATTCTGGAACTTGACAACTTACAGTAGTTTTGCTATCCATTTGAAGAGAGTGGCTAGCGTTGTGATTTCATTCTATTTTTTTAGCAAGAGGCCCTGTGACTGTACAGATGTACCATTGCCCCTTACCATAGCTCCCACTGAATTTTCCCTGACCAACCCATCTTCCTGGTTTTCTTTACAGGAAGTCCAACTCCAACAGCTGTCTCACTGCACTCAAAATTCAATCGACACTTTTTTCCCTTCAGTCAGGGTAAATTCAGAACGGTTTACAAATGCATTTGAGTGCAAGGCGTCTGCTAAACTCATGTGTGGGGCCCACTTAAAAAAGCACACTGTCGATAACCTAAAGTGGGCCATTGTTCTGCCCTCAAAATAGCCACAGTTTTTTGCCCTTAAAATAAAATGAGTCATTATTTTGTACTTTCTAAATTTAATTTCTCTAGGCGAATTAACCTAAAACTGAAAAAGTGAAAATAATGCCTAATAAAATAAATTTGAATATAATGCCACAAATGAAAAAAAAAATCACAATACTAATACACCATTTATCAAAATGTGTAATTGCAGTTGGCACCATGTTTCATTAGATCATGTATTTAACTGTAGAGTTGGTGTGATTGACATGTCATCAATCCAATAACAGGACATACTTTGACTAGAATCAATCAACTCTAAAACAGAGCATTAAGAAGTTGTATTGTTGTGAATGATTTGAATTCTAATAGACCACTGCGCTTTCTAAATGAAGAGTAAAACTCAAAAATCAGCTCAAATCATCATTTTTGAATACAAATCACCAGATGTGGCAGCCTCACCATCAGCTAGATACCATTAATGAGTTATCCAATGGAAGTGGTGGAGCACATGGCCTTGTGATCATTAAACCACATTAAAGCCATTAATTTTAATAAGATAAACTTGCATCAATATGGACATCACGAGCTGGACTGTGTATGATAAGCATGCAATCTTCTATATGGAGAACATTCCCCATTTTGGCACAACTCCTGAAACTACCAACTTGTCTAACAAAGAAATTATTTGCTAAACCAATAATCTTATCAATGTTTTAGAATGCAATTACAAATCCCTTTATGCAAGGCTAATACCATTACATATGGGCTGAGATGTTTTAATACTTTAAAAGTTAATGATAAGATTAAGAAGATTAAATGTATCCACTCGATGGATAGTATATAAAAACACAACTTGACCATATCATAAATAATAACAGCAAAAAAGACAGAATTTCAATATATATTATTTTATGCAGTTCTGAAACTCAAGTCACCAGTGTGAGTCCAAAGTTCACTTAGTCAATAAAAAATCTTAGCAGACCGAGTCTGACTCATTCGGACAATATTCCCTCCAAGTCAAGTCGGTTTGTAAGTCTAAGTCAAGTCAAGATTTTGTCTTTTACTAACTGAAAGGTCAAGATTTTGTCTTAGCATTTGACTGGAAAAAAGGGTGACATCACATTTAGAAACCGGTATGTAAGATGAAATTGATCACGAAGTAGTTAAAAAATTTTAAAGTCGGTTTATTTTTATTTTATTTTTTAACGATCCACTTGAGGCCTTGTATTGTTATCCAAGTCTTCATTAACTTTGTCAAAAAAAAAGGAAAAAATAAAATAAACCAAGATCTTTGCCTGTCGGTGACTTACCGGTTTTGAGTTGAGAGTGTGGTTTAATTATGCCCTTTTTATCTTAAATAAAGAATTTAAAAATATGATTCAAAAATTATTAATCTTTATAGTTACTTGATTTGTTAGTGTTTTGGATGTAAATTTGATGTCAAAATAAAATATAAAGCAGTGAGATTAGAGCTTCAATACATTTTAAATTGGAAAATCCCAAAAGACATGGTTTCAATTAGGATAAAGTAACTCATCTACTCATTTATTTTATCCTACTCCTCCTTAATTTGAGCCTAATCTTATGTCTCACTCCTCTCTCATTCCTTTCCTCATGCAAAAATAGATCCCCCAATTACTTCATAAAATAAGAGTATGTTTTTATAATTTATCAAACAAACTAATTCAAATTTAGAACTTAAATCAGAGCTGTTAATTTAGACTTTAATCTAATTAATTAGACTATTCCCAACCGTCCATTAGAAGGTATGTAGTGGAGGGTACCATTTCATTACTTCCCTTTGACCTGATGTGCCCATTTCGTTGTAGCTTCCCCTACTGATGAGCTTTTGACCTGTGGTACTTCGGGAAGGGATGGAAAACTCCTATCGACCTTTCCAGTTTTCTTTCTTTGTTTCTCTTTCCTGGGGATTCTAATAAGAAAATCTCTTTAAATGTGGTGGAGACAAAAAAAAGTTGTTCAAAGCTCTTTATACATCGGACTGGTCCCAAATGCCATCTTCAGATTTTTTTTATTTTTTATTTTTAATCTTTTGTGCCAAGCAGCAGTATCGCTGCTCACCTTTATATTTGAGCAATAATATCGTTCTATCGCTATTCAACGCATCACCTTCATCTCCACTAGTCATATTCACTGTTCATCCTTTCAACTGAGCATGAACTCCCCTTGTTTTCTCAAATCATCATCAAACCTGTAAATCAAGCAACCACACAAACTTGACCTACCAACTTGCAACCTAGTCACCATTGCCAAGCAGCAACTGGCATTCACAATCTTCCGACTAGGCCTGTCAATGGGACGAGATGAAACCAGTAAAAAGCCCGGCCCGGCCCGGCCCAAGTTCTAAAATATAGGGCTTTTAAAAGAAAATTGAACCAAGTGAGCTAGGTTTGGACAATACATTTTAAATCCCAACCAAAATGGGACTGGGACTGGGCAGAGGATGCCCAGCCCGTTCAGGTCCGGCCCGTCCCAAGCTCTAAAATACAGGGCTTTTAAAAAAAATTGAGTCCAGTGGGCTAGGTTTGGACAATACATTTCTGTTCATTTCTTTTTTAAATTACTTAACCCATATATGAATATAGGATACTCATTCTCATTTATTTTATTAATTTTTTTTTTCTACTTTCACCGTCCAAAAAAAAAGAAGTTTTTAACTAATCCTACATTACTTTAACTTGACTCATATATGATACTCATTCATTTCTTGACCTATATAGCCTATAGAATACTCATTTATTTCTATTGATTTTCTGATTTTTACTGTCACCTGCAAAAAAAAAAAGTTTTTAACTCCGCTATGTTGCTTGTTGCATTGCATTGCCAGTCTCAAGCCCAAAAGAAAGGAGGAGGGTTTAAAGTCCGGTTCACACCGGGTGTCTGGCGACAGCAGGAATAATTAGAGAATGTTTTGCTTCTGTCTAGGATCGGGCTAAGCCCAGGCCCGGCCCTGTCCCAGCCTGGGCCCGTACGGGACGGGATTTGATGTAGGCCCTTTCAATTTAAGGCCGGGATTGGACAACACCTGACAGGCCCGTCCTATTTTCGGAACGGGATTAGACAACCTAAGCCCAGGCCAGACCCGTCCCATTGACAGGCCTACTTCCGACCCCCTTGTTTCTGTAAATTTAAACTAGTGCTCCAACGTTGACTTTGAAAGGTTTGAAAGATTTTGAAATCCTTAACCTTTATTGAGACTTTGAAAGATTTATAAAGAACTTGAATCAATTCAGTCAGATTTTCTCAAATTACTTATGAATTCAATGAGAAGCAAGTGGAGTTTGTAAAGATTTTTCATTTTTTATTTTGTCTTCCTATCAAATTCACTGAAGGTTTTTGTTTCAATCTAAGAGATTCATCTTTAGGAAAAAATCTGAATAATCATAAGCTCTAGAGGAGAATCAATCTCTTCAAAACCTGGCGGCAGCCTCGAATACGAGTGAAGAAGAAGATGGCATGAGCAACGATATCCTTGCTCAACAAAATAATAATAAAAAAAAAGTAGTGGGATGGTCTATATTGAAGTTTGATGGTCTTTTCCACTTTAAGGGTTTTTTCCCGGTAAAATTCCCTTCTTCCATTTATTCTTGTCTGAAAATTTCAAGTGCCCTCAAATCTTGTTGCAAATTCTAATCTGATTCCTAAATGTGAAATTTGAAAATGCATTTGATGATTCAGAATTTGGAGCATTCTTAAGGGCTCTTTTTTTTTTGTGTGTGTTTTTTCATTTCACTATAGCTGATTTTTCAAGAAATATCATCCATCAAAGTAGAGAATTTAAGTGGTTATAGAAAAGATATAAACGTATTTAAATCTAATGGTAGTCCATATTTTCTTCTTCTTCAGAAGTCTTCCTTATTAACCATATTTTAGATTATCTAAAGTCACTTTTCAGTGAAAAGTGCAGAAACATTTTACTCTAAGATAATTTCGAATTATGAATTTGGATGGGTGCTCTAATGATAAATCTTTCCTTTAGCAGGAGTTAAAAAAAAAATAAAATAAAATAAAAATAAAAAAAATAAAAGGGCCACTGAGGGGTGTGAAGAACAATGATCCTTCAAGAAGGTGCCTATTTTGCTAGTTCACGGGAGTACTATTTTCAAGGTGTAATATCTACTTTCGCATATGATGATCCAAACAGGCCCTCGAGTCTTATATTGAACCACAATTTGGTGGTTTAGACCGATTGAGAACATTGATGTTGAATGGTAGATGGCATTTTGATCGACAAGGTCGTCGAGTTTTACCTGGGAAAGTGAAAATGCATCTAATTAATCTCTGACTCAATAACCAATAATTGCGAATGGGCATCCATCTATTCAGTTCCGACAAGTGCACATGCGTTAACTACGACAAGTTCACATGCATGGACCTGGAGCTTTCAACCCAGTTTCTCTGATGACACGGCCTAGAAGTGGGCCCTGGCTATGGTTAATGGGCCAATCCAAAGAAGAATTGCCGTGTCATGGTTTGAGTTCGAGGTGGACCAAAGCCTTCTACTACCTGATCAGCCCACTGCAAAGTAGTGCAGGGTACATGAAAATCCTCCCTCTTGGGGGTTGGGTGTGGGTTCAAGCGCAGGTTGCAACAGGCAGAAAATGGCCCAGATGCACCTTTTGTCCTGAGTTTAGAAGCCTAGACTAACAACCCGGATCACTCACGCTTTCCCCGGTGGAAGAAAATTGAAAGGAGTACAGAAATTTTCCAGTGGGGCTCGACCTATTGAATTTCTGAACCGCCCTAAATTACCTACAAGTTTTTTCCTGGATACATTCAAATTTTACCCCTGTATGAATGAATCGGTCTATGTCCGATAGTTTTGATGAAGATGAGATCACCCGGCAGTTTCCATGGTGTTGAGATTCCAATCGATTACTTTCCTTCTTTTTGTGTCCCCACACGGAGAAGGAATTCTAACACCTTTACATTCCAGGTGGCCCACTCATTTACTTAGTCAAGTTCTCGTTGACCACGTATCTGCGAAGGAAAATTCAAGGGCTACACTTTGACGGTGACGCTAATCTTCTATTAATATACAACGATGTACGGTATAGTATCTTTTTGGAGAAAATAATCCACAACTCATGTATAAGAATATGGCATAATGCCCGTGAATGAAATTAGTTGAAAAGTCATATTCCGTTGAAAATGCCACGTACTTTTCTCTCTCTCTCAAAATAAAGGGAAAAAAACTCCTTGCTCTCATTTCAGGATCTTATATCCAAAATCATTTCTTTCTATAGTTGCAGCTGCTACCTAGAGCCCCATGACGAAAAACCTTCCCAATTCAATCAATCCCTCCAAAATCATTTCCTCCTCCTTTTGTTTCTATTCTTTATGCCAGCTTCATCTTCAGGAAAAGATGGAATGACGATTTTACCCCTCCATATATAAATCATGTGTAGCCATTTTCGATCATTTTGCTTCTTTTCACCTGCGGTTAGGGTTCGTCATTGGAAAGGCGATTTTGGGGGAAACTGCTTAGGGTTCTTTGTTTGGGCGAGACTATTTTGGGAGAAACCGCTCCTCCTTCACAAGGCGATCTAGATTGCGGAGAATCCATCAAGAGGCATCAACCAACGATTTCAAAGGTATGAATAATCTCAATCTCTTAATAATGTTTGATGCCGAGGGTTTTGGGATTAAGGTTTTGATAAAACAGATCTTCTCTACGTGCATGGACTGTAAAGTTGTTGATGGGGTTTGTGCTATCTCTATGTGAAATTTGCATTATAAAATAGTCTCTTTCTGTGTCTCATTTTCGTGAATGGGGATGATTTTTTCGACTACTTTTAGTGGATGTAGGACCTTTCAATGTATGATATAGTGATGTTGTGTGAAAATGGTCCCCTCTTGTGCTATCTATTTCATTCCCTTTTGTTTTTTTTATGAATGTTGGTGGAAAAACATCCCCACCTGTCTGCACTGTGTCGGCTGCTTCTCAGCCAGATAGCACCCAATTTTCACAAGAGGGGACCACAGTGAGAAATTTTTTTTTCTTTCTGTCTCTTTTTGTCTGCATAGTGAAAATGGAGACCACAGCCAGATAGCACCCAATTTGTATCTTTCTGTCTGCACAGTTAAATTGGAGGGGACCACAGTGACAGAATTTTTTTTTTTACATCCATGGTTTTGTCAAACACCCAATTTTCTATGTGGTTGTACATGAATTTGCCTCAAATAAATGTCATTTACATGCAGATGTCGTTTGATGAAGTGACATTACGATTTCACCATGGTGGTTATTTTACAGAGCCACCAAATAGTGTATACATTGGGGGTGTGGTGGATGAAATTCCTGATTTTGATATTGATAAAGCATCATTTTTTGAGTTTAGGGATTATGTGATGGAATTAGGGTACCTAGCAAACAGTATAATGTATTTTAAGGTTCCAGACTTGGGTTTTGATGATAGTCTGAGGGAGATTGAATCAGACAAGGATGTAGTTGATCTACTGGAACATTATAAAGGAAGTGAGGTGTTGACTATTTATGTAGAGAGGGGACATGAACCTTTGATGGTTGTGTCACCTAAGGGGAAGGTCTTGATGCAAAATATTCACAGCAAAGGTCCCTTGAAGCAGTTACTTACAACAGAAGTTGCATCAGGTAGTAGGAAAGTTAACAGTGAGGAGGACTATGCTGCTGATGTTGAGGATGAAGGCAGTGATGATGACCAAGATCAGCAAGAAGGTCATCATGATGACTCTAATGATGCTGACAGTGAGGTTGAGAGTGATCACAACAGATTAGATCCTGATGAGCCTCCGGAGTTATATGAGGATGTTGAGAAGGCTGATGATGAGGATATCTTCAGAGGATCTTGTGAAAATGAATCACAGCCTCATGAAGCTGAGGGTGTGGAAGGAGAACAGACCCAAAACCAACAAGTACCACTTGATGAAAACTGGATGACAGATGCTGAAGATGAGGATGAGCTTCAGTCATTGTGCAGTTCATCTGATGAGAACAAAATGCCGAAATTCTCTAATTTTAATGAATTGACTGATATGGGAAATCCCCAACTCAAGTTGGGTATGATATTTGCAAGTCCTCAAATATTCAGAAAAGCGCTTGTTGAATGGACCGTAAGGCAGGGCTACGACATTAAATATTTGAAAAATGAGAACAAGAGAATTACAGCTGTTTGTAAATATGACTGTGGATTTAGGATTCATGCATCACCCATGCAGGGTGAGAAGTCATTTCAAATTAAGACTTTCAAGCCCGATCATACATGTGGTATGAAGTTTAAAAGTCATTTGGTCACTTCCAGCTATATAGCTAATAAATACCAGCAGAGAATGAGTGACGATCCAAAATGGTCAATCCCTGCAATGCAGAAAGAGCTGAGAAGAGATTTGAAGGTTGATTTGTCGAAGGATAAGTTGTATAGAGCGAAGAGGAAGGCAGCAGATAACATCTCTGGAGATATTAGATTGCAGTACACTAGATTGAGGGACTACTGTGTTACTGTCCAAAAGTATAATCCAAATACAAGTTTATTTGTGGTGACACAAAGACCTCACATGGATAGAATTCCATATTTTCAGAGATTGTATGTCTGTTACGAGACACAAAAGGTCGGGTTTGTCAATGGATGTAGACCCATAATTGGTCTAGATGGGTGCTTCCTCAAAGGTATTTATGGTGGACAGGTACTGGCTGCAATAGGTAGAGATGGAAATGAGAATATGTTTCCAATTGCAATGGCTGTTGTAGAGTCTGAAAATATGGACTCATGGACTTGGTTTCTGAGATCATTGATTGGTGACATCGGAGATGGGGGTGACATGGGCTGGATTTTTATGTCTGATAGACAGAAGGGGCTTGATACAGCATTTGATATAGTTGTTCCTACTGCTGAAATTAGACATTGCTTGAAGCATATGTATGATAACTTCAAAAAACTTTTCAGAGGAAAATTGTTGAAAGATGCTATGTGGGCTGCAGCATCATGTGGATCACCAAGAGAATTTGATAGTAATATGCAGAGGATCAAAGAGATGGACCAGGCTGCATATAATTGGCTGATAGCTGCTAATCCTAACAGATGGGCTAGGTCTCATTTTTCCACAAGGGCCAAATGTGATGCATTAACAAACAACCTCTGTGAGTCTTTCAACAGTTACATACTTGAAGCAAGGGAGAAACCAATAGTTGGTTTGCTTGAGTGTGTGAGGAGGAAGTTGATGAACAGAATTCAAGTGAAGTTGAGAGGAATGACTAAATATGAAGGCACAGTTTGTCCGGGGATATTGGAGAAGTTGGAAAAGAACAAGAATGAAAGTAGACACTGTTTTGCCAACTGGTCAGGCAGAGGTGAGTTTGAGGTTGATTGTTTTGCCAAAACTTTTGTTGTTAATATTGAAAGTAGAACATGTTTATGTAGAATGTGGGATTTGACTGGGATACCTTGCAAGCATGCCATAGCATGTATATACATGAATCAAGAAAGGCCTGAAGATTACATTCATGCATACTATAGCAAAGAGATGTATTTGAGATCATATAATGGCATGATACACCCAGTACCTGGAATGCATGATTGGATAGAAAGTGGAATGGAAGCAGTTGGTCCTCCTTTGTATAGAAGACCTGCAGGTAGGCCAAGGAAGTTGAGGAGGAGGGATCCAGATGAGTTACCCAATTCCAGTAGAGTCCCTAGAATGAATAGAAAAATGACTTGTGCTAGATGCTTGAAAACAGGCCATAATGCAAGGTCTTGCAAGGGACCAGTACATCCCAATTCAAGATTCTTTAGTTCTGGATCAAGTTCTCAGCCAGTTTCTCAGCCTCAGCAAAGTTCTCAGCCAGTTTCTCAGCCTCCAGCTTCTCAGCCTCAGCAAAGTTCTCAGCCAGCTTCTCAGCCTCAGCCAAGTTCTCAGCCCTTGCCTGCTTCTCAGCCCATACCAGCACACAGGGTAAAGCCTTTTCACCCTTGTGATTTTTTACTTCTAACTATAGTATATGCTTGTACTCACTATAGTCTTCAAATTTTGATTGGTCAGGGAAGAGTCAGACAATCTTCTTCTCAGCCAAATCCATCAACAAGAAATGCCAGTGATAGAGGGAAGTTACAAGTAGGTAGAGGGCGGACTGGAGCAGGAAAAAGGAGCTCAACTTGTTGATGATAACAACTACTATTTTAGCCAAAACTTTTTTCTAGATGATGTTGTGTCACTGATGATGACAGTATTATGCAACTTTTTTTTTGGATGATTGTTTGGATTTGGATTGTCCTTTCTACTATTTGTAGTTACAATTTGGATGATGTTGGCTTTTGAGTTTGTTATTGTTTGGATGATGACAGTTCTTTGTTTATTGTGTGGATGATCATGTTTCCAGTATTTAGTTACTGTTTGAATGATGTTTCCATTTTATTTTGTTACCGTTTGGATGATGATGTTTCCAAATAAATTGTTATTGGAAGGATGATGATGTCCCCATTTTCATTGTATTTCCCAGAGAAAGGAAGTTCTTTTTTTGTTAGTGTTTTCTTAGTACAGGTTAATTAAAATTCATCAAAAAAATAGAGTCATTGACAAACAAACAACACCAACCCATTTTCTATTATATTCCAGATGATACATATGATCATCGTAATTCCAACACATCTACAGGAGTCCAAGATATCAGGAGATAACAAATGAACAACACAAACAGAATTCCAACCCATGTCCCCAGCAACACACGTAGATAACATCTTTCCCTTCGACAAGCTGACTTCAATTCCCTCTTCAACACATCAATTTTATCCACTAGCTTTGGCACAAGCTCCATTTCTCCATCAACCCATTCAAAAAATCCACACGCTGGCTAGATCTGAGAACAAAATAAAAAAATACATTAATACTACCATGGTTGACCAGACATGGAGAAGATCAAACAGATGGGTCAAAGCATAACCCCATATAGTGCACAGCCAAGAAACCTCCTCCCCATGTTCCGCTGTGTTCGGGAAGTTCTCACAGCAGCCCTATGCCCGCAGTGACAGTAACGAATTTCACCATCAAATTGAGAGCTTTGACCACGAGAAAACTGGGTATATGAGTTTGAAGAGGAAGGCATTTGATATGGCTGAAGAAGATGACTGACAGCAGCTCACAAATTGATGGCTTGAAGAAGACGACTGAGAGCTGCTCCTAAGCTCATAGTTGAAGCAACCAAGCACCCAGACTCATATCCTTTCTATCCTCTTTTTATAGGCTAGGTTCAGGGGCAAAAAAGTCTCGTTCTAAAGTTATTTGCAACAGTAAGTTGCTGCAAGTATACCCTACAGGCCATTTATACATATACACCGTCAATACTAACAGAATCCGTCACTTTTGTATGTTAATTTAAAGTTCAGGGAGGTTTAGTACAGAAAACCAAACTACAGGGGGGTGGTTTAAAATACAGGCAAAGTTCAGGTAGGTAATCTGCTATTATCCCAAAAAAAAATAAAAATAAAGATTACACTGTTAACCAGCGTACCCCACTAGATAGATGACATGGAGTATAAACCATTTTGTGTCCCAACTAGTGATCAGGTCCTGATGTAGATCTGGAATTAGACATAAAAGTAATACCCCGTTATCAAATGATGCCGAGCCCGGATCCCATTGCTGCAAAAACAGATGAACCGTGTAACAGATGCCATGATCTCTATGATTGGGCCCATATATTGATAATTAAGAACGTTCGACATAAATCCCTTTCACCTCTCCACGGATATGCTCTAAAATTTAGTTCCTACAGGAGTGGGTCCACTATTCCATGCATCACATGGGGACCCCACTGTGTTACACCGACACGGCAGGGGATCCATCCGGACTCCAGTATTATCCGGACCGTACTCGAGTAGCGATGCATTTGTTTAAGTTAAAGAGGTAGGCCCCACTAATTGATAGATATATATGGGAGTGACCGCAGAGAATTATGAGGCCCAGACATCTGTCAACCATTATAGTAGCCAAAAAAATATTTATATATATGGAATTTATTTAGGTAAGAACAGTTCTCACATAATCTGTGAGAAGTCTGATCACAGCCGTTGGATTATCAAAATGATCCGACGGCCAGGGCACTACATATTTAAAGTAAATGAAAATGGAACCCCCACATTCATTTTCATTTCCCCCTTTCCAACGAAAAAAACCTCAAAATCTCCTCTCTCTCCCATCTCTCCTCCCAGAACTCTTCCTCTCTCCTTCAACAACGACGGGTGCATCAAACGTCGAGACAACAACGGCGATCTGAGACTCTTTCTCTCTCTTTCTCCACCCTTTTCTCCCTTCTCTTTCTCTCTCAAGGTGTCCCTTGTTCCAGACCCTCATCCCCATTCCCGCACATTCGAGTTTCCATCTACGTGATGCTAAGCCCCTAAATCTATGTATCCTAAACCCCAAATCCTTAAGGCTTACAACATTTAATCCCCTAAGCCCCAATATCCTAAATCTCAAAATCTCCTAAATCCCTAAATCCCACAGCACTCAAATGCCATTACCCTAAATCCCCAAATTCCTTTTCCGAACAGCGTAAATCGCCCATACCTCATAACAAATAAATCGATGTCCCTGTTCCGACTTTGATTACGACTATGGAGTGATTTGTGATTCTCTATTTTGTTGGCATAAGAATACTATTCTGGTGTAATGTTATTTTCATGTTACTAATGACTGCATTTGTTCTTGCCAGTTCTATAGTCCCTGTGCTTGTCAAGATCTGAGGCCGACAAAGACAAATATAAATGATTTGGCAGAATGCATTTACATCCCAAAAGGATATAGTCTTTTGTTTGTATAGATGCAAAAATGGATTTTGCTATGTGTTGATTTTAGCAAAGAATAATTAGTCGTGAAAACTACAGCCAGAGGACAAGGTTTGATGTGTAAGTGCTCCTTTATTTGGACGGAGTTGTGAACATGGAATTAAATTAAGGGGGATTCGGCGAGAGGTCTCTCAAAGTATGACTTTGTTGCAAACAATCCACAAAAAAAAGTCATGCAGCCAAAAGTCCTCTAACAGATTCCCATATCAGATATGTCTAATTTACCTTTTCTTTAAATCATATCCCATAATTAATGGGATATCCCTTAATAATAGTCAACTATCATTCAATGGGCCACGATTAATGGAATCATGAGATTTTCAAATAACTTCTAAAAACACACAAATAAATTTCAAAATAACTCAAATAAATTTAAAAAAATGCAATAATTTCAAAAAACGCAATAAATTATAAAAAAAAGGCAATAAATTTTAAAAAAATGAAAATAAGTTTAAAAAGATCAAAATAAATTTCAGAAACTATAAATAAATTTCAAAAGACTCAAATAAATCTCAAAAGATCCAAAGAAAATTCAGAAAATGCAAATAAATTTCAAAAGACGCAAATGAATTTCAAAGGACGCAAATAAAATCCAAAATACGTAAATAAAATTAAAAAATGTAAATAAATTTCAAAAGACGCAAATGAATTTCAAAGGACGCAAATAAAATCCAAAATACTTAAATAAAATCAAAAAATGCAAATAAATTTAAAAAAATGAAATTACATTTTCCAAAACTAAGATAAACCAATTTTCCAAATTTCAGAAAAAAATTTCAAAAACTCAAGTATTTTTGTCAAAACTCAGTTAAAATTATTTCAAAAAGTACAAACAAATTTTAAAAGACACAAATAAAATTGAAAAACACAAATAGATATAAGAAAATACAAATAAATTTGCCAAAAAACAAAGAAATATTCATTAAAAAACTCAGTTAAAATTTTCAAAATGGAGATAAATTTGTCAGAAAGTCGGCTATATTTTTAAAAAAATCAAATAAATTTTCCAAAAACTCAGATGGATTTGTTCAGAAATAAGATAAATTTGTTCCAAAACTCAAATAAATAGTCAAAAACTCAGATAGATTTGTTCAGAACTAAGATAAATTTGACAGAAACTCAGATAAATTTGATAAAAACTCAGATAAATTTGACAGAAACTCAGATAAATTTGATAAAAACTCAGATAAATTTGACAGAAACTCAGATAAATGTGATAAAAACTCAGATAAATTTGACAGAAACTCAGATAAATTTGATAAATTTAACAGAAACTGAGCTCAATTTGACAAAAAATCAGATAAATTCCCTTCTCTGTAAAGCCTGCATCTAAGCTCTTCTCTCTCCTCTCCTTCACCTTTCCTTACTCTCTATCTAATTCGACTGGCTGGCTACTGGGCTTCTTCTGCAAACGGGTCGGGCCGACCTGGATTGGACCCAACCCAAAACTCTCTTCTTCTTCGTTCTTTTGTTCTGGTTCAGAAACCAGAACTGGCTTCTTCTTCCTTCATCGCTTTGGCCACGGCAGGGGCTGCGGCTCTTCTCCGGTCACACGCAGGGGCGACTCCGGCGAAGAGAATCTCCGGCGTCTGTTCACGGCGAGGTGGGGCCCAGCCGAAAATAGAACCCAAATCGAAGCTTGGCTGCGATTTCTCCTCTCCAAACGCTTCTCCCTCTAGTCAGCGACGGTGACGCATGGTTCCGATGGCAGCAGGCGACACCAGATCCTCCGATCAACTCCGGCGATACGCAGCAGCGATCAGCAACTCGTGTGGACCACCTGGTGATCGTCTCTCTCTAACTCCGGTTTCCTGCTTCTTCCTTTCCAGATCTGCGATCTGTCACGCCCTCTAAGATCCCCTCCGGTCTTCTTCTTCCTCAGTCACGACAGCGGAGTTGCTTCTTCTTCTTCGATCGACGGCAGCAGCGAAGTTGCTTCCTCTTCTTCTTCACCATTTCTCTGCAACACAACACGAGGATCTTCTTTCTCTTGACGAGAGAACCGTGGCCCTCCAACAGATCTATCGATCTTCACCTCTCTTCTTCTTCTCCGATCAACCCTCGGATATGAGTCTCCTGTTCCTGCAACAAGATTCACGTGCAGAAGTCTGGATGCAAGAAGAAGAAGAGGGAGAATGGAAGATTTAAAATTTAAGTTTTTGAAATTTTATGCCTAATTAGTTAAAAGGGCAATTCAGTCATTAAAATGTATGAGGTGGCATGTCCAGGGACCTCTCTCCATGAAGTGACGTGTCAGGGACCTCTCATCCAAATATGTCCAAGCTGCATGGACTACAAGCCTTAGGAGAAAAGTTGGTGGACTAGAGGCCTTACAAGTTCTATATGAGGGACCTTTCGCTAATTATCTCTTAAATTAATCACAGGAGGGCCTTAAGTTAATCAACTTGGGTTAATCTTACTTATGAGGTAGGTGAGGACCTTATTTAGGTCACTAATATTGGTCTTCCTTCCCACAATGTGAGGTCTACTTCATGGTGGTCCTTCCCATTTCCCTTTCATCCAGAATCTAAGTGGCTGATTGAGTGCACATTCAAGTTGCAAATATGTTGATCTAGTTTCAAGAGAAAAGTATTTCCAGCAGGCATAGTTGGCATGCTTCAAGGTGGGCCTAATATCATGGAAATTTTTGCAGCCGCATGGTTGCTGGATTTTGATTTCTCCCTATCACACACCAAAAGGAAAAGGATACATTCAATTCAATGAAATGTTTCTCATATTTACATCGGCATTGCAATTACTTATGCCAATGTGTTCCACTTGACACATTAAGTTCTTCATTGACTTTTGCCACTTGCAATGTGTACCATTGTCTTAAAAAAAATTTAAGTGAAACTTGGGTTTGAATGGAGGTAACTTCCAAATGTTTTAGCATTTTGGTTGTTCTGTAATCCATTTTGAAAAAAAAAAAAAAAAAAGGAGAAAAAAATACCCACTGAAGAGTTTCAAATTGAAGAGAATGGGAGAGCAAGAAAAGAGAGAATGGGAACTACACAAATCTAACAAAACTAACATTTATACCATAACAAGGAGTTGGGGTTTGAGGAGAAAGGGAGGAGAGAATCCCCACTTCTCTGATTTGGATCAGTTCTCTACGAAGAAAACCCAACATTAGATCTGTAGGTGAAAAGGGGAGTATCGTTTGGATTAAGTTAGAAGTCATGGAAATATGATGCAAGATTAGAGCCCACTGGACTAACCCACTATTCAGTAGTTACTTTCACAGGGGAGGTCAGAGAGGGATTGGTCATGGATTCAGGAGAGGGAAAGGAACCACGAGAGAGTGAGATAGAGACAAATACAGAGAGGGATGTTCATGGTTAGAAAACGAATCTGCCTTTCCTCTTCCCTAAAACCCACCGTACTATTTTGCTAGTAGTCCAATAAAACTCTTTCAAAATAGCCATTGCCCAAGTCTCAGAGGAGAAGTGGGATGGGAGATTGTAACGACCCGGGCCCGAGAACCCGGCAAATCCGAGCCGTGATCATCATATTTACTCCCGCAAACCCCGAATTAACCGAAGTTAAAACGAGATCCACAAGGGATATCAATCTCAAAGACCTGTCAAATATAAAACTTTTGTGGAAACAATATATATTTGACAATCACAACTTATCATTTACATGTATACAAAAGAAAGTTCTTATACATGTATCGTTCTCAATATACATTTGCCAAATGCTGTATATACAAAAATACTATGCAGACAATAGTTAATTACAGTCCAAAATGTTAATTACATTCTCAAAATATTTCAACTCCCAATTCGCACTCGAATACCAAATCAAATGGTATCCCGCCGATTCCACTCTATCAAACCTCCTGGAGGAACCGGAGCGGTCTCCTCAGCTGGCGCCGAGGGCGCTGCAATGCCGGCAGGGGCAATCGGGCCTGTAATGCCATCAATAATATTAATGAACACGACGGTTCAGCAATGTATAAACAATTCTTGCAATAGTATATCAATACATTCATATTGCATTAATAACAATTCCAATACAGAGAAATCTAGACGATTTTTACAATAACAATAATAGACAATGACAGTCAGTATACATGTACAAATTGACAACTACCATAGCATTCATTGAATTGTATTTCATTCATTTCATATCCATCTTCCCCCAAAGGAAGGATTATCATTTACCATCTCCCCTCAAAGGGAGGATTCATCTTCCAATGAAATGCATCAATCAATATCCGAAGATACGATCGGAATTTGGTAGGACTTACTAGTGTCTGGGCCAGGGACAACTAGCATCACCACGGAGCTCCGAAACACCCCAATATCCATCTGCTGCCGCAGAATTAGTCATTCATTATTCATTAAACTCATTTAGAGTTCTAATACAATCGCTAGGTAGTGCCAGACTCGATAATCAATAACATTCAGTAAGGAATCCACTTATGGATCCAATTCAATTCAATAATTCCTTTCATGACAAAGGAAAGGAATGACAATAATGTCAATCTCATTAGATTAATCACAATGACACAATGAGAGTAATACTAACCACATATGGTTTTACTCAATCCTATTCCAATCCTATCTCAATCCTATCTCAATCCTAATCAACCATTCGGGTGTAACCGTTGGTTTCCAAATGCACGTGTTATTCTTGATGGACATCACATTTATACATTTAGTATGTGCATTTCTAGTCCCCGTAATTATCACCCATGGAGCTTAGGCAATTGTCAACTATAGTTCACTCAAGGAACCTTCTTAAAATACCATTAATTCTCAATAACTTAGTTTAACCCATGATTAGTCTTAAAAACTAATCGGGAACGCATTTATACTTAAGAGTCGTACTCCAATTCTCGTAAAAATCCAAAACCCAAAATTCACCGGACTCTAACAGACCCAGACAGAACATCGGTCGCTCGAGCGAAATACTGTTCGCTCGAGCGAACCCAGACAGAACATCGGTCGCTCGAGCGGACCCACCGTTCGCTCGAGCGGACCCACACAAAAACATGTTCGCTCGAGCGGACTAAATGTTCGCTCGAGCGGACTCTCCAGAACCTCATTTCGTCCAGACAGAACCTAGGTCGCTCGAGCGAACCCCCAGTTCGCTCGAGCGAACTGTCCAGAATTTCAGTCCGAATTCTGTTCAGTTCACTCTTCTTCTCCTCTCCTTTCTTAATCACATTTCTACAACCTGCATAAGAGATTGGAATCTCCTGTTCCCCCTCATACATCATCCCATTACATTCATTACTACTAATCATTCATTAGCCACCTTAATCACTTCATTAAGCATTCATAATAAACCCAAAATCCATGTAAAAATGCATATAATCCATGCAAACTCTATAAACAATTACAATGATCAATATTAATTACAAGCAAGGTTTATACTTGCCTCTTTGGAGCTAATTGCCAAAACCCTCTTTTACTTAGGTTGGCTTGAGATCAAAATCCCCTTTTTCAAACCCTATTCCACAAAACACCCAAATGAACTTTCATGAGTCATTTGCGCTAAAAATCATGCCTAACCATTCATTAATAACTTGGAAATCATAAAGGAATACCATTACTTACTCGTAGCTCAAAGAAAATGGGTTCTTGCAATCTCTCTCAAGCTTCCCATTTCAACAATGGTGGACTTGCTTGGGGAAGAAGATGAAGTTGGAGATGAACTCCTCAAAATCCACTTCAATCACTCACAAGCTCACTCTCAACAAGAGGAATGGAAGAGAAAAAGAGGAAATGGAGAGCCAAGGGTTTGCTCTTGAGATGGAATGAAGAATGAAGCCCTTTTCACTCATTTCACTCTAATATAAGACCTCTTAACACTTAAGCCCCCTCTCATATGGCTTATTTACATTTAGAGTCAAATGACTCCTCACTTGGTCCATTTGAGGTCAAATGGAATCGTGTTTATTATGAAAGTTAACGTACTCTTCGAGATACGTACGTTGGTATCAAGAATTTCTGTATTTGACGAAATACGTGAAAACCTGTATTTACGAAAAAGTCCTTGGCTTACCTCGTTTGAGTCTAAACTCATTTTAATCCATTCAATTTCATTCAAATCTATTTCATTAGGCTTAATGTGTCATTTGAGATTGATTTATCTCTCTTGGGTCATTAATCTTGATTAATCCAATTATTCATGCTTAATTAGCATTACTCTCAATTAATTAGCCTTAATCTCGATTAGTTCGGGTCGGGGTGTAACAGAGATGTTGTAGAGAAAGCCAAGGTGGGAGGGGAAGTTGGGTTTTCTATAAGTTGGGTAGGAGAGAGAATCGAAGAGAGCAGAGAGTTCCTTTTTTGAATTCTTCACTGGTTACTTTTTATAGGCGGGACGCGTGAAAATAGAGCCCGCTGCGGATTTGATCTGAGACGAAGAGGGAGAGACAAAAATAGTATTTCGTCTGGCCAACGGAGATGGGGGGAGGGGGAGGTAAGGTAGGGTATCGTTTGGATTTGGGGCTTTTTCAGGGAGAACAGGCAGAGGGAGAGGAAGAGATAATGGAGTGGGGAGAGGAAACGAAAATGAATGAACGGGCTTCCATTTTTATTTTACTTTAAATATGTTGTCCCTTGGCCGTTGGATCATTTTGATAATCCAATAGCTGTGAGCAGACTTCTCACTAACTCATGTGAGAACTGTTCTCACTTGAATAAATCCCAATTTATAATACCTCTGCCATTCAACAGTCAAACAACACCCAATTCGACAATATTAATAAGGGGATTTGACATATTGGCCCCTCTTAAAATTTGTTTTCCCAAAACCATGACTGAGGGTAGGATAATGTCACCAGAGTCACTTGACTCTGGTCCTCCCTTTTTTTTGACGTTTTTGCCCAGAATCTCATGCTATAGCGAGAGAAAGCCTTGCGAAACAGAGAACCAGACAGAGATGGGTCTCGCTATAGCGAGGGTCACTATAGCGAGGGTCACTATAGCGAGGAATTGTCCTCGCTATAGCGAGGACTTACAACGAGACCCAATTTGTTTTTTCGTCCCAGGGGCATTTTCGCCTCCAAAAAGGTGGATTATCATTGTTTTTCTTAGATTTTCGATTTTCTTACATTCTTGTATACATCCCATGCTCTCATCTTTTCAGGTATAATCCTCTTCTCTTGTGCATTGTCATTTTTTTCTTACATTTTCGGTATTGTTATATTCTTGGATTCATCCTCTGTTACAGTTGTAATACGTTCATGGGAATGGAATCGATGAGGGTTTGATCTCTTGCGTCGAGGCCAGGACCCAGGTGGGCCACCCGATGGTCAATCCGATCCGTGGATCTGAAGGGGGACCCACGGGCGACCCTAGATATGTTGGTCCCATAAGGAGTGGACACCCCTGGCCCACTATCCATCATCTTGATCAGCAGATGACGTGTTTAATGGGGAAAATAAATCAGTTTTGGCAGCAGATGATTGAGGGACCCACTGGATGATCCGATTGTAGATCGGGTCCCCACATCTGATAGTGGACCCCAGGGCGAACTTGATGGTGGTGGACCCGTGGGGATCGAGTTCCATTTGGCCCCACATCTTAGATCTTTACTTTACTGGGCGTCATCCACAAAGAGGGTTTTTATTTTTGAATATCAGACCATGGCGGGGCCCACTGAGTGGTTGATCACCATCTGGGCCGGTCATCTAGCCGTATAGGCCTGGGCGACCAGGTTAGTGGAGCTTGATCTGTGCCTAGACCAGTGGGGCCCACGATTTCTGCGAACTTTTTAGCCCAGGCGAAGACACTATTCTTGGTTGGAATCGTTTAGTTGCAGAATGTGTTGTGTGTGAGTGAAAGAGCGGATGGGGATGAGAGATGACGTGTAAAGGAGGGATGAGTGTGGTTGAGTGGTTTGTGTGTGTATGGGAATTGTGGTCTCACCATGTGACAGAATTAGAAGAGATGGAGAGGTTCTGGTGGTCTGTGGGAGTATGGGGAATATTTGACCTGGGACTTGTTTTCCAAATGGGTAGATGGGTTGAGTATAATCAGTGCTATGTGGGTGCATGGGAACATAGAAGCACAGACTTGTTTTTCATTATTGATCTCTAAATAAAATACATATGTATTTACATTTTTAATATAGAAACAGAGAAGCCATGATATCATGGGATAATCCCATGATAGCATGGCTTTTCTGCAATACATTTGAGAAAAACGTTGGTTAAAAAAGGATGCTCATGTAGCCTGCAATATCTTTGTGGTCATGTGTCAATTTCACACGCTTTATCATTATTGATCTCAAATACATATATAATTTCTATTGATCTCTAAATAAAAATACATATGTACTTACAAAAATTAAACAGTCTATAATATAGCAACTGATAATCCCATGATAGCATGGGATAATCCTATGATAGCATGGCTTTTCTGCAATTCATTTGGCCATAACATTGGTTAAAAAAAAAAAAAGTTTGCTCATATGGCCGTCGCATTTGTGGTCAACGCTCTATCATTATTGATCTCTAAATATAAATACATATATAATTTCTATTGATCTCTAAATAAAAATAGGTATGTACTTACATAAATTAGACAGTCTATTATATAGCAACTAATTATCCCATGATATCATGGGATAATCCCATGATAGCATGGCTTTTCTGCAGTACATCTGCCTATAACATTGGTCGAACAAAAAAAAAAGAAGTACGTTGCTCATATGGCCTTCGCATTTGTGGTCAATACTCAATTTCACACGCTCTATCATTGTTGATCTCTAAATATATATATATATACCTATAGAAATTTATCATGGCTTAATCCCATGATAGCATGGCTTATCTGCAATACATTTGGCCATAACATTGGTCCAACAACAAAACAATTCATTCAAAATATAAACCCATTTCCCACAAAAAAAAAAAAAAAAAAAGAGGCAGGGAAATGATAAAGAAGCCGTTATGAAAATCTCTCTCATATCTAATGATCCAGACCATGAAACTAATTTAACACATCAACCCAAAAAAGAAAAAGAACCAAATACCTGAGAATCTCTTTCTCATCCAAAACACAATGAGATGACACTTTTTGCACACCCAACCCAGAAGATAAAACAACAAGGAAAAAGAACCGAATCATTGAAATAGTTCTCTCGTTATCCATAAACATAAAACCCATTTCCCAAACATCAACACAAAAGGGAAAAACTACAAGAAAAATAATCCAATTATAGAAAAAGAAATTTTACATTAACAAATAGTCGAAGAGAAAAATGAGATTCTTCTTGCTTCTTGGTGTAGCCAGAGAAGGAAAGAAAAAAAACCCAAGGGTCGCTACCAGTCAGATATGAGAAAGATGAACCAAACTGCTTCCGTAATTTTCGTCAACGCCAAATTTGTTGACCGGAGAAGGAGGACCCATTTCGGTTATGGTTGCAGTTCGTTGTAGAAGCGACTCCTGGAGCAACTGAGGAAGGAGTGTGGAAATGGAAAGGTGAAAAGGGGAATAGAGATAAAGAAAGGTCTCGGTTTCTTTTTGGGATTTACTTTTTGACTTTTTACATCCGGATCCCATGATAGCATGGGATCCTGGGCAAAAACGTAAACAAAAAAAGAAGGACCAGAGTCAAACGACTCTGGTGGCAATATCCTACCCTTAGTCATGGTTCTGGGAGAAGATTGTTTAAGAGGGGCCAATATGTCAATTCTAATAAACACCCATACCTTCACCTTTAACCTCTCCTGCAATTTTCTTGGCTGCTCATTCAATGTCTCATCCGCACCACCTCTTCATATACATCTACACTTCAATCTGCAATTTCATCCTGACCGTTTCCAATGGATATCCAGTAAATCGCACAATTGCAGCCTGTCCTTCCACCACATGTGGCAACCTCACCATCAGCTACCCTTTCTCGCTTTCCAATGGAGCCCCTACGCCCCAATACTGTGGCTACCCAGGCTTCAACATCTCCTGCAACATCCAACACCAACCCATCTTTCATCTCCCTGACCACCACAAGTAGTACTATGTCAGAAACATCAACTACACCGAAACCACCATCAACCTCTTCGACATGGACCTAATGGGCGAGATCTGCCCAAGACTACATCACAACACTACAACGCCACCCAACACCTTGCCTCTATTAGACTACAGCCCGCTCAACTTGAAGTCTACCTTTTTCTTCAATTGCTTTTCGGCTAATTCCAGTTACGGAGGGGAAATTCGTTGTTTGGGGAATCCAACTGATAACAACAAGACATCTTTTGTGTTTCGTGGGGGAGATGTTCCAGAGTTTGAATGAAGTATTGTGAGGAGAGTGTTGTGGTCCCTGTGCTGGTAAGCGAGGCAGAGGGTGGTAACTATATTGATTTTCGTGGGTTACTACTTAAGGGGTTCGATTTGGATTGGGATTCAGGAGATAAAGATTGTATGTTGTGCGAGGTCACCAATGGATGCTGTGGGTATGGCAGTAACAGAGGAAAATTTAGCTGCTTCTGTGTTACATCCCGACCTGAGTTAATCAAGATTAACTCTAATTAATCAAGCTTAATGTGGATAAAGTATGATTAATTAACTTGATGGTGATTTATGACTAAGATGGGTCAAATTAGTCTCAAATAAATAAATTAAGTATAATGGAATGAGTTTGAAAGAGATTGACTCGATTGAGTTGAATTTAGACTCAATTTAGTGAAATTAAGGATTTTTTCGTAAATACGGATTTTAGCATATTTCATTGAATGTTATAAAAGTTGATACCATCGTGTGTATCTCAAGGAGTACAATAAGTTTCATAATACACACATTTTCATTTCAGTTGAAATGAGTCAAATAGGCTTTGATTTAACTTAAACTGAAAATATTCTGAGTAAATGGGTTAAAGTGCAAAAGAGTCCTTTATATGGTGTAGAGAAGAACCCAGAACCATTTTCAGTCGGTTCTTGAGTTCTGTAAGTGCTGGAAATTGGAATTCAGCTCAGTTCTTCTTCCTTCCTTCTGTTTTCTTCATTGATTTGTAAGCTTGAAGTGTGCAAAGGTTAGGGTCAACTTCATCATCATCTTCCTTGAGGTTTGAAAGTTAGTGATTTTGAATCAAATAAAGATTTAAAGAAAGGGGTTTTGTGTCTACCTCAACTATAAGGCAAGTATAAACCTTTCCTTGAAACCATATGCTATTGGAAAGTGGGATTTGTTGTTTATCTTTGTATAAAATGAGTTTCAGTTTTGGTGTCTTTGATTTGATTTGTTTTGTTAATTTCTTAAATGATGTTAGAATGGATTGAAGAGTGAATAAAAGTGTATGGATGTGTATAAATGATGTTTGAAGAAGTGAACAGGAGGTTCCATATTGTATATGCAGGTTGTGAATGATTTGAATGAGAAGAGAGAGCTGTTCAGAATTTCGGATTTGGGATTCTGAAGAGTCCGTTCGAGCGAATTGTCTTCTGTGAGTGTTCGCTCGAGCGAACAGGGATACCGTTCGAACGAACAAAGTTCTGTTTGGGCTGACAGAAATTCTGAAGAGTTCGCTCGAGCGAACATAGTTCTGTATTGGTCCGCTCAAGCGAATAGTAATTCACTCGAGTGAACTTGATACTGTTAGGGTACTAACGGTCCGACCGATTGGGGGACTCATTTTAAGTCCAATAGATTTTGGATTTTGGGTTTTTACGTAATTGGTATTGGTCTAACATTGTTTAGACAGATTGGATTTATAAATTAACATATGAAATTATATAATTGTTTATACATTGCTGAATTGTCAAATTTATAGTATTATTGATGGCATTACAGGCACAATTGCCTATGCTGGTCCTTCTGAGGCCAAAGTGCCAGCGGAGACGATCGATCAGGTTCCTCCAGGAGGGCTAGTGGAATGGAAGTGAAACAATATCATATGAGTATGATATTGAAACGAAAACTTGAGAGGAAAATTTGAGTTAAATGAAATTAAAAGTGGTTTTGAAACGTTTCATACTTTTGATCCTTGCATTATATTAAATGCAAGAGATGAACTTGTACATGATGTAAATGAATTTTGTTGTACATATAAGCAATGTAAATTGTTATATTCCGCATAATGTGTAATAATATCCCTTGTGAATTTTGATGTGATTGAAGTTCACGGGAGTAAGTATGTGCCACGATTCGAGATTATCTCAGAATTAGTCTTAATCTTGGGCTCGGGTCTTGACATTCTGCTAGGATGGAGTACATGGCAGAGATTCCTATGACGGTACGCTCTCTTCATCCTTCAAGTTATCTTTTTATTATTATTTCAATTGGTTCATAAACCTTCCCATGATCGTCATATGCAATTAGATGATGGTACAAAACAAAATGCATGTGTAGAACTTCAGCAACTATATCTTGCTAAATTCTCAAGATATTTCGTTGAGAATAGTCAATGGTTATTTATAGAGTACAATATCAATAGCTTAATTATAACTCTAATCTCATCTAATTTTAATGGTATTTCCTACTTGCGCCCTCTGAAATATTTCTTTCTTGGAATAGATCATAATCAAATATGTATCCCTACTAAGTGAAAAGACTTACATTAGCAGCAGCATAGTTATTAATTTCATGCTGTTCCAAAAATTTCTTTTCAATTAAGTAGCTGAAATAAAATTTTACTCAAAACTTTTCTGTTTAAATTTTAGTCTCTTCAATTACTCCTTGAATCTCTTTAATTTATTGTATGTTAATGTCAGCCTTGGATACTTTATATGGCATACTCCCGTTTCTGTCATATCTTATATGACGCATTCGCCTGGGTTTGTGCCCACACATATCCTGTGGGTTTTGGAAAGTCATAATTCCACGCATTCGCCGGGTTGGTCGCTCAACAGTGAATGAAAGAAGTGTTGGAAAGTCATAATAGACTCGATGGTAGCCCACAAATATCCCTGACTATTTTAGGACACTTGGTGAGTAAAATAACCCCACTGTGTTGTTTCTCCTGCTACTCATGTTATGTGTATAAGGCTATAAGGTCATCTGGATCCTCCTAGTACGCCAGTTCATCTTTGGGCCCCACTGATATATTGCTTACTAGGCCCATATAATCGGATTTTTATTTTTCAAGTGGGGGTATTTTCAATTGATGGGTATGGCCACAACCAACAAGAGCCCTTCATAAAATGGTCAACCTAATAGCCTTGTTTGCGCAATTACTAACTAGAGTTGTTTTTGTTTTTTTTAATGGTGTGGGTATCCCAATGCTAAATGGGTTATTCCCTCGGGGCCACACATGACCCCACAAGACAAGCACATCAGGTAAGTCTGGGCCTTTAGGAAGGAACTGAAACACAAGACAACAAGTAAGTCAAGGCCTCTAGAAGCAAACCCACACCAAATGACAATGAACCGTAGAAACAGGTTTATAAGATCTCCATTTTAATGTACCTGTGCCCCTGCCAACGCAGGGGAGCCTGCAAGGGCTATTAGCTCAGTGGTAGAGCACGATCCTAATAATTGCGTCATTGTGCCAGGCTGTGAGGGCTGTCAGCCACATGGATAGTTCGATGTGCTCACTAGTGCTTGACCCGTGGATGTGGATCATCCAAGGTACATTAGCATAGCGTACTTCTCTTGGTTGGACCAGACTCTGAATCCAAACTTCTCAGGAGGATAGATGGGGTGATTCAAGTGAGATCCAATGTAGATCCAACTTTCCACCTTCAAAATACCAGTTCTTTGAATCATCTTTTCATGAACCAAATCAACTCAAACCCCTTTTTATTGTCGGATGCAAACATGGAAACCCATTCCTATCCAAATTTCCATCTTTTGCTGAATCTGGAAACCCACATCCAAACAGCCCATCATCAAATACTAATACAACCTCCAAAACAACCTGCAATTAAATCCCCAAATCAAGTCTAATACTCTTGGGTCTGGATCTGATTCAGCCCGTGAGATACAGAGCCAGCAACATAAGTAGCCACTAAAATTTGTGCCAATTTGGTGGCAGTCATGTGGAATATGGTAGATCATAAGTGAATCAATCTTCATTTTGGTGTAGGAAAACTCCCTCAGCAGGTTGAGGTCTCATATAAATTTTAGATTCGTATCAAACTTGGGGATTAGTTTTACGAGCACGCAAGAGTCGTCTCGCTTTCAAAGCCGTCAAAGTGGAAATGAAGAGGAAAAATGGATGGCCACTTTCTAAAGAAGATTTTCACCGAAACATTTGATTCTTTTGGGCGTTGAAGGTGCCAATAAGCGTTGTAAGGCCGTCCTTTCAGAGATATTTTCACCAGGGATCTTTTGATATTTTCTGTTAATCAGCTAGGACAAATCCATCACTATAAGAATCCATTTGATACCTCTTTCACCTCCAAGCTCCAACCATTGTTTAAAAGAAAATGAAGTGGATTAATCATTAATGTGAAAACCGTTTTTTTCCCCACCAAGGGGACAAGTACAAATGAGCCCGCATACGTGAAAAGAAATCTCATACACAGAAAGACAGTCCACTCACATAGAAAAGGAGACCGCACACACGGAAAGAGGCAGCGTGCTCATGATTCAAATTTTGGGAGCTAAGTGAGAACTACCGTTCCTTACCACTCGGATACTGTGCTGTTCTCAGACACATGCTCATTTCTCACTAATTATAAAGTGCGTTGTCTTGAAGAAAAATCCGTGTCAATACTTGAGAACCAGTTTCTTTTTTCTTAGCCTAGCCCACATTAATGTGCCCCACAAAACCCATGAGAAGGCACATATTCGTATTCAAGTCTTGTAATGCTTTAGTTTACACTTGTGAAAGGATTGAAACAGTTACAAGAATTTGTAACCTTATTATAAGAATTCGTAAACGGAGAATTTATAAATTTTCCAAAAGTTGTCCACTAGGTGGGAATCCCAAATCTTTCTCTCTTTCAGATTGTCAAGAAATGTCAAGGAGAATGGAATTGAGGTTGATGAAGGAAATGAGGAAATAGGGTTTTGTTAGGAACCGATAGGTGTCGCGACCTATGGTCATGTTTGCCATTTCACAAATTCCAAAGGTTTTTTCAAAGCACTCTTGGAGTAATTTTTAAAAAAATCAATCGCTGATTAACAATTAATTACAAAGTCGTTTTTTTAGTAAAGATCCCTATATCAAACAACGGTGACCAAATCAAAATTCAAAACACGAATTACCCTTTGCTTAGAGTCATTTTTCAAGCACTTCCTTTGATGGAAAAGAAAGCTAAGGGATGAGACTAAAAATATATAGACCGTAGAGAAGTTAGGGAAGGATAATGTGTAACATTAAAAGAGGAGACGTAAGTCTCATACTCGAGGAAAATTTGTGAGCATCATAGTTAGGCTTGCGCCTACGTCCATGGCAAAAGAGGACCAATTCACATCTGGACTCTTTTTAGAGTCTGGGGCTACAGATTAAATTGTATATATAATTTCCACTTTCTTATCCTCTAAGAAAGTCTTACATAGTAAAAAAAAAAATCGATACAATTACCAAAATACCCCTAACCCATCTATTGAAAAGTCAAACAAATCAAAGGGAGGTACCCAGAAAGAGAAAAGCATGAAACTAGGTTAGAGAGACGATAGAGGGAAAAGATTGTATTTTTATATTATTTTTTAGTTGGATTAAATTAAATATTATCAAAATATTATGCATCGCACGGGCCTTAAGACTAGTCTATTGGAAATCCAAACCAATCAAAACAAAAACTCTCCTCATATATTGGTTTTAGATAAGATTTACTCGAAAACACAAAAAGAAATTGTATGAATAAAAAATTATATAATTAATTTTATTGTGTTCATTAAAGTAAAATCTTGACCCGATGTCTCCATCCCAAAATCTTTGACAATCACATTTAGATATGTGAAGGAGATATAGCACCCTTGTTCACGCGGCATCCACAGAAGTATGTAAAGAGTGCAGAGATTTTTGAATTGATGGGATGTGTCTGTTTGCTTGGAATACATATGAATCTTAGAACAAATGAGTTGAGGATATGAGTTCACATGTGAGGGATATAAAGTAAAATCACAGCGGCATCCCTCACTATCATAGAATTTGAATTACAAAGGCTATAGTTAGGTATTTATTTTCCACATTCCTTTAATTTATTTTTTCTTGGAGGAGAGATAATTTGATGGTCATCTTTGAAATTTCATATTTATTACTTCAATTTTAATCAATTCTTAGAAATGAAATTCTTGTCATTCTTATGAATTCAATAACATGAAACAAACAGGCAGCATGGTTAAAAGAGAATAAGCTGTCGAGCTTGTTTCTCTACACCTTTGTGGGACCATCTACCCTTTCTTGCAAAGGCTGTGGACCTCACTTAAGATGAGTGTTTGCCTTGTAATGCTTTATCATGCTTGAAAAAAATGAACAAGTGTTACACCTAGATCTCTCTCGACTCTTCACATATCCTTTCGACTCCTCTCCCACCATCTCTCCCATTCGAGTTAGATTCAATGTCTTTCTTTTCTTCCTCCTCGTAGATTTCTTATCAGGCTTTGCGTTTTTTTTTTTTTTTTTTTCTCGTGATAGAATCATATTTTAGATACTGCATCGATTGGATCGAAATAGTTTAAGAGATTCGTTTGATTGTTGTTATGCTAGTTTTTTTTTTTCGTGTGGTTTTTCTTCTTTATTAGAGTGGATTTGATTTGAATTAGCTTGGAACGGATCTAATTTTACTCGACTCGGGGTTTTTGGAACCTCCCTCAATCACTCTGTCGATTGATCCATTTCAGTGTCTTTTCTAAATCTCTTTCAACCCTCTTTATTGATTTTCAAATAAGAGCTTATTTTTAGAGTTACCATACACCCCCCTTAGTTTGATGTTTAGGTCTCAACTACATGATCAGTTATATCTATGAGGTATTCTAAAGAAAGAATAATTGCCCTTGGTATTTATGGTTTCAATTACTTTTGTTGTGATTTAGGACCTACGAGAAGAGATCAATCATGAACAATCGCTTTGATACCAATTTGTTGTGATTTAGGGCCTACGAAAAGAGATCAATCACGAACAATCGCTTTGATACCAATTTGTTGTGATTTAGGGCCTACGAGAACTACAAGAAAAGATCAAGAGAACACATAGATTTACGTGGTTCGGCTTTTGGCCTACGTCCACCAGAAAGACGGGAGAAATCACTATGCAATCATGTGTGCATTTTGCAACCCTATTCTACTATTTATATATATATATATAGTTAATCCTTCATTTTTAGCAATACACTTGAGATCTTGTATTGTTATCAAAGTCTTCGTGCCATCAAAAAAGTTTAAAAAAAAAAAAAAAAAAAAAAAAAAAAAGGCCAAAACCTTTGCTTGTAGGTGAATTACCAGTTTTGGATTGATAGAGTTCTCTTTTTACAAGATGGGTGAGTGGTACCTAACATATGATACTACCTATTTATCCAGGAATCAATCCCTAGACGGTTGTATGAGATGAGACACCCTCATGTTTCTCAATTGATAGCATGGTTTATTTATGGCCTACGATTTAAAAAATAATAATTCAAAATAACATCAAAAAATTAATAAGAAATAATGAATATTCGTAAGCCAAAGCAAAATATAAAGGAGGTCATAGAGTTTCAAAATTCACAAAAGACGTGATTTCCAATTGGATAAAGTAAATTAAAGAGGCTGCTCGAATTTGTTTCATATTTGGACTATATAGTTGAATAAAATGAGGAATGGTCCCTCTGGATACTGCTGGGGACATCCGAATCCTCTCCATCAAAGGATACGGAGAGTGTAGGAAACGCTAGTTAGATTCACGGTTGAGATTCAAAATCCTCCCGATCACACCCTTTCAATATTTCTCTTGGAAAAGTTTGAGTTTTTCCACAGCGGAGACGAGATCCACGGGAGTTTCTGTGGTGAGATGAGACACCAATCCATCATTTTCCATCTTTCCACGGCATATAAACATTCTATCACTTCGTAATCAGATGGCCCACTCACTTACGACGGGTCAAGTAATTTTTGCTTGTTTTCGTAATTGGTCAAGTTATTCTGGTTTTTTTGGTAATTGGTCAAGTTCCTATTGACCATGTATCTGCGTAGAAGATTTCAGGCTAGACTTTGACGATGAAGCTAATCTTATATTTTTATTTATTATATTAATTTACAAAAATGTGCAGTGTAGTATCTTTGGAAGAAACTAATCTCATATGACGCTCCATGATTTACTAGTTTTTATTTAATTTTTTTTCTTACACTCCAACCTAGGGGCTGGGACCCAATGGAGCCAGTGAAAATTGGAAGAGGAAGTTTAATTACTTTTCAATATTCCCTTGGGTGTTCAACAAATAGACGTGTGACATTATTACTTTCAAAGGGCCAAAGGCGAATTAAAGTTGGAAAATGGCTTAGAGAACCACTATTTTTTGTAAACTTTGAGCGAAAAACTAAATGGGACCCACTTATCATTTTAGGTAGGAATACATGGGTATGTAATCTACTCTATGAGTAGATTAGAGACATGTATTGGGTTGCTCTAATTCATTAAGGAGTGAATGAGAAATTGCCTCCTAAACACCACTACCTGAACATGTTAAACATGGAAACAAAAGGAAGTGGTGAACTTGCTTCCCACATTGCTTGGGAGCAAAATATTCTTTGGATATAAATACACTTACCTTGGTAGTATAAGATGAGCCCCAAGGGGCATCCCACTTTTGTGGAAGAGGGAAGACCTAGACTAAGGTGGGGTTGCCGCCCCGCACCGAACCGGGCCGGGTTCAGGCTTCGGCTTGGGCTTCACGCGCGAGTTGGGCCTGGCTCGGCCCACTACCCATTTTTTTGGAGAAATTTTATTTTATAAAATTTTTCTTTTTCAAATGGGATGTGTCCTTAGTGGTGTGGTGTGTCCTTTCGCAGTTGAAAGGGTGTGTCCCCAAGAGTTGTGTTCAAAGACAAAGAAGAGGTGCATATGTTCACCTGAACAGTCTCTGTTCTGAACAGATGCAACCCCCCCCCATAAAAGGACTTGATGCAAGCTATAAATATGCATCTTGTTCATGTGTTTTTTATCATCAAATCCACTCCTACTGCATTGCATTTCGAGTCATCTGAGTCCAAAGAGAGAGAGTCATGTTGCACTGTTGGTTCGCCAGTCACACAGTTTGTAGTGCTGCAACTGTTGTGAGACCGATCATTGTATCCTGGGAGACAGACGCTGCTGAAGCTCATTAGCACCTTAGCGAGGGCGAATTTTGTCTTAAGGACATAGTGTTTTAACACTAGCCTTGATCAACGTTATTCTGCAATCTCCTGACAGAGTACTATTTTTCTGCCTTCAAACAGTAAATGTATTTCAATTTAATTTTAGAATTTTGTTCTATTGTTTTACTTCACTGTTGTGAAGAACTGTTTCCTAATACTGAACTATTACTGTATGTACTCGGACTAATAATCTTAAGACAAAAATTTTTATCCATTTCTGAGTACACTCTGTTAATAGTTTTACTTCAGTATTTTCTGGTTTCAGTTTATGTCAATTGCACTACTGGTTTTTAGTTCTTTTAAGTTCTAAAACTGGTATTGTGAAACTGAGTTTCTCTCTTTTCTATAACATTACAGAACTTCAGTGTATTCTGTAAATATTTTCTGGTTGCCTCAGAATACAGTAACCAATATCTGGTTATTATATAATCTGAGTTTATAAGTCTGTAGTACTCTCTGTGTTGATTTTATTTCTGTTCTGTTAACAGTAATGGGTATTGAGAAGAATACTCCAGTTAGTACCCCTACTCCTGTTATGGTTAACCATGGGGAAAAACCCGAGAAGTTCAATGGTACTGAGTTCAAGAGATGGCAACAGAAAATGTTGTTCTATCTCACTACCTTGAACTTGGCTAGGTTCCTTCATGAAGAAGCTCCTGCTTTAATAGAAGGTGAGACAGACAAGCAAGTTGTTGCTGCTGCTGTAGAGGCCTGGAAGCATGCTGACTTCCTCTGTCGAAATTATATCCTCAATGGACTAGACAACACATTATATAATGTGTACTGTTCATTGAAGACTGCTAAGGAATTATGGGATTTACTTGACAAAAAGTACAAGACTGAAGATGCCGGAATGAAGAAATTCGTTGTTGGCAGATTTCTTGACTATAAGATGATCGATTCCAAAGCCATTATAAAATCCCCAAAGACATTATTTCAAATAGAATAAAGGTAAAAAGAAAACAGAACTTAAAGGGGCAAATAAACAGCCGAACTGAGGCTACTTACCTCTGCATGCTCATAGTGCAGGGACATCAAAATCCTCCCTCTTGGGCTAGAGTGTGCATTGAAGCCCAAGCTGCAAAGAGATTTTCTTTTATTAAAAAATTATAATAAAAATAAACCTGCTAGAGAGAGTTGACGGGCCAGATGCAACTTTTTTTTTTTTTTTGTGGGGCCAACCTATTAAAAATCTAGGCCGTTTATAAGGTCATCGTCCCTCTCTCTTGGAAATCCTCAAATTTTGCTCAAATGGGAGTTAGCTCCACTGTTACGATTGGAACAGCTGTTATTAGGATAAAATTTAGGAGCAACTATTATTAGGATAAATACAATGATATGTGATACATACAAACAACTCAATATACATCAGAATTCATATAGCGAATTTGAATATAGTTTGGACAAGAACTTGATGATGAGGATGATTGGCAATCATTTTGAGCCTCACGGATTGTCGCTGGGAGCAATCCATGCAAAGTTCTGCTCCTAGCCTATTCAAGTTTGGACAGAGGAAAGAGGAAAAACTGAGCGGAGGTGGTGGCCGAAATATTCACAACTAATAGCATACGGCTGGATTTCATCCAAGTTTTCACACCAATCAAAGGGTACAGAGAGTGCGGGAAAAGCTTAATTTACAATTGAAGACTCAAAAGCCCTCCGGCCCCACTCTCATGTTTATCACGGGAAAGTTAAAAATTTCCAGACGAAGACGAGATTACGCGGGAGTTTCCATGGTGATGTTGAGAGTCCAAACTGTTCATTTTCTTGCTTTGTGACCCCACACGGCATATAAAATTCAATCAACGCGTATTTGCTTAGGAAATTCGAGGCTAGACTTTGTTGTTGACCTAGTAGGTCTTATATACATCGGTCTATTTATCTTTTGTGGAAACAAATCTACTACTCATGTATATCACTCATTTTTCGTCAATTTTAACATTTGACGACTTTTATACATGGGGAATTAAAATTTAAAAGGCGCCGGAATGGGTTAGTGGGTGGGCTCCAGCTCCCCATGGGCCTGGTGATCTGTTGTTTTGTAAAAATCTGATTTGAGGCGACCAGAAGGTTTGACACTTGTATACGTACACATAACCGTAGAGCATAATATACGAATAGCAGCATGCACTTTTTCCGCGAACTTCTTCAGATCACTTCTTGTTCGTAATCGACTTTCCTCTCTCTTTCCTTTTATATTGGGTTATAAAAGTCTCCACCCCATCTCCACACCTCACTCTCTGTCTCTCTCGTGTGATAGATGAGAAGAAATAGCAAAATCCATTTCTGTCTGGTTTCTTGCTCCTCTATACATACAAAATCATCTCTTTCTACTATCATGGATACCATCCCGATTCATCAATCCCTCTCATCTTTCCTCCTCATTGTGCTGCTCTTTTCTACTCCGGCTTCTTCCGCTCAAGAGGACAATCAACAATTCCTTGACTGCTTCTATCCCCCATTTGATTGCGGAAGCGTCCAAATCCGTTATCCCTTCTGGACAGAGGACAGTCCGGAGAACTGCCGCTTTCCACATGAAAATGAAATCAAATGCAATACGAATGACAATTCCTCTGAGATTGTGATTCAAAAGCGCCCGTACCATGTTATGAAGATCGAGTATGAGGAACAGAAAGCCACCATCGTTGATAAAGATTATTACTTAGCGAATGAGAGCAAGAATCCATGCTTTGCTCCTTTCAGTAACACTATTCTCGACTTCAATCTCTTTAATTACACTCATGGAGATCTCAACCTCTCGTTCCTCAAATGCCCTGGACCCCTTCCTCAAAACAACATATACTTAAAATTCCTTACCAGCTGCTCCTCCGATGATTTAAGCGATCAAGCATACTACTTCACATTCGAAGAGCATATCACAGGCCCGTTCAAAGATTGCAGAGTGATAAAAGTCCCGATCCTCCACGAAAATAAAGCGCGGCTCTTGAAAAACCCAGACAAGTTTTGGATTGATGTTTTGGTAGGGGGGTTCGAGGTCACGTGGTCTTTCACCCACTTTGACCATCTTTGCCGGCACTGCTTCGAATCAAAAGGTCAGTACTGCGGTCATCACGAAACCTCTGCTCTACAACGCGCCTGCTACTGCAACGGAACACCCTATCCTGACAAGTGTCCTCCGTCTCTGGGTAAGCATCTCGTGTCCTCCGCCCTTTTCTTAATTATTATGACTTCCGAGCTGAAACAGACGGACCCGGCCTCATTTGCCATCGAGTGGGGTGGGTGGGGTGGGGGACCATTTTGCGTCTCAATTAATAGGGTTTAGATACATGTGGAATTGCACTCTACTCTAAAACCTTATCCTATTTCCTGATTAACAAAGCATAATGTAAATTAAGTGTGCTTTACCCCTGTTTATGTACATTAAATATGCAGTAATCAAAGCATAATATAAATTGTGTTTTACTATGTACATAAACTATGCGGTACATATCATATATTATGTCATTTATGTACACACGTATTTCATAACTTATTTGATAATAGTGGGATAAATGATTCCACTATTTCCCACATGTAGGACTAGGAATAGAAATTTGCTAGATAATATTTTCTTCTCAGGGTTCTCTCATCTAATTTTGTTCAGCTGATCATCACTAACTTTCCTAATATTATTCTCATTTATTACCAAATCATTCTTGTTCCATTTGAGTAACCTTTTTTCACTTATTAAATTATCAAACGTCTCACAATTAGTGTGAAGCTCCTTACTTTCTTATATACTAAGGAGGGCTCCGGACACAGGGAAGGAAGCCAAATTTGATTATTCGTAACCTTAAGCCTAGTCTTTATGCAATCAAAAAATCCACTATAACAAAGATAAAAGTAGAAATTTACTTACCATTGATCACTAAAATCCTCCATTAATATCTTCAATCCATGAGAGACACAATATCAAAATCAATGGGGAAGAGGATAGAAAATTACAACAAAGCAATTTCATTGAAAATAAAAATATCGAAAACAAGTCTTGGGTTTGGGTATCCAATTATAAATAGATCTTTTTTTTTACACTTTCAAATCGAACTCTAAATATTTAATCTCATCCACATATATAAATATAACTATATAAATATATATTCCCTATATATATATATATATATATATAACCGGACCTAGTTTCATATATAGTGTGAGCATGCTTCTTTGGATTATAGTTAAATAAAATGAGGAATGGCCCCACAGTGGCCAGATTGTGCGCTCAAGCCAAAGCTCCTAAAGAGAGTTTAAGGCCCGAATGGGAACCAAGTGGAGCCCACATATTAAAACCCACGTTTTGAAAACTTGAGTAGCGCAAAATACAATCATCCCATGGATATCCTGAAATTTTCCTGTCTAGTGCCCCACACGGCATTTAAAACTCAACAACCACGTATTTGCGTAGGAAATTTCAGACTTGACTTTGACGTTGACCTAGTCCTTATATACATCGTGACCCCGGTATATATCTTTTGTGGAAACTAATCCACATTCAACAACTCATGTATACTGCTCTCAATGTGGACATCACATGGGCCTGATCTCTTGCTCTATAACAATCTGATTGAAGCTCCAAGGTTTAACGGTTACATATATATATATATATATATATACACATTTACCGCAACATAAATAGACAAGTAGCAGCGTTTGTATTGCATATATACTTTGAAATGCCCCGTAGTATTTTTTTTTTTCTAAAAGCTCCACGCTGGCCGCCCTTCTCTTTCTCTCGCATTGAATTTTCTCACCGTTTCCTTTCCTTCATATTGAATCATAAGTATCTAGTCTCATCTCCATCTTTCTCTTCCTTCTTGTTCCTATATTTCCAAAATCATTTCTTTCTACCATCATGTATACCTTCCCAATTCATCAATCCCTCCCATCTTTTCTCATTGTGTTGCTCTTTTTTATGCCGGCTGCTTCTTCCACCGAGGAGGACAATCAACAATACAGTGACTGCACTCCTTCCCCATATGATTGCGGGACTGTCAAACTCAACATCAGCTATCCCTTTTGGACACAGGGCCGACCGGAATACTGCGGCTACCCAAAGGAGTTTGGAATCACATGCAATAAGGCTGACAATTCCTCTGAGATTGAGATTCAATCGCGCAAGTACCATGTTATGCAGATCGAATATGAGTATCAGACAACAACTATCCTTGATAAAGCTTACTTTGCCAACGACGACAATACAATATGCCTTCGTCCTTCCAGTAACACTAGTGTGGACTTGAATCTCTTTAATTACACTCAGAGAGATCTCAACCTCTCATTCATCTACAACTGCCCTCTTCTTCCACGAAACAACGAGCCATACTTCAAATCCTTCAATTGCTACTCCGATCCTTCATCAAGCAATTAAGCCTACTTCACACTCCTGCCGGATATTACAGAACTTTTCACAGATTGCCAAGTGATAAAAATCCCAATCCTCGAAAAAATAGAGAGGAGTTGGAGGCATGAACGCTAGGTTTTGAGGCCTGGAATGATATTTTGAAAGAGGGCTTCGAGGTGACATGGTCTTTTATTGACCCTGACCATCAATGTTGGGACTGCGTCAAATCCAACGGCCACTGCGGTTTAAATCAAACCTCTCATCATGAATTCGCTTGCTACTGCAATGGAATACCGCATCCTGAAACGTGCCCTCTTCCTAGTAAGCATCTCGTCTCTTCCTGGTTCCTCCTCCTCTTCTTCCCTTTTCTTATATCATATCAAAGACTTCTTATTTGCCTATGTCGATGGTGCCTGATTACTCCCCAAATCCAAAGACTTTTTAAAATATTTATTAAAAAAAAAAAAACAGGAAAAGAGAAGAAGGATATTAGAAAGGAAGTGGTTACTTTTTTTTTAAGTCAAAAGGAGGTTTTAGTAAAAGCTTAAAATGTGGAAGGCTTTTGGAGTTTGTGGAGATTGTGCAAAAATACAGGTGGCTCTTTGTAAAAAAATATTCTATATATAATTCAACCGTGGGCAAAAGAAGGATGGGGTTTCGTCCCAAATTAGACTGATAAAACTTGAAGGTCTGTTCCATTCTGCCTGATGAATTATATTAGCCGATCTTTTCTTTTTTTCGTATTTATTTAGAGCTTTTTGTTTGCGTTTGAAAAACAAGGTCGAATCTTTTATAAATGTGGATTATTTTGTCTTATTTTTCGCTTGAAACGTTTTGTCAATGAAAAATAAAACCCTGTTATTGGGCAATCGAGGTCGTCAGTCTTAAATTTCTTTTGCTAATCATTCATATCAAAACCTTTGCTCTGGTGGAGCCCACTTCTCAATGGTCGGCCTTCGACTTCTTTACCAATAAGATTGTTGGTAGATTTGTCAATTTCAGACACCCACTTGCCATCTTAAGCCTAAAATTCTTTTGAAGGGTGGTATTATGTGATTCACCTTAAAACCTGTTAAGCCTAAATCCTACAACGTCCGTCATTGCATTGTTACCCCAATGGCATACGCATTCCAATTTCACAGCAGTCAGAGTTCAATTCCACGCCCCCTAGTTGATTGACTTAGTTTTTATCCTTCATGGAAAATCAACCTTACCAAACATAGAAATATTTCATAATGCGGAAAAGCATTTCTGCTTACCCTGCTTTTTTTTTTCTTTTGGAAACCATATACACAGTACACAGACGTGCACATAATTGTTGATTTTGTTCTTAAGCATTTTTGAATGGTTAAGTTACTACTCTGATCCATGTGAAAATTACACTGCTAGCATGCACTATGAGGTATGTAATCTTAATGGCTTAGATCAATTAAAAGAACGACCCTCGTCCGTTAAATGATTAGACCAAGTCTTTTTCATTAATTTTTTTTTTTTTTCAAGTCTTTCATGACTTGATCCAAGCTAAATAAGCCCCTGAAGGCATAAATAAAAAAATACAAGTTGCTAAAATGTAAATCCGAAACTATTTTTGTGCTTCTTGTGTTTACAAATGTAAACCAATGGCATGTGTATGTCGGCTCTCACAGTGTTGGCAAATGTGGGCCCCTCGCTGATCATCTGATCAGTTTTCCCCCTCCATACTGATGTCAGTGGGACCCACCTACTGAACATATATCATGTAGAAGATACCTAATTCTTTATTGTCCCTCGAGGCATCGACAGGGTTGCACAAGTGCTGGGCCCGCCCATATTGATGAAATTAATTGTAATTGGGCCATGTGCTGAGCCAGAGCCTAACATTTCGACCTGATCGGTAAATAGACTGGACCTGAGCCTGTATTTATCTAATGGCCCATCCACAAGGCAGAGTCTGGCACGGCAAGTTCATCGCAGATGGCTCAGTATATCCTTAACCAGGCTTGGAATTAGTTTTTAGGCCCATGAACATTATTAGTTCAGCCTGGTATCAGCTTAAACTAGCGTTAGCCCCATCCAGCCTAGCCCATGTGCAACCCTACCTACCATCTAAGGACCCCGCCACTAGTTTAGTTTGTAGACAATTAGTCCTAGAGCCCCCATGGATATATATGGGGAAGCTACTCTCATAAATATATTTCTCCAAAAATTAACTGTTCTAGTAGAATTGTCAGTATCTTTCCAAATAAGGGTTTATCCTGGCCCTTGGTTATTACTGTGATACTGTTGTGGAGAATTAATTTTTAAATAACAAAATTAATGAGTTATTCTAAAAGTATATAAAATTCTGTTAAAAAAGGTCTTTGTAATATTTTTCCTTTTTCCATTTTTATTGACATTGCTGTGCCTTTTTTTTTTTTTATAATATTTCCATTTTTCTTTTTTGACAATTTAGCCTTCCTGAATCTTGACAGTGAAAATGGATGTGGGGTTGCAATGGTCTTTTGTGACATAAAATTGTACCTTTTCATTTGGGTCTTTCCCATGGTGAGGAGGTGGTGGGTACAAAGGTCATCCTCTCCATAAAATTGTCATTTTCATTGGAAGTCTCATTTAGAAAATGGCACTTGGGTCGCCATCCCATCTTATGGAAGTGGAGAGGGGAGGAAGACTTGGCTCAATTTTCTTGGTGCTAATAATTCAATTTTACATATTCCGGTAGAAAATTCTCACCCAAACATATATGTTCCAATATTCAACTCTCTAAAGTGGCATGAAAATTGAGACAGTTAAGACGAGGAGAAAATGCACGAGAAAGCAAGATTTTGGTATACTCTTTTTTTTTTCTTTCTTTTATTGATCCACTTTTTGGAGTCGCCCATTCTACAAGTTTGAAGTTTGTATTAGGTATCCCCAAGAGGTATCTCAGTTGGCTTAGAACTACGATTTGTATCCGGAGATTGTAAGTTCGAAACTGCACTACCACATTGGGACTACATCGGAGTTTACCCAACATTCCTTTGGGCCTTGAGGGTTTAGTCCAGTCCCCCCACCCCGTTTTTAGACAATGACAATTCGTCGTCACCTTTTCAAAAAAAGAAAAAGAAAAATGAAGATTGTCCTTATATTCCTCTTGAGCATGGCCATTATGCTATATATACAGAGCAATCCTCTACATCTGACTCGTCCATACAACTGGTCACTCTTTCTGTTTCCCATGCGTTTCCCATGCGTGGGCCAACACAGATCATTGTGACCCGGTGGATGTCGACCTATTTTGTCTTTGTTTGCCGCAAGATTTTCCTTGAGATAGGATGAAGTTCCTTAATGCTGCGACCGAACCTTAAGTGGAGGCCTATCCATTCCAAGGAGCTGCCGCCACAGATTTCATTTATTCCCGCTTCTTTGTTGTTGATGATGATCTGACTTCTGGTATTATGATAGGGATCAACTTTCATTTCTACTGTTTTTCAAGGAAAGTGTTAAACTGAACTGAACATCATGCTTATGTGAAATACTTTTATTTTTCTAAACCTAGACTTTCAGTTATAGTGGTTTTAACTTTTCAAATTATGCTTCTAGAAGATTTTTAATAACACAAAGCAGTCAGATCTTAGTCTTCAACCAGTTTTGAGTTGAAAGTTGACGATTTATCTCATCATCCTCCCCTCAATGTTTGCAGGTGGTGATAAATCTGAAAGAAAAATCATCATACGTATTGTATATAGGGAAAACAAATCTCTTGTGCATGGTTCGCGTACAAACCGTGCAGGGGGACGGTGACAAAGGCGGGCCCCACTCATTAATGTTCATTGTAATGGCTTCAGCGCACTATTCGCATGTGAACCGTGTGCAAGAGAATATTTATCTTATATATAGCTGTTATTGTTATTATTATTTGCTGAACCAGGTTACATAATGCTTTTGCAGGTAATGGTAAAAGAAAGAAATACACTATTATAGGTATTATGCCTTTCAAGTTTTTCCTTTCCTTAGAGTACTACCAAGATGGTATTTGTATGTAGATGATTGAATCATACTGGAGATGCGAGGGCGGCATACGTGTGTCGTTCAAGCTGTTCATCAACTGAACAATAGCAAGCATTCCTAGCCTACAAAATCAGGCTGGTCAGCTCATCAAGTGAGCCACATGTGCAATAGAAATTATGTTGATAGTAAGGCAAATCAATAATCCACATTATTTATGGTACTTACAGTGAGTTGACCACCTATTTTTTTGGGCTGTGGCAAGTTGAAGTGGGGGCAATTTGATAAACAGCACAGATCTCACATACATGTATCCTTGTTTAGGCCCTCTTTTCATTTCTCGTGTCTACTTTTGACATTATGAAGGACTAATTGCCAATCCATGTGTTCAAAATGCCCGCCACTCACAAGCACCTCGTGTTGATACCATAGCCCAAAAGGAGAGACCATTCTATTTAGCAGGTGGATCCACATGTGCAGATTGGCTCTTGTACATACGATCCAAGGGCAGACTGCAGTTGTTACTTGTGCCTTCATTTGGATGGGTCAATAGGAAGCAGCATATAGCCATGGCAAGTCTCTTTTGTATTTTGCAAAGCAGAGGGGTGTGCCTAGATTAAAATGTTATTGAAGAATCTATACATTTGATATATCCGGTCTCAGATGGCCTGTAGTTCCAGAATCACCATTTTGGTGGCCCTAGCCTCTCAACAGACTACTTTCCATTTGTCTACATACTGGACTGAGCCATGCACTGTGGGAAATGGGATAAAGGTTCCTGAATTACAAAATTATGGTGGTCACTAACCAAACTGCTGCAAAATTTGGGTGGCTGAGCACGTAACAATAAGCCTTCTACACAGACTGAGCACATTCTATTTGGCAGGTGAATCCACATGTTGTGCAGATTGACTCTTGTACATATGATTCAAGGTCACAATGCAGTTGTTCCTTATGTGTGTGGCTCGACAGGGAGGTGCCAGTACGCATTGCAAACCTCTATTGCATCTTACAACGCAGAGGGTTTTGCCTAGATCAAAATGTTTGTTATTTAAGAATTTATTGCGAGTGAGCAGCCAGTCAAACCGAACTACAAATTTGATATATCATGTCTAGGATGGCCTTAGTTCTAGAATCACCATTTGGATGGCCCTAGCCTAACTACAGACTATTTTCCATCTATACATACATACAAGATTGGTAGGTTGCTGAGACATGCACTGTGTGTTAACTGGGATGAATGTTCCTGAACTACAAAATTATTGTGGTCGGCAACTAACATGCTGCAAAATTAAGTTGGCTGATCACATAACAGCCATTATAGTTGTCAGAACGAATAAACACTATTCAAAATAACTTATGTGAAAGGTGATGAAATTTGCCCAAAAGTGTTTCATTCAAGTATCTCTCTTGCAGGTGCAATCACTGGAGTTATTCTGACCTGCTGTTTTGTCTTCATACTGTGTCTTGTGAGGATATTGCCATCAGATAATTCCATCTTCTTTTGGAAAAAGAAAACACGTGATAGTCGCAATGTGGAGGCATTTTTAGAAAACTATGGTTCTCTTGCTCCTAAAAGACACCGATATTCAGAGCTGAAAAAGATGACAAACTCTTTCAAGGATAATTTAGGCCATGGTGGCTATGGCAGTGTGTTCAAAGGCAACCTCAAAGATGGTCGTCCTGTGGCAGTGAAAGTCTTGAACAATGCCAAGGGAGGTAATGGTGATGAATTCATTAACGAGGTCGCTAGCATAGGTAGGACTTGCCATGTTAATGTCGTTGCTCTTCTAGGCTTTTGTTCTGAGGGTTCTAACAGAGCACTTGTTTACGAGTTCATGTCCAAAGGGTCTCTAGAAAAATTCATTTTCTCAGATACTTGGGAAAACAAGCAGCATGTTTTGGATTGTCAAAAAGCGATTCCAAATTGCAGTTGCATTGCACACGAGGACTAGAGTACCTACATCGTGGGTGCAGCACTCGTATTGTGCATTTTGACATTAAAACCTCACAACATTCTTCTGGATGATGACTTTTGTCCAAAGATTTCAGATTTTGGGTTAGCTAAGCTATGCCCTCAACAACAGAGTACCCAAAGGCTTTATAAGTGTTTTTATTCCTATACTTACTAAAGACTTTTGGAGCATTTTGTCATGGGCCCTATGCGCGCATGCGAGTCGGGCTTGACTCGGGGTGGCTGGCCCGGAAAACATTTAACCGGGCGTGCATCCGCAACGCGCATCCTGCGTGTATATCACGCAAGGTGGGGTGCAGGTCCTCTGTATCATCGTTTAACATAACAAAAACGATTTTCTCTGTTCATCTGCTTTTCTTCTGAGCAAACAAACGAAAAGGGAGTTTACGCTTTAGGCTGCTTGTGCAATCGGACCTAAAAGTTGGCCGTTGTATCCTGTGGGCAGTTCTGCTGAGATAACCTTTCACACCTGGATTTCATCCAGAGGGGTGAAACTCATCCTAAAGAGAGCGTCCTCAGACGTGCCTCCGATACAGATCTACTACAGTGCCTGCTCTTTCTCTTCCGCAAATCACAATTGCAGTCTTCAACAATCGGGTACAATTGTTTTAATTTAAATCTTGTTTGACAGTGTTCTGTACTGTATCCAACAATTTTAGGACGAGTACCATGGCTACTGCCGCTGTCAAATTCATGCATCAGGACCTAGTTCGGTTGGATAGTTTTGATGGATCGAAATTTCGACGTTGGCAGCAGAAAGTTTTATTTCTGCTGACATCTTTGAAAATTGCTTATGTCCTTACCGAATCATGCCCTGAAAGAGAAGAAGGACTAGGAGGCTCTTATGCACGGAAGAAATGGAAAGAGCATGATTACTTGTGCAAAGGCCACATTCTGAACCTGATAGCAAATAATATTTACAACATGTATTCTGAAGCCCGATCTGCTAAAGAACTCTGGAAAGCTCTTGACAGAAAATATAAAACAGAGGAGTCTGGGGCTAAGAAGTATGCAGTCAGTCGCTATTTGAATTTTAATATGGTAGATGACAAGCCAATTCTTCCTCAAGTTCATGACTTACAAACCATTGTTAATGAAATTGTTAACGAGGGGATCCGAATTGATGAACAGTTCCAAGTGGCTACTATCATTGAAAACTTACCATCCACTTAGAAGGACATACAAAAAACCCTTCGTCACAAGAGAAATGATTATTCCTTGGAGCGCTGAAAATTGAGGAAGAAGCACAGATTAGTGATCAACAGGATTTGGCTGAGAATGGTGGTAAGATCAACTTAGCTGAATCTAAATCCCAAGTTGATAATGATAAGAAAGGGAAGTTTGATCAACATCTAGGCAGGAATAAGAAGAATAATCCGTCATTTAAGAAGAAGAATCCGAAACAAAACCAGAACAAAAGGTTCAATAAAAATCAGGGACTGTCAAGCCACAGGCTAAAGGCAGTTGCTTTGTTTGCGGCAAACCGGGACACTTTGCAAAGGAAGGTCATCACCGAAAGAAATGTCCGCAACAATCTCAAATAAATCCTCAAGCAAATGTTATCGAAGAGGATCACTTTGTTGTTGTTATTTCTGAGGTAAATTCCGTCAGCACAAGAAAGAGCGAAGGATGGTGGATTGACACTGGTGCAACCACTCATGTCACCTTTGACAGAGGTGTATTCAAGACCTATGAGAAGGTCGATAATGATTGTAAGCTCACTCTGAGAACTACCGTTACTACTCAAGTAATCGGTAAAGGGAAAGTTGAACTCCAGTTCACTTCCGGGAAGACAGTGACCTTGCTGAACGTGTTCCATGCACTAGAATTGAGAAAGAACCTTGAGTCTGGTTATCTTCTGAATAAAGCCGGATTTAAACAGGTAATAGAATCCGACCAGTTTGTAATCACCAAGAAAGGTGTATTTGTAGGTAAGGGTTATGCATGTGAGGGTATGTTTAAATTGAATGTTGTCAATAATAATACTTCATCTTCTTCTGCTTATATTATTGCTTCAGTTGATGAATGGCATGGTAGATTAGGTCATATAAACTTCAGAACTATGAAAAATATGAGTAATAATGGACTAATTGATAAATATGATGGTGAATATAAGAAATGTGTAATATGTTCTCAATCGAAGATTACACGGAAACCTTTTAAGCATGTAGAAAGGGAATCTACATTACTTCAGTTGGTTCATTCTGATATATGTGATCTAAGTAATACTATGACCAGAGGTGGTAAATATTACTTTATTACTTTTATTGATGACTGCTCCAGATATACTTATTTACTAAGAACTAAAGATGAAGCACTATCTAAATTTAAGATTGATGTGACTGAAGTTGAAAATAAATTGGATAGAAAGGTTGTGACATTTAGAAGTGATAAAGGTGGTGAATACACATCAAAAGAGTTTTTAGACTATTGTGAATCTAAAGGAATTAAGAGAACTTGTACTGCCCCTTATACACCCCAACAGAATGGTATAGCAGAAAGGAAAAATAGGACTTTGATTGAAATGGTTAACTCTATGTTAATAGCATCTGGTAGTCCTAAAAACTTATGGGGTGAAGAACTGTTGACTGCATGTTACATTTTAAATAGAGTTTTAAATTCTAAAACTAATAGAACACCTTTTGAGATTTGGGAAGGGAGAAAGCCTACCCTTAGATATTTTAAAGTTTGGGGGTGTTTAGCACATGTCAGGATGGTGGATCCAAAAAGGCCTAAATTAGGACCCCACTCATGGGAGTGTGTTTTCATAGGCTATGCTCAAGATAATGCTACCTATAGATTCCTTAAATTAGAAGACCTTAGTCTAGTTGAGTCTAGAGATGCAAACTTTTTTAAAGATTTTTTTCCTTTTAAGACTAAGTTTACATTAGAACCTTCTTCACCCAAAAGAGTTTTAGGAACTCCTGAGGAAGAGGAACCTCAACCTAGAAGGAGTAAGAGACTAAGGATTGCTACTAGTTTTGGTCCTGATTTTGAAACCTATCTAGTAGAGGAAGATCCCTCTACTTTTCAGGAAGCTATGACTGCCCATGATGCAGCCTTTTGGAAGCAAGCATTAGATAATAAAATAAAATCCATTTTAGCTAATAATACATGGGAATTAACTGACTTACCCATAGGTACTAAACCTTTAGGGTGCAATTGCGTTCTTAAGAAAAAACTTAGGCCAAATGGGTCAATAGAGATATATAAAGCCAGGCTAGTAGCCAAAGGCTTCAGACAAAAAGAGGGAATAGACTTCTTTGATACTTATTCACCTGTATCTAGAATCAGTTCTATTAGAATATTGATAGCTATTTCTGCAGTTCATAATTTGATAATTCATCAAATGGATGTAAAAACTGCTTTTTTTAAATGAAGATTTGGAAGAGGAAATTTATATGGAACAACCAGAAGGCTATGTCATAAAAGGACAAGAACATAAGGTGTGTAAATTAATAAAGTCCTTATATGGGCTAAAACAAGCACCTAAACAGTGGCATATGAAATTTGATGAGGTAATTCTGTCTAATGGCTTCAAAATAAATGAGGCTGAAAAATGTATTTATAATAAATCTAATGGTTGTTCAACAATAATAATATGCTTATATGTTGATGATTTACTAATATTTGGATCTGACATAGAAAGCATAGAAGAAACAAAGAATCTTCTCTCTCATAACTTTGATATGAAAGACTTGGGAGAAGCAAATGTTATATTGGGAATTAAAATTATAAGAGATGATTATGGAATTAAATTATCCCAATCACATTACATTGAAAAAATATTGAGAAAATATGATCATTTTGATTATAAACCTCTGTCTACTCCATTTGATCCAAGTATTAAATTAGTGAAAAATGATGGCGAATGTGTATCTCAACTTGAATATGCTAGTGTAATTGGTAGCTTAATGTATGCTATGAATTGTACTCGTCTTGATATAGCTTATGCAGTCAGTAAATTGAGTAGATATACCAGTAACCATGGTGTAGAACATTGGAATGATGTATCTAGAGTACTTAAGTATTTAAAGAATACTATGGACTATGCATTGTGTTATTCTGGTTATCCACCTGTAGTTGAGTGTTACAGTGATGCTGACTGGAATTCAGACTTAGATGATTCTAAGTCTACAAGTGGATATATTTTTACTTTGGGAGGTGCTGCAATATCTTGGAAATCAAAGAAACAAACTGTAATTTCTCATTCCACTAAAGATTCAGAGTTCTTGGCTCTAGGAGCTGCAGCGATGGAATCTAAATGGATTAGAAATTTATTATTTGATATTCCTTTGTGGACTAAACCAATTCCTCCTATTATTATTCATTGTGATAACATTGCAACAATTCTTACTGCAAACAATGCCACGTATAATGAAAAGTCTAGACAAGTTCGACTACAACATAGCTATGTGAGACAATTACTCGATAGAGGATTAATTTCAATTGATTATGTGAGATCAAAAGATAATCTCGCAGATCCTTTAACAAAAAGCCTTGCAAGGGAGAAAATAAAAGAAACAACGAAAGGGATGGGTCTTAAGCCCATAAATCATCAATAGCAAGAGCCTAACCTAATGACCGGAGATCCCAAGAAATAGGTTCAATAGGAAAAACTATCCAGATGATGTGAAGTACTGACAAGCAGAGTATATTTACTCTATACTCAGCCCTGTTGTGTGAGATTACTTGATGGTTGGTCCACTACCTGTAGCGAATGAGGTTGGATTTAATCCTTAATGAGATCTATAGCCCATATGGTGGGGTGCACAGCTACAGGAGCACTCTTGATAGACTCACCTATATGAGTGTGGAAGTGGGGCCGCTTCCCATGAGAATTTGGGCAGATTCTCTAGAGCACTCATGAAATCCGGGATATAGCACATGGCCATAAAGTGCTACCTTTTTGACTCCAAGATCAAATCTTGCCATAATTCTGAACCAATACAAAGAGTTGAAGTTTAAGACTTTGTTCACTCCAACTCCTAAATGTTTGAAATTATGTCATGACGGTGAGGTTCAAGCTTAGTCACCTTACCAGTGAGATGCTCATTGAATATTTTGAAACAGACGACATTTTGTTGGGTTTTTGTTTGTTTCAAAAAATTCTGTAAGTGTTTTTTTTGTAAAAAGTGTTTTTTGTCCTTTTGCTTTTTTGCCCTTTTGTTTTATGGGTAGTGTAAGTTGTTGAAAAACAAGCCATCCCACATTGCTAAAATCCAATTTTTGAAAAGGCTTTATAAGTGTTTTCATTCCTATACTTACTAAAGACTTTTGGAGCATTTTGTCATGGGCCCTATGCGCGCATGCGAGTCGGGCTTGACCCGGGGTGGCTGGCCTGGAAAACGTTTAGCCGGGCGTGCGTCCGCGACGCGCATCCTGCGTGTATATCGCATGCAGGGGAGGGGGGTGCAAATCCAGGCCAGGTGGCCTTTAGGGGATTAAATACGCAACGGAACCATCTATTGAAAACGAAAAGAGAGTTTACGCTTCAGGCTGCTTGTGCGATTGGACCTGAAGGTTGGCCGTTTATCCTGGGGGCAGTTCTGCTGAGATACCCTTTCGCACCTGGATTTGATCCAAAGGGGCGGAACTCGTCCTAAAGAGAGCGTCCTCAGACGTGCCTCGGCTGCAGATCTACTACACTGCCTGCTCTTCCTCTTCTGCAAATCACAATTGCAGTCTTCGGCAAATCGGGTACCATTGTTTTAATTTAAATTCTATTTGACAGCGTTCTGTACTGTAATCAACATACTCGAGCTCGAGTCCAATCAAACTAAGCTGAGAAAAACTTTAGCTTGAGCTTGGTCATGAGACAGTTATCCAAAACTCTTACTAGAGCCTCTAATTGAGCTAAGCCCAGCTGACATGCAAAATAGCTTGGCTTGTTGATAACACTACCTGGTAACTAGGGATATAAGGTAACAATGTTTATTGAATCTTGACGTCTTTACAAGGACTTGAATTACTAGGTGATGGCATGGTATTCTTTTCCATCCTCCCTTGAATTTAACATTCATTTTTGGCTATTCACCTTCCATTCTCCATTTTTAACTGCTTATAAAAATAATAAGTCTTAAAATTCCTAGGAATTCACTTACATGAATCAAAATTCCCTTAATAGAAAGCTATATTGAATTTATTTTTTTTTAAATGGAGTCCTTTTATTTTCCACAGGTAGCACTACCTATTACCCATAAAAGAGTCTGGCTTATAATGAATGCACTCACCACACCAATCAAATAACCAAATGATTTTGGAACTTGAAAGGTTTAGTAGTTTTGCCATCCATTTGAAGAGCGTGGTTAGGATTGTGATTTCAATCTAAGTTTAACAAGAGGACCTTGTACCAATGCCTCTACCATAGCTTCTGTGTGGGGTCGTTTCATGAGCTCAGAACCCGGCGAATGATCCGGCTAAGACCCATCCCGATCCCAGCTCCTGGAGTTGGGTCCATCAAGGGGAATGAACTAGCTGATCCTTTACCCTTTGTGCAGCTCGGTAGAAGCGAAGTCATGTGCAGATCGGCAGTGGTGCCGAGGTGAGACTGCGATGACGTCTCTAGCAACTCGGCCAACCGAGGTGGGAACCATGTCAATCGATAATTAATGAGGACGTGGCTACGCTCTGACAGATAAGATGGGCGCCGGATACAGAAAGCATGGACCTGATCTGGCCATCACATCAGCAATCATGCAGGAGGTCAAGGTATGGATTGATGGGACAGTTCCTACACCAACCTCCACTAAGAGGAAAGAGTATGGTCCGATGGGACCATACTCCCACCAACTCCCACTAAGCAAGAGCCTGAGGAGACCAACACCTATAAATTTGCACAAGGTAGAGCAAGCAAAGGTATGAAAAACTCTGGAGTCCTTTATCTCTCCTCTCCATTCACTCACCCTTCGTTCAGTAACAGTATTAACTTAGGCATCGGAGTGCCTTCGGCTCACTACAGCCAGGGCCTCTAACCCATCTCTCTTTTTTTTCAAGCATTCCAAATCCACCCTTTCATCAAGAGCTCCGTAACAGATCCTACTAAAGCAAGTCCGTATTATTTTAGGCACTTACAATTGGCGCCGTCTGTGGGGAGAAGGATAACACAATATGCCACCCAAAGCAAAAAAGATTGGCGAAATGTCGCGACTCGTGCCAGTGCCGCGATCTCCGGTGTTGCAAGAAGTAGCGTCGTCTGGTGCACGGTAAGAAAGGCCCCCAAGGCCATCGTCACCAGTGTTACAAGAGATATTAATCTCACAGGCACTCACAGAGCAACGAGCAGCGACGCAGACGCAGCCACCACTGACGCTGGAGGAGCGACACCCTCGCCAAAGGAGGGCCGGGAAGGAACCTTAACCAGCAGCTCCTCCCCGGCGAAACAGTCAGCCTGCTAAGCGTCCTCGGCAACAACCGCCCCCCCTCGTCAAAAGAGAATCACGGGCGAACCTCGTCTTGAAAAAGAGCCTCTAAGGGACAAATCTCCGACAGCCGTCATGTCCCGACGGACCGAAGGAGGTAATCCTGACTACGATCCACGTGCCGAAGAGATCAGAGCACAGAACGTCGTCATCCAGGAGAAGGATGAGCAGATTCGCCTACTTCTGCAACAGCTATAAACGGCGAAGGAGGCTCCACCTTCTGGTCTTCGCTCAACTGGGCAGGACCTAAGGCAGCTCCTGGACAACAAGAAACGCCGTCAAACCTATGAAGAAGGCTCAAGTAGCAGCCCCGGCGAAACCCAAGGAGAAAAGAGGCAGAAGACATAAGATGAAGGCGATATGCCGGAATGGCTCGACCAGCATATTAGGCAGGCCGTCCAGCAAAATATGGAGGTGGCTGGCTTCGCCCGAGATCGGTTGAATGCTTACAGCTCCGGTGAACTCGGCATATCTCCTTTCTCACGAGAGATAAGGGATTCCCCTCTCCCCGAGAAATTCAGCATTCCAAGGTTTACCCTCTATGATGGAACCTCGAATCCTGCAGCCCATCTGAGGCACTTTACTCAATGAATGTCGGTGTGGGGCGACATCGGGCACCTAAACTGCAAAGTGTTCTCCTCTAGCCTGGGTGATCTCCCTCTCAGATGGTTCTGCTTTCTCCTAGGAGGGTCGATCCTAAGCCGGCAACAACTCAAGGGCTCCTTTCTGGAAAAATTCCAGGCACACAGGGTCATCCCAAAGACCAACCAGGACCTGATGGCTATGAGGATGAGGCAGGACGAGAACGTGACCTGATTCGCCAAAAGGTTCTGGACCATTTACAGCCAGATAGAGGATGCCAATGAAGAACTGGCCGTCATGTGCTTTAAAGAGGCACTGCTGCCAGGTATCGACCTCCGGAAAGAGCTCGTTCGGTACCCTGTGGCCACAATGAAAGCATTGATGACCCGGGTGAACCAGTTCGTTGAGCAGGAAGAAGACGAAACCAGGGAAAACTTTGGTCTCGAGCGCGGAGATAGCCACCGCGGAGACAGATTTCCCAAGAAAGACAAGAAGCCGTTTTAGAAGGAGGAGACGAGTCGCAAGAAGTCCTCAGCAGGCCCGGTGGTGATCTCGTCTCCCACCACAGGAGGAAAGAAGAAGTTCAAATCGTCGTCGGATTCGTACAAGGCGGTGAACACTATCTTCAAAGAGCCAATCTACAAGATCCTCACCAAAATCAGGACACAGGCATTCTTTACATCACCTCAGCCAATGAGGGGTGATCCCTCCACCCGAGATCAAAGCAAGTTTTGTTCATACCACAAGCAGAATAAACATAAAACAGAGGACTGCATGTCCCTCAAGTCCTACCTTGAGAGGCTCGTCAAGGAAGGACACCTCAAAGAATATGTGAAGGAAGAAAGCAGCAATAGCATCCGTGCTCGTCAGCGCCAGGATGACGAAGATAGCAATGAGCCGGAAGGGGTCATAAACGTCATCCACTTGGCACCCATGCCAGCAGGAGACAATCAGGCACGAGCCGAAGTCAGGAAGACTTCCCACAATAAACAAGTGCTGACTACCGAGCTGGAACCAGCTGTAAAGAAAGCTCGGTCCGAAAAACCCCGGATCTGGTTCTCGGACCAAGATCTCCAAGGAGTCCACTTGCCTCACATGCCACTGGTGCTCACTCTGAAGCTCAAAAACTTCATGGTGAAGAGGGTACTTGTAGATCCTGGCAGTTCATCAGAGATCCTGTACTTCGACTGCTTCAAAAAACTGGGCCTCAAAGCAGAAGACCTACAGGAATCTCGCACCCCCCTTGTGGGGTTTAGTTCGAAGCCAGTTTACCCCAAGGGAAAGGTCTCCCTTAGGGTTCAGGTCGGAGGAGTCAGCATGCAGGCCGACTTCCTAATAGTGGAAGTACCATCTCCTTACAATGCAATACTGGGGAGAACTTGGCTGCATGGCATGGAGGCTGTACCCTCCACTCATCACCAAAAATTGAAGTTCCCGTTAGAAAAAGAGGACGGCAGAGTTGAGGTAGTGACGGTCAGAGGTGACCAAGAGATGGCCAAACAGTGCTTGATGGCCGTAGCGTCTGGTGAAAAGGAGCCGTCAGAAGTACACATGGCCGAGCTTGAAGCGGAAAAGGAGGATTTCGGCCGAACTCCTGAGCAAAAGAGCGTTGAGAATCTAGCCGAGATCATAATCGATTCGTACGACCCCGAAAGGTACTTCCTACTCGGCAGCCAGTTCACTGAGCCAGAGAGGACCGAGCTCCTCGACTTCCTATTGCAGAATAAGGAGGTTTTCGCCTTGACCCCTTATGAGATGTCAGGCATTGACCCTGGAGTTATGAGTCACAAGCTGAATGAAGACCCCAAGCACAAACCTATCATACAAAAAGCCCGAAGGACAGGGGTCCAACAGGCCGAAGCTGTGCTAGAGGAAGTCGACAAACTAATGAAAGCAGGAGCAATCAGAGAAGTTCATTACCCTGAATGGCTTGCCAATACCGTGGTGGTTAAAAAGAAGAGCGGGAAATGGAGAGTATGCGTCGACTTTACCGACCTCAACAAATCATGTCCCAAGGACAACTTCCCGCTCCCAAAGATCGATCAAATGATCGACGCCACCGCAGGGCATGACAGGATGAGCTTCCTTGATGCTTATCGAGGATATCACCAGATTCTAATCTATGGACCCGATGAGAAAAAGACTGCTTTCATAACGCACAGGGACATCTATTGCTACAAAGTAATGCCCTTCGGGTTGAAAAATGCAGGGGCAACCTACCAGAGGCTGGTGACAAAGATGTTCCAAGCGCAGCTCGGCAAATCCATGGAAGTCTACATCAATGACATGGTCGTCAAGTCTAAAGAATCACAGGACCACTTGACCGACCTCCGTCAAACTTTCGACATTCTGAAGAAATTCCAGCTGAAGTTAAACGCATCGAAGTGCGCATTTGGAGTCGGTTCCGGCAAATTTCTCGGCAGCCTAGTCACCAGACGAGGGATTGAGGCTAATCCAGAGCAGATCTCGGTGATACAGGCAATTCAAAGCCCGACCACAGCCAAGCAGGTCCAGAGGCTCACTGGGATGGCGGTCACGCTCAACCGCTTCATTAGCCCCGCTTCAGACAAATGCCGCCCTTTCTTCCAGCTCCTGAAGAAGAGTTCAAAATTCCACTGGACTTCAGAATGCGACCAAGCTCTCTAGGAACTCAAGAACTATTTGTCCTTGCATCCCCTGCTATCGACCCCGAAGCGAAGCCAGACGCTTTACCTGTACTTGGCTGTCTCAGAACATACTGTGAGATCGGTACTGATCAGAAAAGAAGACAGGCAGTAGAAGCCCATCTACTATACGAGCAAGATTCTGCTTGATGCCGAAACAAGATACCTGCCGCTTGAGAAACTGGCATTGGCTCTGGTCAGCGCCTCTCGAAAGCTCTCTCATTATTTCCAAACATACACTGTGGTGGTTGTTACAGAGCACCCACTTAAGTCCCTTTTCAGAAAGGCAGACTTCTCCGGCAGGATTTCGAAATGGGCCATCGAGTTGGGACAGTATGACATCCAATATCAACCCAGAACGACAATCAAGGCCCAGATATTGGCCGATTTCATTATGGAGTTTGTTTCTCCAAGTCCGACGCCAAGCCAGCCCGACGCCGAACTGGGGGGCAATCTGGGGAAGATATGGCAAACAAGGACGGCAGCAATACCAAAGCCGAGGACGAACGATCTTGGAAGCAGTTCCTCGATTCATCCTGGAAAATCTTTGTCGACGGGTCCTCGACAAACAAAAGAGTCGGCATTGGAATAGTCCTCCAGTATCCAAAAGGACTCGTCGTCGAACAAGCCCTGAAGCTTGGTTTTAAAGCATCCAATAATGAAGTTGAATACAAAGCCCTGATCGCGGGACTCGGCAGCGCCAAGATCCCGAGAGCACAAAAAATTGTGGTCTTTAGCGACTCTCAGTCGGTGACAAGCTAACTCAGCGGGGATTACAGAGCTCGCGATGAAAGGATGATGGCCTACTTGTCCCATTCAAAACGGTTCCTTTCTCAGTTCCAACGAGCCGAGATAAAAAAAATCGGCAGAGAATCCAACACCCATGCTGACGCCTGCACTCTTCGAAGGGCCACACCGAGATGAGATCTCCCTATCTTAAGGTCGAGCTCTCGGTCTCAAAGCCGAACTCTGAAGCCCGGAGCTCGGGGGGCAATTGTATGGGGTCGTTTCATGAGCTCAGAACCTGGCGAATGATCCGGCTAAGACCCGTCCCGATCCCAGCTCCTGGAGTTGGGTCCATTAAGGGGAATGAACTAGCCGATCCTCTACCCTTTGTGCAGCTCGGTAGAAGCGAAGTCATGCGCAGATCGGCAGTGGTGCCGAGGTGAGACTGCGATGACATCTCTAGCAACTTGGCCAGCCGAGGTGGGAACCATGTCAATCGATAATTAATGAGGACGTGGCTACGCTCTGACAGATAAGATGGGCGCCGGATACAGAAAGCATGGACCTGATCTGGCCATCACATTAGCAATCATGCAGGAGGTCAAGGTATGGATTGATGGGACAGTTCCTACACCAACCTCCACTATGAATCAATAGCGGCATATTATAATAATTAGTGGCGGTTTAGAACCGCCGCTATTGATAATTTTTTAGCAACAGCCCCTATTCCGCTGTAAATACAATCAGCGATTGGATTTTCTACGACAAAAGTGGCGGCGGACATTTTTCCGCCACAAAAGGTATTAGCGGCGGTTCTCATACATATAGCGGCGGTTTTTTTCCGCCGCTAAATGTAATTTTTCTTGTAGTGTCGCCTGGGTTTGTGCCCACACATATCCTGTGGGTTATGCAAGACGGGTTGCTCGCTTTGAATGAATGAAGTGTTGGAAAGTCATTGATTCGATGGTAGCCCACGAATATCCCTGACTATTTGAGGACACTTGGTGAGTAAAATAACCCCACCGTGTTGTCTGTCTTGCTGCTCATGTCATGTGTATATGACTATAAGGTCATGTGGATCCTCCTAGTACGCTGGTTTATGTTTGGGGCCCACTGATATATTGCTTACTAGGCCCATATAATCGGATTTTTATTTTTCTAGTAGGGGTATTGTTGGGTTGTTTTCAATTGTTAGGTATGGCCACAACCAAACAAGAGCCCTTCATAAAACGGTCAACCTAATAGGCTTGCTTGTGTAATTACTCACTAGAGTCGTTTCTTTTTTTTTTTTTTTTTTGGTGTGGGTATGCCAGTGGTAATTTTAACCAAATCGGCTATTCTCTCGGGCACACACATGACCCCACAACACACACATCAGGCACTACAACAAAATGCACTTTTCTCGACACTATTTGGCGACGCAGTGAAAATTTGTGTCGGCCAAAGTGTTATTTCCGAAGCATATTTGGACTGCGTTGGCAAAAGTCACAGAAATTGCTACTTTTACCGACGCAAGCAAGACCGCGTCGGCAAAAGCTGTGGTAACTATATTGGCGCCAAAAAAAAATCCCCCCAAAAGAGAGAGAAAGTTTTGCCAATGCGTGTTTTTGTAAAGCCGACGCAATAATGCGTTGGCTATTATCTTGCCTATTGGCAACGCACATGTGTGCATTGGGAAAGCTCTGAGTTTTTATTCGCACCATTGCCGACGCATGAGTTACGTCCGCAAAGCCCCATCTATGACAAACTTACCTTTCCCGACACTATTTTCCGACGCAGTGAAAATAAGCGTTGGCAAAAGTCACAAAGAATTGCTACTACTTTACCGATGCAAGTAAGACCGCGTTGGCAAAAATTGTTGAAAACCTTTCCCGACACTATTTGCTGACGCAATGGAAATTTGCGTCGGCAAAATTCTTATTTCCAACGCATATTTGGATTGCGTTGGCAAAAGTCACAGAAATTGCTACCTTTACCGACATAAGCAAGACCGTGTCGGCCAAAGCTTCCAATGCGTGTTTTTGTAAAGCCGACGCTATAATGCGTTGGCAATTATCTTGCCTATTGGCGACGCGCAGGTGTGCGTTGGGAAAGCTCTGAGTTTTTATTCGCACAATTGCCGACGCATGAGTTACGTCCGCAAAGCCCCATCTATGGCAAACTTACCTTTCCCGACACTATTTTCTGACGCAGTGAAAATTTGCATTGGCAAAAGTCACAGAGAATTGCTACTACTTTACCGATGCAAGCAAGACCGCGTTGGCAAAAGTTGTTGAGAACCTTTCCTGACACTATTTGCCGACGCAATGAAATTTGCGTCGGCCAAATATTCTTATTTCCAACACAAATTTGGATTGCATTGGCAAAAGTCACAGAGGCAATTATTTTGCCTATTGGCGATGAACAGGTCTGCGTTGGGAAAGCTCTGATTTCTTATTTGCACCATTGGCAACGCATGATTTGCGTTTGCAAAGCCCAATTTAGTAAAACAAATTTTTTTTGGCCAAAATAACCTGAGCACGCGGTTTTCAACTCTTTGATTTATTCCCAACCCTCTGCCGTTTTCAACTCTTTGATTTAATTTTTTATTAACTTATAGCGACGTCCATAACATGAGGTTACCGGTAAAAAAAAAATTCAATGACAACCCCAACGTTTGGCGGGAAAGTTTTGGCTTCTTACCTTCTAACTTTTAACATCAGCCAATATTTTTTAGGGTAAAAATCACTTTTAGCGGTGGGCAGAATGTTGCCTTTGTTAGAAGTTATTAATAGCGGCGAACATAAGCGGCCCCGCTAAAAATTAAAAATTATATATTTACAAAACCCTAAATTTATAAATTAATATTTTGTTTCCCTCGTTGTTCCTCCCTATATATGTTTTGTTTCCCTCGGTTTCGCTCATTCTACAGTTTCGCTCATTCTACAGTTTCGCTCGGTCTCTTTTGAAAGTTCTTCCACTGCAGCCGCCCGAGACCTTGCCAATCAGAACACCATCGGAGAAGCGATCCACTGCAATCAATCTGAGATTCACTTCTCGTCAAGGTATAATTTCTGTTTGGGACTTTGAGGATTTAGGGTTTTGCAGTTTTGGATTTTGAAGATTTAGTTTTTTCGATCTTTCATCTCATCTTTGTAGCAAGTATTTTTGTATCATTGTCATCACCAAAACTCATATTTCAGAATCCTGAGCCAGCGAGCCTCCTCCCCTTGCCATCTCTTGGTTGCCAAGCCCCCACTCCAATAAGGTACAAACTCTGGTAAACCGGACTCCTTTTGTTTGTTTGTTTGTTTTTTTTTTTTTTTTTTTTTTTTTTTCTATTTGTAAACCAGATTCCTGATTGGAAAGAAGGAATAACGACAATGAAATATAAATCTTCTTTGATTTTTCTTTTTTTCTTTTTGTATTATTTGTTTTAGGATCCGATTGCTCATAATACTATAATGAAATTGATCCTTTTCTATGTTGTGACTCCTAATAGCTACTGGGAGGGTGCATAGAACAAATAGCTATTTGTCTTCTAACTTCTGATTGCTTTGGTTTAGATGCAAATGTTAATTTGAACTTGTAGGGGAATAGACACAGAAGAAACTAAAGGGAATTCTCATTGTCACTTTGTCTCTGTTTTTTATTATTATTATTATTATTATTTTTTGATTCATTATGTTTTGGGGTTGTTTGTGGTGATTGAATGGATCTTGATTTGATCAATGTGCAAGAATCTTGATTTAACTAATCAATTCCTGGAACAAGTAGTTGTAGTAGTATCTGATGTAGTATCTGATTTGTTGATCATACTGTCTAGGCATGAGTATACTATGGTTCTAATATTTCTTATTAGACCAAGTTTTTGGAATAGGGTGGTTGAAATATCCTAGTGACTGATCTGTGGTGCCTGATTTGAAGTTTTCAGTAAGCATATAGATTATGGAAATGTTGTGTATGTTGGAGAAAACAAGTGAATAAAAGTCTCCAATATACAAATAAGCATGAACTGTGCACAATTTTCTCTCATTTTCTCTATCTTTCTCCTCATTTAAAAATGCTTAAAGAAAATATACTTGTAGCCAGGTTCTGTTTCCATTCCATTATCTTGAGTTACCACGTTATGAGATTATGAGGTTAAGGTTGATTTGGCAAATGTTCACTAAAGGTAATGCTCACTAAATTCACTGGAATGAGATGATGCTCTACTGAAATTTTTAGTGGAATGAGGCATCTTTGAATCTATATTTCAGAGATGGTTTCTTATAAGAAAATGAACTTAAGAGGGGTGAAACTACAAAACCCTCAGGTTTATTTTTAAAGAAGTTTAAATCTCATTTCAACCATATACAATGGGGACCATCTCTGTTCAAACTTAGTACACACAACACACACACACACAGCGAACTCTGGTGACCTGGTACTGAAAATCATTTGACATTGATCCAACTCTCCACAGCAATTGGATCATATTAACCATTTAAATTGATGGACATCTTTTTATGATGGCAATGTGTTTAGGCCACTCTTAAAGGAAACCAAGACCTGTTTTCTCATGATCTCATAATTGGTAGCCATCCAAGCGCTCTACAAATTGAAGCACAATACTCCTTCATACTACAAACCTTTTATTATTCAATCTGGTCTCTTAAAGGATTCTTCCTCAACAAAACATCACAGATAGAAGCTTCATTATTATCACCATCAACAGAAAAATAATAGAGAGAAGTTTCTTCTTTTCTCTTTTGTTTTGTTCTTTTTCCCTGTTCATCTAAGTAATATATACTAATTGTAAATGATAAAAATAGACATTTCAATTTCAATTAATAATGATTTAAAAAAATTGGATCAGCCCTATGTGGCTTTATGCTTCATCATGTGATCAATAGCCACATTTTGACATTCTTGCATTGTTTAAGCACCACAACCACTACCATAGCCCTACTTCTCTATGGACTGGCTTGTGTGTGCTCTACTTTTACTTGGATCTCTGTTTAGTGTTAATTTTCAATTACTCTAAATCCATCATGTCACTTTTGACTACTTCATGTTAAACCGTTAGACAATACTTTGTCCACATTTTTATCAATGTCATTTCTAGTTTTTACACAAAGGTGCAAGCCATCTCAAGTGGTATTCCTCTTCCTCATCATTATAATCATAGAAGCCTTGTCCAACCAGGCAAGTTTTCTGAATTCTCCTTTTCTATAGCCCCTTTCTCAGTCACTCAGCAAATGAACTCGGGGAAAAAAAGAGCATAACATGGGTATTTCATAACAAAGTAAGTGTCAATTTCTAGTTTAGAGTGGATAATCTAGAAGATACAAGCCAGTTTTTTCCATTATTGATAGTAATACTATAAAAAATAAGTGAGTGGAAGTAAAAGAAGGATTTCTAAAAAGTGAGAAGAATAGCATTTTCTTTAGCAAGAGTTCATGCTAACATCATTGTACCCATAAATTAGATGAGTGGTGACTGACTATTTCACTTATAATTATCATAACTCTTTGAATAATCTTTTCATCTTCTTTTTGCACTTTCCACATTTTATATGCATTTTCTAATAATTTACCATGATAGGATACAGCATATATATGCCCACAAACAGATAACAGTACTGAAAAGTGGAGGAAGTTTTTTCCTTTTGACATTTTTTCTTAGATTATCTATTAATTTAAACTAACCTTGATTTCGTGAATTGAGAATTTTCAACAATGTAAAGGATTGTTGTTTTCCTACTACTTTTCTCCTTCTTCTTTAATAGGTATATTAAATTTAAAAGTGGGATTCCTACTTGTGATTAAAACATTAGTACATGAACATTATCCTCGAGGTTTGACTTTTTATAGACCTGATGGTAGCCACTATGGATGGAATATCCCAAAATATCAACTTCATGGACTTGCATCAAGGGTCAATGTTTGGGTATCATGGTGATGGTTATGTTTTGAGACCCATTTATATGATGATAAAATATGGTGGAGTTTGGACATGTAGATGTTTCCTTGTCATGGTTAGTTCAAAGGGTCAAGATCAGCTCACAACTACATGAAGGACAGCTTACACATAAACTGTAAAGCAGCTCTAAGAAATAGAGATGATCATGTTAAAACTGTATCTATGTGTGGTCTTTAATTGGCAGAACATTTCACCAGAATTGTGTTTTTCAGTACTGATTGGGACCCAACTCTGATAGACTAGACCATACTCAGAGCTGAACTCAATTATGGTGTCATACATTTTTATTATACTATATGTCATAGTATTAGTATAATGTATTATTGATACATTTATGTATATTTCATATAGTATAATGATGCTTATAGTATATTTTTATACATTATACAAACTCTGGTATTTGGGTCAGGACCATGTAACCATTGGAAAATAAATGTGGACTCAGACTTGACCCCAATTATTAATTATGTCAATAAATCATAACTGGTTTTCCTAGTCAGGGTTTTGGATAACCAGGAATGTAGGGGTGTGGGTCGGATTGGCAACCCTCAAACCAGGGTCAAGATACATTGTATTTGTATGTAGTTAAACTCATATTGAGCCTACCCTGAGTGAAACCTGAATATATCCAACTTGATTTCACAGCGAAATTGTAAATTCTCTAACCAGTGCAATTCTGTTGGAGTTGGGTTGACATGCCTAAACTTACCTTCAAATCATAAATAACCCAAAATAAAAAAAATGGATGAATAAATAGCTTTGATATTAAAAAATTGAATCTTCATAGATATTAGATTTTGGTATAGGGAAGAAAAAACTTCATATCTACTCCATTGTAGCATATTAAGTATTGAACTCGGCTCACTACTGGGGAGTTAGATAAGATTCAGCCAAGCTCAACTTGGCCGTGGACATTTTGTGTATGGGAAAGAAATACCCAAATCATACTTATAGTGCTTTCCAGGTTCAACCAGTGAAGATATCCAACACAGTATTGTCCCAATCCGGCCAACTTAGTCAATTCTCGGGGGTCTGGGTGGGGGAAATTCCCTATTTTTTAACTTATGCTTTCTAAATTTAACTAATAAAGAGATTGGAGTTGGCAAGAAAACTTAAGACTTCCATGGGCGACATCACCATAGAACTATTTGTCCTAAAAGCCCATCACATTCATCGAAGATCGTATCATCACATTATGATATGAAATATTTAATATTTTCTCCCTTGAATCAGATCTTTATCCAGTTATAGTTGAACTACATATCTCTCAACAAGAATCCCTCTTTAGTGATTTAACAAAAAAAAAAAAAAAAACTAGCCATTTAGACAACTTAAATATAGTATAAATTTTTTTGTTACAACTGATGTGTTTTAACAGGTCCTATGTTCCAATCAACAGAATACACATATTTTTTCAGTAAAAAGTCCACATATGATTGGCCAAATTCTTTCAATTTTTGGTATCATGAAAATGTGGACTTGCATGGGCCCCATTCATGGAGTTTATCCCATGCTCTTGTGTATTTACAGAGTCATGCTAGCACAACTTGGTAATTTGTGGCTTCAACTTGACACATCAGAAAAACAGGGCAGTATGTGAGGGTCACTAGTCCCATGAAACATGAGAGAGTGTGGATCAGCCATCTGTTGTTGCTTGTGATCTAAATTATATAAATACCCTCTTTTGATTTCACAACTGGGAGAAATTTGCACCTTGACTTGCTTGTACAGGTGGTCGAGGAATGATGAACTCTTGTGTGAGTTTTAAAGTCCCACAAGAAAAGCAGACAATATCTTAAAGACACTATGTGCCAGTTGAGTATGTTAGATACCATCTCCCTTGATTCATCAATTAGAGGGGAGACTATTTGATGGTCATTTTTGGATCTTCCCCTTTGTTTCATAGAAGTACTAAAACTCCTAGGAATTCAATTATATAAAACAAAAGGGCCATAAGACTTTGAACATTAGTTTGCAAAACTTAATCAGGCATGCCCAGCTTATCAACCAATCATTTGGGCCCCAGTAGCATCCAATGTCCAAGTTCCTTTTTTGTAACCTTTTATTCAAAGTGTCCATTTTGTTTGATAAATAGTCTAGCATGATATTGGAGCCATATGATCATATATACTTGGATCAAGAATGAAAACAGCTTAGATCTCACACCTATGCCAGAATGTGTAGCTACAATCTGAATACACATTTAAAAGGGCTGAGAAATAAATAAGATACACAACAATCATCTCAAACCATTTGAGACTGATATGTAGATGTAGCAGCTACAATATAGTAAAGCTTTTGCTGCATTTCATCTGTGATGTGGGGCCAACCCCAAGGTTCCATTGGGGATCACATGCCCATCCTAATTAAAAGAGCATTGGGAATGCACAACTCACAATATTCACCTTCTTTGGATTGGTTTATAAAGCACAACGGTAACAAACTTTGATTGGAAGCGATGCGTGATCCTAAGGGCAACTACAGATCGTTGGGTGTCCCTCTTCTCTATGTAGAGATGGTTAAGAATCACATTTTGAGGTATAGGAAGACCCAATTACATGGACCCTTTCTACAGAACCCTTATAATATTAGTTGTTCTGTCTTTTATTTATTTTCGTATTATTTATTGAATTTGGTCTTCACTGACTTGTCCTTTTATTTGCTTTCTTCGATAATAACATCTAGTTTTCCATCATATTTGGTTAACTTACAAACTAACAGCAAAGGCCCGGGTTGAAAACATATTATTTGAAAGAAAAGTCTAAAAGAGAAAAAATGTATTATTTATCACTCTTAAAATTATTATTTATCCTCTTTGTTTATGATTTTTTTTTCTTCTATCGGTTTGATGAAAGCATGCTTTTAATTTGTGTGGATATCTTGTTTAGATTTCTCTGTTAAAAAGACTAGATATGGACAAGACTTGGACAACACTTGATAGTAATAATAAGATGGCGAGACTTGGTCAAGAATATCAGAGAGGGGTGAAGTCATTTATTGATTTTGCAAAGGCGAATGCGGGGGAGGCTACTCAGATTTATTGCCCGTGTAGGGTTTGCTTGAACAGTCGTAGGCATGACTTTGCTACTGTGAAATTTCATATTCTCCATAAGGGTATGCAAGAGTCCTACAAGACCTGGATCTACCATGGAGAAACAACACCTCTAGTGAATGAAGTAGTCGAACCGGGACATGAGGATATTGATAGTGACTATGAGGATCAAGATGAATATCTAGAAATGATGCACGACCATTACATGGGAACTTACATTGAGGCTGAGACCATCTACGGTAACGCTATACGTCACTTCGAAAGGATTTTGGATGCTTCTCAGCGCCCTCTTTACCCTGGCTGCTCTCCAGATAACACTCTGTTAGACTTTGTTGTTAAGATGATAGAGCAGAAGGTTGAGGGAAAGTGGAGCAACAAGTCGTTCAACAATTTGATGCAAATACAGAGGGCCGTTCTGCCAAACGGTAACTTGGTTCCTGAGTCTATTTATGCAGCGAAGAAGATACTGCGTGACTTGGGATTGGGATACGAGCACATTCATGCTTGTGAGAATGATTGTGCACTGTTTTGGAAGGAGAATGCAGGTCTGGATAAATGCCCAGTATGCAGTGAGTCCAGATATAGAGTCAATGTTGGGAAGGGTAAGAAGATACCTCATAAAGTGTTGCGGTACTTCCCATTGACACCGAGGTTACGGAGACTCTACATGTCCCGAAAGACTGCTGAGCACATGAGATGGCATAGTGACAAACGCAGAGATGACGGGATATGTAGGCATCCGGCCGATTGTGATGAATGGAAGGATTTTGACAAGGATAATCCGGATTTTGCCGCGGAGACTCGTAACATAAGGCTGGGGCTAGCCTCTGATGGGTTCAACCCTTTCGGGGACATGAGCACTTCCTACAGTATGTGGCCTGTCATACTTATGCCATACAACTTGCCACCCTGGATGTGCATGAAGGAGCCATTCTTCATTATGTCGTTACTTATTCCTGGGCCACGTCAACCTGGGAATGATATTGATGTTTATCTCCGACCCATGATTGATGAATTGAAGGAGTTGTGGGAGAAAGGTGTTGAAACTTACGATGCCTACAGCAAACAGACCTTCAATATGCGTGTGGCTCTGTTGTGGACAATAAACGACTTTCCAGCATATGGTAACTTGTCTGGGTGGACCACGAAAGGTTACATGGCTTGTCCCCATTGTAATGACGAATTCTTAGCGGTTAAGTTGAATAGGAAGGTTGGTTACACGGGCCATCGAGCTTACTTGCCAAAGAACCACACTTGGCGACGCCTTAAGGACTTTAACGGTAATAATGAGAATCGGGTGAAGTCATTGGAGTTACCATCGATGGAAAAGGTACAAGCACAATTGAATCGGTTGCCAGATACAAGGTTTGGGAAGCACTCTAGTAACAAGAAAAGACCTCGTGATCCTGAAGAATTGAACTGGAAGAAGAAAAGCATTTTTTATGAGCTTCCGTATTTTAAGAAACTAAAGGTTAGACACAACATTGATGTCATGCACGTAGCGAAGAATATATGTGAAAGTCACCTTGGCAAAATGTTGGGCATGGACAAGGGGAACCAGGACACCGAGTATGCCCGTCTGGATTTGGCAAATATGAATATTAGGCCGGAATTGCATCTACGGAGTAGAAGCAATGGACGGGGAAATGAGAAGCCCCCTGCTTCATACACATTAGCCCCAAAGGAGAGAAATAGTTTTTATGAATATTTGAAATCGATCAAATACTCAGATGGGTATGCCGCGAATCTATCGAGGTGTGTGACCTCGAAGAACGGGAAATTAGCGGGCCTGAAAAGTCATGATTGCCATGTTCTTCTGCAACGTCTTCTTCCGATCGGCATGCGTGGGTATGTGAACAAAGAGATATGCACAACACTATTTGAGCTGGGCAGCTTCTTCGAGGACATTTGCTCGAAGACATTAAGACGGAGCAACTTGGAAGTACTTGAGAAAAAGATAGTACTCATATTGTGTAAGTTGGAGAGGATTTTTCCACCTGCATTTTTTGATGTGATGGTCCATTTGGCAGTTCACTTGCCTCGTGAGGCCATGCTTGCTGGACCAGTGCAATATCGATGGATGTATCCAATTGAGAGGTGATTCCATTACCCATCTTTATATTGTTGATTAGTGTAACCGTATTTTAGTTTTTTAATCTTAATTGTTGATCACTATGTCTATAGGTTTCTCGGAACCCTTAAGCGATACGTAACCAATCGAGCTCGGCCAGAAGGTTCGATTGCCGAGGCATATATTGCCAAAGAGGGTGTTAATTTTATCAAGAGGTACCTAAAGGGAGAAGTTCTGGAAGAACGAAATGATGATGGGGGCGAACGAGGCCCGGGGTTGGACGTCTTCACCCAACGCGTCCGTCCCTTTGCACCTATCACGAGGGCTACCAACGTGTCACATATGGAACGCAACTTGGCCCATTGGTTTGTGTTGTATAACACTCCTGAGGTCATACCTTATCTAGAGTAAGTGGTTCAATTTAACTAATCATAACATGTAAATTTCTTTATCTCCCTCTGTGTCACTAATATCATTGTTTGTCACTAATCCACTGAGAAGGGAGCATAAGAGGCAAGTGCATGTGCTTGGGGGATACAACATCACTAATATACAACGGGAAAAGTTCTCTGGATGGTTCAAAAATCATGTACGTACGATAAATTCACAATAAATTTTGTCAACCCGAAACATTAAGCACTTGTGTAACCTAATTTATATGTTTCATGCTCTATTAATTAATGCAGATGAATCAACTGAGATCTCAACGGTCTCAATATGCAACCGATGAACTGTGGGCATTGGCAAATGGTCCAAATTGTCTAGTGCATCAATATTCGGGTTGTATGGTCAATGGTGTTCGTTTCCTCACTAGAGATCGCGACAACTGTCACAAGAGCCAGAATAGTGGGTTGGTTGTTGAGGGGGAACACAATGGCAAAATAATTGACTTTTTTGGTTACGTGTCCAACATATTTGAATTGTCATACATTAATGGTTCTAAAGTGGTTTTGTTCAAATGTGAGTGGTATAATACCGGGCGTAAACATAGAATACATATCGATTCACATGTCACAAGCGTAGACGTTAGGGGTCGGTGGTATGAGGAGGATCCATTTGCCTTGCCAAATCAGGTAAATCAGGTCTTCTACGTCAATGATACGAAATTAGGCCCAAATTGGAAAGTTGTGGAACGTGTCAAGCATCGAGGAATTTGGGATGTGCCAAAGCGAGATGAAGATAGTGGACAAAATGTGACAAATGAGCCTTATCAACAGGAAGAAACCAATGAAAGTGTCTCCGTCCCTGTTCAAGAGGATTTTTCCTTTCCTTACACTAGGGATGACATTGAACCAGAGATCATCCTTGAGGATAATGAACCAACAGATGGCCGTGATGAACCCATTGCCGATAATGGTGATAATGAGGATGATACATTGGCAGAATACGTAAATGAAGATGAAACTGATCAGTCCGAGGCTGATATTGATTCTGATATGGAATATGATATGTAAACCTTTTTTTTTTTTCATGTGTGTGGACAAGTATTGTATTGTTATGAATTCATTATTTTACCTTTCAGTCAGCATTTTAATGTGTTTATTTATATGTAAGTTGTTCTTCCCGCATGTGTGTTTTAAGCATATATGTTTTATTTTATGTCAATTTATTAATCATAACAGCTAAAAATGCCTCCCAAAAGAAAACTTTATGTCAAGCCCGGGGCATTGACCCAGGAGAAAAATTCTTACGGGGCAAATCGAAATAGTAACATTCAAAGGAAAATCCCCAGATTAAATGAGCTGGGTGCACGGCCATTGGAACGAGCACTTGAAGGTCCAACACGACGTCGGGTCTCACCTAAAGAAGAAGATGATGAGGTCAACATGGAGTACAGGCCATCCAGGAGTGAGGAAGAGTCGAGTTCCTCGGGTGAAGATGACTTGGAAGATGAGGTAATATTACTGTGACTGTGGTAGATCATTAATGTTACATGTTATTATATGGGTCATCAAACATCTTTCAATTATGTGACTTATTATTGATATATATATGCTCATTGATTGTGTTATTCAGTTCGCAAACATGGCTGGTCAAGGGAGACAGAGACACCGCAGTGCAGTCAGTCAGTCGCAGCGTGCTGCCAGTCAGTCTACGGTCCCAGAGCGTGCTCCCAGTCAGTCTACGGACCCAGAGCGTGCTTCCAGTCAGTCTACGGTCCCAGAGCGTGCTCCCAGTCAGTCTACGGTCCCAGAGCGTGCTGCCAGTCAGTCTACGGATAGTAGCGTTGGTAAGTAATATTGGACCCTATTATATTCCTAACTTCATTTGTTTATGTTTAAAGTAACACTTTACTTTCTTCTCTATGGTAGTAGCATCAACCTCTCGACATGTACGGGGCAAGGTGGTGGGCTCGGCGTCGGAGAAGAGGATGAAGGCTCTTGGTGTTAAGTTGCATGTTCCGTTGGGTGAAGTATCGGGGGCATTCGAGGGTGCAAATGCCTCCACATTCGCAGTTGAGCTAGGTAGTCATATCCGGAGGATTGCACCTTATGACAAACCAACATGGATTAAGGTTGATGAAGGGACTAGGGAGGCAGTCTACATGGCAGCTGAGGTAAAAAAAATGAACTTTGACTTCCTATTCCATATGCTTTGCATCGTGCTGCATTGAATCCTATCATTCATGCTTCTGGATCTAGTGATGTAGGAGGGGTGGTTTTTTGGTTGCTTCCCTTTGTCACTCATGTAGATAATCCCATGAAATTATCTGATGGATGTGGAATTTGATATGTTTTTTTGCCTTTTAAATGCATCATTATTTATTACTCAACTAATGGAGTTTGAAATGACAGCAAAAGTTTGATTTCGGCGACTGGAAGACCAACCAGGCCGTGAAAATGGCCGTCCAGAAACTTGCCATGCATATATATAGGGAGTTCAGGTCCGAGCTTCACATTAAGTATAAGCAGTTATTGGGAGAGGGACATGATCCGAGGCAGTACCCACTGGATCCACAGAGGGTGGACCAGTGGATATGGATGATAGAGCATAAATGGGAGACACCTGAGTGGAAGGTAACAAAATCCAGTGTTATGTTCCCTTGAGCTTTTTCTAAATAAGCTAACTACATTGTTTTTTTACTTGTAATTTGCAGTTTTCTAAATACGCTAACTACATTCTTTTTTACTTGTAATTTGCAGCTTCAGTCACAGCGGAATTCAATAAGCCGGAAGCAAGTGAAGACGACTCATACCTCTGGCTCTCAATCGTTTGCACAGCGGTTGTCAATCACGCCTGCTGAGGAAGCTCCTTCCTCCCAAGCGGAATTATACCGGCAACAACACTGGAGCAAGAAACAGAATAAGTGGATCACACCTCATGCTGAAGTGACATATGTGAGTTATTGAAAATTCATTAGTATGTCATACTTTATATAGTGGCATTTACATATATTATAAGTTTAATATATATATTCTTTGAGAATACAGCAAAGGTTGGAGTTAGGACTGTCGCAGTCTGAGGTGAGTGGCTCCCCAGTGGCGCAGCAACATTTGATAGAGGAGGTGCTAGGGAAGAGGGTCTCGAGGAGGCAAGGGTACCGCTCGAGGGGCCCAACATCAATATCTAGCAATACTGTGGTGGCGACTGAGGTGAGCAGTTTACGGCAGCAGTTATCCGAGTCGCAGAGAGTACAAGAGGAGTTTCGGCGACAGTATGAAGAGTCGCAGAAGGCACAAGAGGATTTGCAGCGACAGTGTGAAGAGGCGCAGAAGGAACAAGAGGATTTGTGGCGACAGTGTGAAGAGGCGCAGAAGGGACAAGAGGATTTGCGGCGTCAACAGGAAGTGATGCAAGATCAGGCAGCTACACAAGCGAGTCAAATTCAGATGCTGCTCCAGCGAGTCGGCTTAGGCGGTTTGGGCTCCACGGGAAGCTAGCGATTTGTTGAGGTGAGTACAGTTGCATGGTTATACTTGTTATTTCGCTTTTAGAACTGCACTGTTACCTAGTTTCATCTGATTTCAGTATTTACATCTGAGTATGGGAACTCCATAAGAAAACACCATATTATAACTCTTATGACAAAAGATACATCTTACAAACAAAAACAAACCCATTATTAATAAACCAACTTCTATCGACGCTGAAGTTGAAGCCGAAGAAACCTGCATAGCAACAAGACATGGGTTACAATTCTGATTTCGGGAGCTATTAAATTAAAATTATCTAATAAATTCTACTCAAAACTTATTGTTGACATAACTAAATTATGTAAAACAAGATGCGATTTATTGGCATAGACCATGAGCAACATGAATAGTCATCGAAGTTGGCGGTTGATTATAATTAAGCAAGGTGCAACTAGTTATCAACTAATAGGAGATATGGTACTCGATTCTGACTGATATGTTAGAGCTGAAAGTTAAAATCTCATTGTCATGATTTTATATTATGGATTACATAATAATTTAGTACCTATCATACAGAGAATGAAACCGCCTAGAGAGATCCAAGCCTCCTTTGGATTGCCACTGAAAAGGGAAGGGGGATTCAACATCTTGAGTTGGGAACGAGCAAATCCAAAACAAAACAAAAAAAAAAAAAAAAAAAAAGAAAAGAAAAAAAAAAAAAAAAAAAGGAATGATACCTTCGTACCTATATCTTCAAAAACTTGATGTCTTCTCCTTTACTCATTCTTTCCTCTGAACACTAGAACCAAAATATGCTATAGTGAATGAGCAAAATGACAGGTCCAATAAAGAATGAGAGCTGAAACATTAGCTAGTGATAGAAACAACCTCTATTTTGCAGGGTGCATAAATGCTTTAGTGTGTTACAGTAAATTTCACGTTTGGTACAACCTCTTTTCTACAAGAAGAAATGAACAATGAATTAAATTTTTCACAATTTTGGCAAAAAATATTTCTAATGAGAAGGGAGCAGAATTGGTTTTCTGCTAATTCAGCATTTCACAGTGCTACACAAACGTATGATCATCTCTGTTCTGGAGTCATTGAAGGGATGGACATGGAAAAGTCCTAACCACTAGATGAAAAGGATAGAGAAAACAAGAGATAATTACCAAGAGCCCTTCTTTTAGTGCCAACTCTCTTGCCATTTTCACAGTATCCTCACTGGTCACCTGTCAAAGGCTATAGGGATTCAAAACTTTGTTTTAAATAATGTGCAAAACAATCTCAGCAGTTCGAGTAGTGCATGTATTAGAAGTATAAGAAATTAAAAATGATAACAATATTTCTTGTCTCAAGGACTCATTCGAACACATACACGTCCAACATCTCTGGCTTGAATCCAACCCCATTACCAGTTATATGGTGGGGACCTACTCCACATAACCATACTCACATGAACATAATTGATAATTGCAACAAAATATGTCATGAAAGAAAAGAAAAAAATTGCAACAGAAGATGATTATGAAGATTTACAACCCCATTAATTATGATAACAAAGTTTTAAATATATTATTGGTAAGGATATCCATTGGCGAGGCCGGGGCTCTAAGAAACCCGATTCATTAATAGACCAGACTAAATGACAGGATGAAACAATTCAAATCTAGGCCTAAAGTGCCACAATCTATTATATTCATAGTATGTGAAACTCTAATGAAGTTTATAGGAATTAAAATAAAATGAAAATTTACCTGGTTTCCAACCATTTGGTATATTGTTCTTAGCTGGCTCAAGTCCATATATCTATTATTTAGAACAACCCAATCACCTAAATAAGTACTCTATTTTTATGAAGAAGCATATTGTTGCAAGATGGATTACCTAATGCCTGAGAGTAGCAAGACTCTCTGTATGCATTGGAAATTGTTGGATGACACCATTGATGGGGGAATTCCAAGAGGGCCACAAAGTATCACATGTGATAAAAGAAGAAAGTATTTCAGTTAGAAACTTGAAGAAGTTCCATAAATTACAATCAATTGAACAATTGATTTTAAATCTAATGAGCCAAGCATAGAAGCATCAGACCTTCCCTGAAGAAGGCTCAGCAAATTATCTACGACAGTTGCAGAGATTTGTTTAGCTCTTCTTCGGGTAATTCTACCCCTTCACACCCAATTCTGAGGTCTTTGGGGTGGGGAATTTAGCTCATCTTCTGGCTGCCCCTCCTTCTCTGCTGTAGGGGCTAGGGTCTGTCGTAGTTGAAGGTGGCTCTAGTCTGTGGAAGGGTCTCTGCTCCAGGCCTGAGGTACCTTGGCTTCTGTTTCTCCTCAGCAGGTAGAGCTTTTGTTGGAATTTTCTTTGTTGGAATTTTTTTTTCTGCTGGCCCTCTGTTGCTCTGCTGGGCAGTCTTCAGCTTTCTACTTGCTGTTGATTTCTGTTTTGCAAAGAATTCCCATCTTCTGCTCTGGTGCTTAAAGGTTGTGCGCTGTGCTTTTATGCCTGGTGGTGTCCTGCCGAGCTCATCTCTCTAAGCTGTTCTCTCTCTGGTGCTTAAAGGTTGTGCGCCGTGCTTTTTTGCCTGGTGGTGTACTGCCGAGCTCATCTCTCTGAGCTGTTCTCTGTTTTTGTTTGGCTCCTGTGCTTGCTTCTTCTCTTGAGATGTGCTTTGTTTTCTGGAGTTTCTTTTTGGTGATGTATGTTGCAGTGTGCTGGGGTCCCAAGGCCAGCCCTGTTACCCTGCTGCAGAGCCAATTTGTTTGCAGAGGTTAGTTGAAATGTGCTTTGCTGGTGTGGTTTTTAATGCAGATTTATGGGATTGAAGGGCTGTGTGGTTCAGAGATTTTGAGTGCTGACTGCCTCTCCTTTGTTAAGTGAGCAGCCTGGTTCAGCCTTATGCTCAGCTCCCATGACCTCTTCACGAATAATTTTCTGCTGCTGCTGGTCTCTTTCTCTTTCGTTTAGCATCGAGACGTTGACCAGTTCTCTTCCTCTTTCTGTAGTTTGGTCTCTTGCTCCTCCTTTTATGTTTCATGCTGTTTTGGTTCCAACTAGGCCTAGCCCCTCCTATTTAAGAGGTGGCCTTTCTGTTTTTTTTTTTTTTTTTTTTTTTTTTTTTTTTTTTTTTTTTTTGTTTCCTTCTGGAGTAGTTTTTCTTCTCCTTTTCCTAAATGGCTTTGCCCTTCTCCTCTTTCAATACAAATTTACCAATTACCAAAAAAAATGTTCTGCACAGAATTAGCTCCTTCAAATTGTTATTACTAGAATTAACACACATGAAAAATGGGAGAAGCAAAAGTCATCCACCCTCAAAAGTAGGAAGCAAGAAAGTGACGAGAGGAAGAGAGACCATGTTTTGCTAGACATAAAAGAGTGACAGCTGGACCAATCACAGCAGGTTTTCGTCTCCACATTAGAAATAACATCAATATAATACACTTGGTTTATTAAGAGAGCACCAAGCACCAAAAAGCACAATATAACTAGAAACACTACATTCTTTGTTGGATATGAACATAAGTGAACCAAAAGGCTTTCAGTTTTAACTCACCTTACTGGGCAGTTGAGGAGGAGGGAAAGGTGTAGATGGCTTCTTCTCTTTACTCTTCACCTTCTTTTGCTTAACATTTTTCTTGAGTGTAGAACAGCTACAATAAAAAATAAAATAAAATAAGAACCCTGTAAAGCAATGATAGGTTTTAAAAAAGACAAAATAAGAGCATATCTAAAAACTAATAACATGTCTAGATTTAGTCAATTTCATACTTCTTAAACTTACGAAGAAACCTATCCTAGCTCTCACTACCAAGTGCTGGATTTTTCACTAGTTTTGCCTCAAGGAGTGTCTACTTGTCTTTCATTTTTTCTTAGGGTCCTGCTGGATTTTAAGTTTTCTAATCTGTCTCTGGAGTCTGGTAGGTTGCCGGGTGTTTCAATTGGGGCTTCCTCGGCTTGGTGGCTATTTTGTCTCAGGTTTGGTCTAAGCTTCCTTTGGCTATTTTGTCTTAGGGTCCTGCTGGATTCCAAGTTTTCTAATCTGTCTCTGGAGTCTGGTAGGTTGCAGGGTGTTTCAGTTGGGGCTTCCTCAGCTTGGTGGCTATTCTGTATATACTTGCTTAAAAATCACCATGGAGGAAAATGCTTTTAACTTCTAGTTGATATAATTATGAAGATAAATTTGTAGCAATAGAAAGTATCACCTTTACCAAGTTTATTTGGCTGCATGAAATTGTAATTAAATGTTGAAAAGGTAAGTACAAAAGAAAAAGAATCTTGATATGATAGTACTCGGAAGCCCTTTTCAGCTTTTCCCCTAAAACACGTGGAATTTTTTTTCGGGTTCCACAAGTTTCATCTGTCGCCTAGATCTTTGGCGAGTAGCTGATTAGATTGAGGAAATACACTCCTTTTTATTATTATAGTAATTTGTTTCAGCATACCTTTTTGGAAGGTAACTAATTGGCTGATAATATTGTCTCATTATCACAAGATCTTTTTTGGAGTGAATGCTTTGCCTTGCAAGATTTTATTGCTACTTGTATTCTCACAGTGTTCTTTATTGGTTTTGCAGATTGATTTTGGATTTTATTGTGCTGGCTGCGGGCTCTTAGGGATTACCTTTTTTATTTTGATCACAGACATTTGTATATGTTAAAGATTTTTAGAAATTATCAAGTAGTAATATTTGTGTATTTTAGAGATTTGTTGGTTTATTTTGGTTTATGGATGTAGGATATTTGGTTGTGGATGCTATTTTGGATTTGTTAATGAATCTATTTTAAATTGGGTTGTGTATCAAGTTTGGTGGTTTGAACAAGTATTCATATTTTTATTTGTGGTATACAGGGATAAATGAAAATTTAATTTAAAATAATAATAATAATAATGATCTTTCCCGACGCACCAGCGTGCGTTGAGAAAAAATGTATTACAACATTTCTCGACGTGCTTTGTGTGTCGGCAAAGATGCATTTCCCAGCGCTTTAGTCCAAAATATAGCACATTTCCAACGCATTGGTTGCGTCGATAATGGATTTCCAACGCATTGGTAGTATTGGCTATTTCATGCATTCCCAACGCATTGGTAGCCTCGGCTATGTCATGAATTACCAACGCTTAATCATCGTCGGCTATTTCATGCATTCCCGACGCATTGGTAGCGTCGGCTATGTCATGAATTACCAACGCTTAATCATCATCGGCTATTTCATGCATTCCCGACGCATTGGTAGCGTCGGCTATGTCATGAATTACCAACGCTTAATCATCGTCGGCCATTACCACGAATTCCCAACGCACTACGAGCATCGTCCATTACCAAGAATTTCCAACGCACTACAAGCGTCGGTCAACACTATGAATTCCCAACGCACTGTCAGCATCGGCCATTACTGCGAACTCTCGACGCACTACCAGCGTCGGCTTTTATTCTGCGGACGCTGGTACTGCGTTAGCAAAAATGGTTTTCGAATCATGAAAGTTGGACTTTTTGCTGACGCACATCTCTTTGCCGACATATTGACCGACACTGCATTGCGTTGGCAATTGTATATGGATATGCCGACGCAGTTAAAATAGCGTCGGCTATGGATTTGGCTACACATGGTTGCCAACGCGCTTTCGACGCACGGAAGCGTTGGGAAATCTTTTGCCGACGCAAAACCTACCTTTCCAGACGTGACGAAGAAGACAAGTTTCGTCCAGACTCTAATTCAGGATTTGAGACTGTTTGATATTCTTAGTGGATTACTACTAGAAGTCTCTTACACAGATTTGGGGCTATAAATTGGGTGTTCCTCTCAACTCAAAAGTGTATACAACCGCTCTCATTATTCTGAACAAGTGAGATCTAAGAAAGAATTTTTCTCTAGGGCAATCTATTGAGAGATTGGGCTAAAGCGTCAAACTAGAAGATTTGAAGATTCTACTTCTTCATAGAAGATTGGTTCATCTTAGTTCTCAAGGTGGTTGAAGGACGATCAAGCACGGGGAGCAGTGCACGATGAGGAGTTGTGCCAGAACAACTATAGTTCTTAGGTCGACATACTGACTTGGATAAAAGAGCTGTGAGTATATCTTGTAACCGTTCAATAGTGATTGGTTTTTCTGATCGTGGTTTTTCTCCCTGGATAGGGTTTCCATGTCAAAAATTGTGTCTATCTTCTTGTGGTGTGTGATTGGAAGATAGTTTTGCTAGTTCTTTCTTATTTGGTTGGATACATCCGGTGTTCATTGGTTATTTGGACTAGCTTACTCATTCAATTCTAGTAAGTGCACATCCATACTTTTCTGTAAATAATTGGGTTGGAGGGGGGGGGGGGGGGGTGGGAGGATTATGCTGGGAATGTTTACAAATCTTGTGAGATCTCACGAGGTGGCCCTGCAACAACTTTTCTTTTTTATTTTGATTACAAAATCCTTGGTTCATTGTATCTAGACCCAATAAGGATTCCTATCAATAAGGTCAAATGATTTATTTCTTTATATGGTTTACAGTAATAAGGTAAGGCATAAAATTAGGGATTTGCTATGATGGTTAGATTCCCATAAGGTATTATCTAAAGAGAGCCTCGGTCCCTCCTCTAGTCACCATCATCAACCAAACCAAGCACCATCGAGAGGTTTACGACGGAGGCATAGAGAGGAAAATTCCTAAAGACCATCCGGGCCGTCTGAGCGCCCAATCGAAGATACAAACCATCCATCTAGCGCATCTCCATGGCGACATGTACGATTTATGTTCTGATGTATAATATGTGTTGGTTTTGTAAGTCTAGATAGATCCAACTTCTGTTCATTTATTTTTTGACATTTGGTATCAAAGCGGAGGATTTAGATTTGCGTAATCACAATAAACAGATTAAATTGGATGAGTGATCCAACCGCACTTTTGATATCAGATTGTGCGGCCACTCACTCAAGCCTTATCTACGACACTGGCAACGTCTCGGCAAGACCACACACACCCATATGTGGAGATGGAAGACGGTATAAGGACTACTTTCAAAATGGTAGTAGTAGCCCAGGTCATTGTCGTTTTCATTGCTGATTTGGTGTAAGAGTGCCAACCTATTGGCACATTGATCCTCAATGTGTCTTCCATTAAATGGCACTTTCTATAGCTAATTGGCACATGTGAGAAGTCCGTAAATGAAATCATTCTTTTGTTTTTCGATCTAGTATTTGCATATTTCTTGCTACAGAATGAAATAAGATCTATTATTGTTATTTTTTTATTCTCCTAAAGACGTGTGAGATTAATACCTGCTAGCTCTAAATCATATGCTCCCGACCCTAAATAGGTTGAACCCAATCCCAGCACGCCTACCATGCTACAACTGTCCACCCTAACCCAAAAGCCCACCTTCTTAATTAGTGTGTATACACTTTGGATGGGCCGATGCACAGAAGCCCGCTTGAGTTTGAGCTGGGATCAGAATCCCACGTGTTGATGTGCTCACTGGCCACTAAAAGAAGGGGTTATGGATCAGCCACCTGCCTATATTGCGTCCATAAAATTATTTTTATTATTATTATTTTGAATTGCCTTCTAACTAATCATGACCTAATCTATGAAAAAAAATCCAAATTTTGCCCAAAGCATGGCTAGCAGTGGTGGTCCATTTCAAGCCTAGATCCAGAACCTAATTCAAGCAAGTCATGTGTTAGGAAATTTTTTTTCTTACTGTGTTTTCTGGGTTTTTGGGCTAATTCTAGGCCTAATTTTAGACCCAATTATTCAGCATTTTCTATAATTGTGACCATTTAAAATTTTAGACACCACTTATACAGATTATTGATTTTGCGATTTCAAGAGAGGATTAGTGGATGCATTTTTTCATTTTAGTGGCATCTAAAAATTGTGTTTAAATTAATGGAGTGGCAGACGACCCAAAGGAGCCTATTTTGTCCATGATTTATAATAGAATAGGGTGATAAAAGCATACATTGCAATTCTCATGCCCAAAGGTGGAGGACTTCATATTGCAATGCATGCCTTTGAATCAGCCCTATGGTGAGTTTTATTACCAATTGAGAAAATCAATTAGTAAATCAACATTTGCCCAAAGGGAAAAAAAAATTGTGATGTTGCGGTGTGATTGCTCATCGGAGTTTAATTCATAAAGTTATCACTCCAGGTTACAGAAAAATGTGCATAAAGTAAAGTCATAGCATAAAGTATTAATGTGAGCATAATTTTCTATTGACAATTTGGAACGCTGCCTCAATTGCCACACAAATGTCTTCAATTCCTTCATTAACTGCAAGTGGAAGGATAAGGTGATGATCACTTTAGGGCGCATGGGACATAGCAATAGCTATTTAGGATGATGAACCTCCTAAACCCACAAATGCTTGTCCTGATATGGATGTTGAGTGCTACTAGAAATGGGACAAGGCTAATTGGTTAGTGATTGAACCCCAAGTGTAGGGTCACAATGTAGTAATAATCTGGTGAGTCTAGGTCGATCCACAGGGAGCAATGCTTTTTGAAAAACTTCCCAACTTTGACCTGTCCTAAATAAACATTGAATTTGGCCTAAATGGAAACTAATTAAATTACATCAACTTTGCTAAAATAACTGAATGTAAAAAAGATTTAATTACAATAATTTCCAAAAAAATAAAAACACTAATCTAAATAAAGAAACCTAATCTAGATATTACTAATTAAGCTAAAAAAAACCTGCAAAAGAATACACAAATTAAACAACCAATTTAATATAAAATGAATCAAAACAAAACTTCCTAAAACAAATTACAATGTAAATATGAATTATTTATGAGATCCTACCTGTAAAAAATGCAATTCTAGACAAGTTCCTAAAAATCTGAGGCATGCTGAAAAATCTAAGTATGGAAACTATTGCACAGGCCCAGTTTTGCTGGATTGTACGACTAGCCTTAAGATGATATGAACCTAAATCTAATGGTTGAAATCAATAGTTTGATGATGCACGAACACAATAAAAAAAAGAATGGAAAAAAGACATAAAACAGAAAAATATGATCACCTAAAGATGCCTAGTTGAACCAGTTATGCTGCTGAAATCTGATACGAGCTTGCGGAGTACCCCTGTTTATGCCTTTGGTTGACACGGTTCTCGAGGTGATTGTTGGCTGAAATTCTGGGGTTTTAAAGTCCCATTACTGTACTTTAAATCTCCTATTTTCAAAACAAAACATTCGTGTTTGCCTGGTTTTCAACTCGCGCACTTTTGTAACACAGTCGGGTCAAATCTGTTGAAACTATACAGAATTTTTCACTATTCACATACCAGGTCCGAATTTAATCTTTCTAATTAGTCATCAAAGATTGTGATTTTAGCAGCAAAAGCCTGTTCTAATGCAATTTCTAAGTAAGTTGCATGTGAAAAAACACTTTCCAACCATAGATTGATGCAAGTGTAAAAAATAGCAGTTTCTACTAAACATGTAAAGATGCAAGTTTGAGTTTCTAAATCAAGAATTTGCAAATAAAAAATGATTAGAATATTAACTTAAAATAAAAACAAATGGGGTGGAAAAAAAATAAAAAGCGGAAAAGATGTATCAAAGATCTAGAAACTAGACGATCATACAAGTAGTGAAAATGCGATAATGAAGTCCTCTCTTCTAAGAGTGGGAAACAAAAAATGCAAGTGATTGCCTGATGTCTCTCGACTTTTAATTCAATTTTTTTAATTTCAGAAACCTAAATCTAATCATGTAAAATATTGTCTCCAATCAAAACACATAAAAGAACTAGAAATAGAAAATTTAAACCACTTACATAAAGAACACGCATAATCAATCCAAATAGTGTCTTTATTCTTTGATCTTTGAGTACAAGAAATTAATATTCTTCAATCTTCTTCATTCTCTCAACACGGTCTCTCAAGCTATACCTAAAAGAATTAAAAGAAAGAAGAAGAAGAGAGGGACTTAGAGAGAGAAAGTAGTGGAATGGAATGGAGAGAGAGAGCCTTCAAAGGATGTTACACATGAGAGGGCTTCCCAAGGTGATATTCCACATCCAGCCCCTTGTCATGACTCATTTTCATGCTTTTTGCAAATCTTTTTTTTAGTAAAGAATCTCTCGTCTCTAGGGCTCTTGTTTCCTTATGTGTAGAGATTCTTGCTTAGGCTCCAAGTTAGCTTCTTTCTTTAGAAAGACTCTTAAATATGAGAGATCTCCTTGCCTTATTAGGTTTTTTTATGCACACACCTTCCTTGTACAATTCGAATAATATCTCTAAAAATTGCATGATGATGTAGAGGGAAGAAACTTTCCAAATATTGAGATTTCTTGCAATTCTCGCATAAAACTATAGAAGACAACTTCCTGAGGTCATATCTCCCTCAATATAGATCTGATTTATACAATCTTGGGCTCCACATATATCTACTCAAAAAGATCTTTCCAACGGTGGCTAGATTGCGCCGATCCGACACTCAGTTTGAGAATTATAGCCATTTTAATTTGTTGCCCCTGAAAAATCCGGGAATAATTGTTCACAAACGGAAGCTTCAACGTTGGCAAGCAATGGGGCATGTGGGACCCATGTTAGACGTCCAGGGCATTCTTGGACTCTTTCATTGTTTGCTTATTTGACTTTCCTTTGACCTCTCTTCTCAAATTTCATCAATGTGGGTCCCATGTTGATCTCTCCTACAAACTGAAAGAAATAAATTTATCATCAATTACATGTAAGGAAATAAACATGCATCATGCATGGGACCCTGCATGCCTAATGATGCACCCAAATGACGAACTTTCCAAAAATAGCGTATGGTGCCAAAAATAGTATGTATACATCAATGAAGCAGAAAAAAAAAAATTTGGGGTGATATGAGATGAAAAGCCTTAATTCCATAAAAGACATGCAATGTGATGAATTTTGATCTATTTTGACCATGTTTCCAAAAATAACCCCCAAATACATGAAATCATGAAATTGATTGTGATCTATGCAATTAAACCTAATTAAGTCCACAAATGTTCATGAAATGATGACCTAATGACCTAATTTTGTGGACTTATCAGTTAACCTTGATGATCATCAAGGATTCAATTCCTCTAGATTTACGTGGGACCATCCCATCTAAAGATAAAGCCAAGGACTACTTAAAGAGGTTTTCTAAGGCTCTTATTAGCTCATTGCTATGTGAGTTCATTTCACTTCGATATGATGGGATAGGTGGTGTACGAGAATACATCAGTAAGATGAGGCATATGGTCAGTAGGCTTAATGATTTGAAACTAAACATTAGTGACTCCTTGTCCCATTATACAATAAACACTTTGCCAAACCAATTTGAAACCTTTAAGTGTAGCTACATCATTAGCTTGGATGAGTGGACCATAGATGAACTGGTAGCCATGTGTGAGGACGAGGAAAACAAGCACAAGAAAAATAAGGTCGAGAGTGCACACCTGGCCATTTAGAATAAGGACAAGAAGAGAGGTGGTCCCAGTGGACAAAAGGGCAGCTTCCATAAAAAATTTAAAAAACCAAGTAATGCAGAAAGAAAGGCTCCTAGGCCAGTGTCAACAGAGAAGTGTTTCTTTTGTAAAAAGGCTGGGCACATGAAGAAGGATTGTTGTAAATACAAGAAGTGGCTTGAAAAGAAAGGCAATGATAAATGTTTGGTTTGTTATGAGTCTCATTTGGTTGATGTGGCAATCAATACGTGGTGGTTGGACTTCAGTGCGACAATTCATATTTGTAACTGCTTGCAGGGAATGGCGTCACACAAGAGACTAAGTAATGGGGAAAGAAAGCTAGTGCTGGGAAATGGAATGGAGCTGAAGGTTGAGGCTATTGTTGGAAGTAGGTGGGCCTCGTGGATAGGTTTTCAAAACTTTTTGACTCACTTGACTCAGGGATCAAGTACCCATAAGTACCCATAAGTAGGTGGTGCGACATATGTCTCCTATATTTGGATCTCATCCATACACATATATCGCATCTAATATAATAATGGGATCCGGTTCATCTCATGAACCATCGTGTCATATGTATTGGTTATGTGCATAAAGTAATAAAACACCAGTCATTTCATGAAAGGAAAGCATGATTTTATTGATAAATAAAGAAATTAATCAATTTATTACATCATCTGATGGATTGAGACCATACAAACTAACAGTTGGGACAATGAGACTTGTTTTCAAAACCCGGCATCTTTTAGATTTGAACAATACTGTTTATGTTCCTACTATGTCTAAGGATCTTATTTCTATTTCAAGATTGGATGTTTTGGGATACGCATTTGAATTTAGAAATAACAAACTCAGTTTGTTTATGGATTTGAAATCAATTGTTTCTGGTACTTTGATTGATGGCTTGTACAAATTGAATTTGGATTCTACTTTCTCTCAGTCTTTACTTTCCTTACATGTGAATAATATTGTTTGCAAGAAACGTAATTTGATCAATGAAAATTCTACGTCTCTATGGCATAGGAGATTGGGACATATATCAAAGGAAATAATGGATAGATTGGTTAAAGAAGGAATTCTTAACGCCCATGATTTTACAGATTTTCGAACTTGTGTGGACTACATTAAAGGCAAATTTACTAAAGCAAGCACGAAAATGTGTAACCAGGAGTACTGAATTGCTTGAAATAATCCACATAGATATTTGTGGAAAGATGCCCTTCTGTCAGTAGGCACAAATATTTCATAACACTCATTGATGATTATAGCAAATATGGGTACGTATATCTCTTGAAAGAAAAGAGTAAGGCTGCTGATGTCTTTGAGATTTATAAAAAGGAGGTAGAAAAACAATTGGGAAAATCTATCGAGGTTGTCAGATCAGATCGCGGAGGAGAATATTATGGTCGATATGATGGATTTGGTAGAGTACCAGGCCCATTTGCTAAGATCCTTGAAAAAGAAGGTAATCCACCTCAATATACCACACCCAGCGCTCCAGCACAAAATGATGTAGCCGAGAGGAGAAATCGTACATTACTGGACATGGTGAGATGCATGATGAGTTTCTCCGCAATACCTAAGAATCTTTAGGGTGAAGCCCTGAAAAACAACAACCCATATTTTGAATCGGGTGCTAAGTAAAGCAATTCTTAAGACTCCTTTTGAACTTTGGACTGGTAGAAAACCTAGTCAAAAGCATTTGCATGTGTGGGGTTGTGCAGCAGAAGCAAATGTTTATAATCCGAATGAAAAAAAGCTTGATCCAAGGACGGTGAGTTGTTTCTTCAATGGATATCTAGAAAGATCAAAGGGTTACAGATTTTATTGTCCCCCATATCATTTGAAGGTTGTTGAAACTTCTCATGTAAAGTCCTTGGAGGACGGTGAGTCCAGTGGGAGCACTGAAAACAAAAATATAGTATTTTAAGAGGTCCAAGACTCCATCCTTGTTCCATTGGACACTGACAACATGAGCTGTCAATTGCCAACACATGTTGATCCAGATGTGGTCATGCCACAAACTCAAGAGCCCATAAGTCCACAGACACTTAAACATGATGAGCCAATAGAGAATCCTGTACGTGAACCCATGCACATTGAGCAAGCTCCACCACAGCCACTCAGGAGGTCTCAAAGAACAAAAAGAACTGCCATATCAGAAGTTATATGGTGTATCTTCAAGAGTCTGTTTCTGACATTGGAGTTAAGGAAGATCCATCATCTTTTCTACAAGCCACACAAAGTGTCTATGCAACACAATGGCAAAATGCAATGCTTGATGTACTAGAATGCATGAAGGAAAAAAATGTTTGGAACCTTTTACCGCTTCCACAGGGCGTCAAGCCAATAAGTTATAAATGGGTGTACAAGAAAAAATGAGATTCAAAGGGTAAGATAGAAACGAAGGGTTAGTAGCAAAGGGTTTTAGCGAAGGGTTTTACATAGAGAGAATGAGTGGATTATAAGGAAACCTTCTTACCTGTTTCAAAGAAAGATTCTTTTAGAATCATCATGGCACCGGTGGCACACTTTGACTTAGAACTTCACCAGATGGACATAAAGATCGCATTTCTGAGTGGAGATTTAGAAGAAGAAGTTTACATGACTCAACCTAAAGAGTTCATAAGTGCAGATAATGTAGATGCGGTATGCAGATTAAAGAATTCCATTTATGGTTTGAAGCAAGCTTCAAGGCAGTGGTATATGAAGTTTGATGCAGTGACCACTTCTTTCGGTTTCACAAAAAAATATTGTTGAACCAGTGTATATACTTGAAGACTAGCTAGTGGGAGCTACTTCATTTTCTTCGTGCTTTATGTGGATGACATCTTATTGGCTAGCAACAACAACGGTCTTCTTCGAGAGACTAAACGGTTCCTGACTCAGCACTTTGAAATGAAGGATTTGGGTGAAGAATCTTTTGTCAATGGCATTGGAATATATCGAGACCAAAAACAACAAATTTTAGGATTTTCTCAAAGAGCATATATAGATAAGGTTCTTGAGAGGTTACGGATGCACAAGACAGCCCTCCAACTACAGTCCCCATCTTCAAAGGTGAAAATTTCAGCAAATAACAGTGTTGTCAGAATGAATTGTAGCACAATCAGATGAAATGTATTCCTTACACTTCGGATGTAGGGAGTTTAGCTTATGCGCAAACTTGCACCCGTCCAGATATCAGTTTTGTTGTTGGGATGCCTGACAGATATCAAAGTGATCCAGGAATGGCTCATTGGAAGGTTGCGAAAGTCATGAGGTATTTGTAGGGTACAAAAGATTCCATGCTCACATACAGACGGACCAATAAGCTTGAGTTAATCGGTTATATAGGACTCTAATTTTGCAGGATGTCTCGACAGCAGAAAGTCTACTTCTGGTTAAATCTTTCTGTTGGGAGGAGGGGCGGTCTCTTGGAGGAGTGCAAAACAATCCCTTGTTACAAGCTCCACCGTGCACGCAGAGTTCGTGGCATGCTATGACACCACATCACAAGCATAATGGGATTCAATCCCTCCAAGAATTTGTTTATCTTCTTCTGCTTGGTGTATAAGCTCGGTGGCATATCTCGCTAGTCTCTCAAATTTGGTAACATACTCTAGAACGGTCATGTCACCCTGTTTGAGCTGCTGGAACTCAATAGCTTTTTGCCTCTTGATATGGGAAGGAATGTACTTGTCTTGGAATTGAGTCTTGAATGCCGCCCATCCCTCTTCATTGGCCATTGTCATATAGGAGTCTTTGACTGTCTGCCACCACTGATCTGCAAGCCCATAGAACAAGGAAGCTGTGAGGTTGACTTTCTGCCGTCCTGTGCAAGTAAAGACATCAAAGATTTTCTCGGTGTTTGCCAACCAATCATCTACTACTAACGGGTTCTCGTTTCCTGAAAACTCCTTTGGTGCTCTCTTTCTGAACCTCTCAAAATAACAGATTAGGGTTATGCTCCCTATTATTGATGACAATATTTTGGAGCTACAGGTTGAGCTTGATCCCTATTTTTAGAGAACATCCAAAAGTTTACCTCTGAACTTGGGCCATTTCTTCATCCTTTTTGGCCATTTGCTCTTGGAATCTAACCTGTGTTTCATTGGCTTGCCTCTGCTGTTCTAACATGGCCTGCATAAGTTCTTGAAATTGTGTAGCTATGACTGTACCAATCGGATCTGTCTCAATTTGATTACTAGCTGAAGCATTGTTGGTAGGACCTTTTCTTGGAGGCATGATGCTGTAAAACAAAGAATTAGTACATAATAAATATGGTCTGATGGTTTCCTAGATGTCAAACTAAACGAATCTAATGAAGTCACGAATCATCGCCACGATCCTAAGATCTTTCTAGTTTCTTTTAAGTGCCTAAAACAAGTCCCACTCTGATACGAGTCCTGTCGCGACCTCGGACCGAGACTCGAGCCGCGACGATGATTGATGAGATAAGATAATTTCCCACAGGTTCCCGCGGTGAGGATTCCGAGACACGGAAGATCTAACTCACACGATCAAGTATGCGGAATCGTGTAGCAAATCACATCACAACAAGTCATGATTAACAATTCATTCAAGTGAAGGAGTAAAATAGCGTCAAGACCAAAATATCAGAAAAGGAGTTATAACCTGACATTCCCATCATAGTTCAAGTTACAAAGTTAGTCAAAAGTATGTTAAGTTTGTTACATCCCAAATAAGAGGCCAACAAAGGCCAATACAACACCAAAAATATATGAAACCCAAAACATGTTAAATCGAGGCTCAAGATCCCGCTCGACGTCTAGATGACATCGTCGGGCTACCACTCACGAACTGGGGTTGGCTCAACAGCCTCCTCCGGGCACTTCTCCTCAAAGGCAATGCCGCCTGCACCTGGGCACCAAAATAACAAGCATCCAACACAACGGTTTGACAGGAAATTAATTTAGGCAAGAGCATGGAACGATAGACGTTTCAAAGAAATCATACTAAACAAATCTTGCTGAATTTGAAACAATTACTTAACTGAGGTACATTTCGAAATTATGAAACAAGACTAGCATGAATACATAATTATATCATGAATAGTAAATCCACAAAGAGCCCATCCTTTCCCTATCATATATAATGAACAGAGCAAGCACGCACGACAAGCACGATATACATAGTATAACAAGACACGATTCCCGTAAATATGGGATTTCGGCTGCGGAACCGGACACGCACGATGTTTAGTAAAATACACGACCACTCTGTAGATAGTCCATATGTTTAAGGACCCCCAGACAGTGGATCAGACTGAAAGGGCAATCCAAGCTCAGTGGTGGTCACTTGGATTCATGAATGCAGAAAATACGCCAAACACATTTTTAACAAGTCGAAACAAAGGGAAGAAATCACTTTTCGAAACGAGACATGACACGACTAGCAGAAGGCATAATTAATATGCATAACAAGCTTATGAAGTGATCCCCTTTGATTCTTGAAAACAAATCTTCAAACGAGCTTATACTTGAATTTCAAAACAAGTGCACGATGATACTTATTGTATCAAAACTAAAATATGAGTGCAAGGTTTATCAAGCACATGTAAAGACCTTTGGTTGACACTTTGTATAATTGAAACGCAAATGTTGGAATTTAAAAAGAGAATCGTGCCCCCGAAGTTAAAAGACATTTCAAGTTATCAAGTGTACAATATTGGGCTGAAGGTCCCTTAACATGTTCTGGTTTTCACTCCTACAAAAATTCTTCAAAACAGGGCATTTGCCAATTTCGGTCAGCTCGCGGTCACCTGTCGGCTAGCCGCGGGTGGGATGTGACGGCTAGCCACCAACTGACCAGCAAAGTTGACCGCTGCATGTAGGATTTTTGGAAATGAAACGCCAATTTCGTTGGCTCGCGGTTAGCCGAGGGTGGGATGTGGCGGCTAACCGTCAGCTGATCGCGCCAGGCTGACCGCTGAGATGCAGGCTTCTAGAAAAGGAATCGCATTAATTCGGATGGTTCACGGTTAGCTGAAGTGGGGTGTAGCGGCTAACCGCACAGCTGACCGCCATGCACAGGCAGTGCATTTCAAGTCAGATTTTCGCATTTCTAATTCATCTTCTTCTCATTTCTAAAGTAATCTGCAACTTTCCCTGAGCCTTCATGCTCTCTAGGGATAGATCCACATTTCAAACCATTCACATCACCACTAAATCCAAACACTAAATTTTCATTTCTCATCAAAAATTCCAAAG
>QPKB01000004.1:7992513-8078199 GCA_003546025.1 Camphora micrantha | reverse complement strand
TCGACTACTCAAATATAAAGGAAAGGATGGTGTGGGAGGGATTTGTTGAGGCTTGGTGTGAACACTTCTGACTTCACCCAAGGAAATAATGAAAAGTACTTAAACTTCATCTTCCAATTTTCACGGGCTCCATTGGGTCCCAGCCCCTAGGTTGGAGTGTAAGAAAAAAGGGTAAATTAGCCAATAGTCCCTGAGCACGGTCTTCTAAGGCATTAAGGACAACAACTTTTTCTCTAATGTCTTTAGTCCAGACAGCTGGAGATATTTTGGTGAAAGGTCCCTAACATGCCACGTCACATATTTTCATGACTAATTTGCCCCTTTCAACCCTCATTTCTAGGCCAAGTTTGCTCTTATTCTCTTTTGTCCCAGAGAAATCCTTCATTCTTCTTCTCTCTCATTTTCCATTTTTTGTTCTTTTCCATGGTTGTGGATTATCATTGTAGAGCACATTTCGTCGCCACCATGACTTCTGATTTTCTCTCTTTCATTTTTTCAAAGATGATAACGGTTTTACTTTCTCTTACCTTTTCATTTGAAGTCTCTTCCAAATCTATCTATCTCTCTACAACTGATTTGAAAGAAAGAAGTTTGCTCTTTTTCTTGTTTTCCCCCTCTCTTTTCTCGATTGGATCGTGGTCATCAAGCGTTCTTATTTTGGATTTCGATTTTTATTAAAATTTGATTTTCTGTATTCTGACTTTTGGCGTCGCCGAGCTCAAATAAATTTCTCAGAATCTCTAATAAACTGGACAAAAACTCAGATAAATTTGCCAAAACTCAGACAAATTTATCTGAGTTTTGGCAAATTTATTTGAGTTTTTGGCAAAACTCAGACAAATTTATCTGAATTTTTGGCAAAGTTCAGAGATGAGAACGTGGAAGATTATGTGACAAGGGAATCCAAGATCATCAGTGAGGACGATTGTGCTAACAACGTCATCCCCGTCCCCAATGTCATTGCCTCCATCCTCTCTAAGATGATTGAATGGTGCAAGAAACACGGCCAGATGAAAGAAGACAACAACAACAGCAACAATGAGGAGAAGGAGAAAGAGCTCAGGTCCTCGGACAAGGAGTTCGTGGATTTGGATACCGACACTCTGTACCATCTACTTGTTGCAGCCAACTATCTGGACAGCTAGGGCCTGCTGGACCTCACCTGTCAGAGGGTGGCCGACAGGATCAATGGCAAGAACCCATAACAGATCCGTGAGATCTTCAACATAAAGAAGGACTTCACACCTGAGGAAGAGTAAGAAATCAGGAATGAAATTTATCTAAGTTTTCTGAAAATTTATGTTAACTTCTAGTAAAACTCATTTAGCAAATTTATCTGAGTTTTGTCAAAACTCAGATAAATTGTTTGAGTTCTACTTTTGTTGACGTGTACATGGGTTTTTTTGTCTTTTTCACTGCATCATTTTTACGGGAGGACTACCGTTGGTACGATAAAAGATCGTGTACCTTAGGTTGTAAAAGCAAATGACGAGGGACCTCTGCCCAAATGCCCCAAGAAAAAAATTAAATAAAAACTAGTAAATCATGGAGCGTCAATGAGATTAGTTTATTCCAAAGATACTACAGTGAACACTGTTGTACGTTAATAATTAACCTTTAATAAAAATATAAGATTAGCTTCATCGTCAAAGTCTAGCCTGAAATCTTCCACGCAGATTGCAAGGTCAATAAAAACTTGAACAATTACCAAAAAAAACAAAATAACTTGACCAATTACCAAAACAAAAAAATTACGTGACCAGCAGTAAGTGAGTGGGCCATCTGATTACAAAGTGATAGAATGTTTATATGCCGTGGAAAGATGGAAAATGATGGATTGGAGTCTCATCAACGCGGAAACTCCCGTCGATCTCGTCTCCGCTGTGGAAAAACTCAAACTTTCCCAAGAAAAACACTGAGAGGGTGTGATCGGGAGGATTTTGAATCTCAACTGTGAATCTAACTAGCGTTTCCTACACTCTCCGTATCCTTTGATGGGGAGGATTCGGATGTCCCCAGCAGTATCCAGACGGACCATTCCTCATTTTATTTAACTAGTCCAAACATGAAACAAATTCGAGCAGGCTCTTAAATTTACTTTATCCAATTAGAAATCATGTCTATTGTGAATTTTGAAACTCTATGACCACCTTTATATTTTACTTTGGCTTACGAATATTCATTATTTCTTATTGATTTCTTGATGTTATTTTAAATTCTTTTTGTTTTTTAAAACGTAGGCCATAAAAAGGGCATAAATAAACCATGCTATCAATTGAGAAACACGAGGGTGTCTCATCTCATCTCATACAACCGTCTAGGGATTGATGCCTGGTAAGTAGGTTGTATCATATGTTGGGTACCACTCACCATTTTGTAAAAAAAAAAAAAAAAAAAAAAATCCTCTACCAATCCAAAACAGGTAAATCACCTACAAGCAAAGGTTTTTTTTTTTTGACTTCTTTTTCTTTTTGATGGCAGTGAGAGGGAGAACTGGGAGGAAAAGGGAGAAGAGTTGTTTGGAGAACGGGGAGGAAAAGGGAGAACACTTGTGGTCTTTTTTTTTTTTTTTTTTTTTTTTTTTTTTTTTTTTGCGGGGGATTGGGTGGGGGGGCGCGCGCGCTGAGAGTATAGAGATTAGGGTAGTTTACGAAATTTAAGTCCGTAGAAAGTATTTTTGGTAATAGTGTAGAGAGAAGCCTCGTGTCGAAAGAAAAATCATGTATTTAACAACTCTCATAGTAGAAACAAAGGAAGCCGCACTTGCTTTGGCTGCAGGCCTTTTAATTAAATTTTATTTTTTTTATTTTACGACTCCTATAATCTGGGCAACGATCTTATTACATTATGAGTTGGCCACATGAGACATGTAGGTTGGATGGAGTTATAATAGTACACCTGATGCCCAGGGTCAACTCCCACAAACTTACCATTATTTAACTTCTTTGTCATCAGTTTCCTCTTTTTTCTTTCTAATGTGATGTATACTAGGTACACTTTTTTCTTTTTCCAGTCAAGTGCGCGCTAAGAATGATAGATCAGAATCGTAACTTGACTTGACTTACAAACCGACTTGACTTGGAGGGAATATGCCCGAATGAGTCTGATTCGGTCTGCCAAAATGTTTAATTGACTCACTGAACTTTGGACTCACTCTGGTGAGTTAAGTGTTAGAACTACATTAGAAAAAGATTTAAATTCTAACTTTTTTTCAGTTATTAATTATTCTGATGGTCAAATTGTGTTTTTTTATATATGTTATCCATCAAGTGGATATTTTTAATTCTCTTAGTTTTATCAATGATTTTTAGAATATTAAAACATCGCAGCCAATATTTACGACCCTTACTTAAAGGGATCTCTAATTCTATTACAGAATTTGATAAAAAAAAAATATAGACAATAATTTATTTGTTGAACCAGTTGGCAGTTTCGGGAGTTAAACCAAAATTGGACACCCAATACAGTTGAGTTAATTTTGGCAAACTGTGTTATAAGAGGGAGGTTGATCAGGATGAGAGGTTTCTTAGTTGGTTCTCATGCAGATGCCCAAGATTCGGAGAGAGAAAAAAAAAAAAAAAAAACCCCAATCCTTGGGTATGCTCTGCCTTCTTTCCATGTGTGTGGGCGAACCTCTCCGCGTGTGTAACCCGCTTCCATGTGTATGGGCTCACAGACCCTCATGGGTTTTACTTGAATTGTTTGATTAAAAAGTGGGCCTAAGTGGTGCGTGCGTGGGAATTGGCCTAGAGAATCCTATATAAGGCTAGAATTCATTTCTTTTTAGTTATACACAAGAATACATAAGAATGACAAGAATTTCATTTCTAAGAATTGATTAAAATTGAAGTAATAAATATGAAATTTCAAAGAGATCAAATTATCTCTCCTCAAAGGGAAAATAAATTAAAGGGATGTGGAAAATAAATACCTATCTATCGCCTTTGTAATTCAAATTCTATGATAGTGAGTGTGTGGGACAATTCTTAAGACACCAAGATTATGCTAACTCTAGCAGTAATTCCGGCTACGTGCATTTCGGCTCGGGTGCTAATGCGCTAGCCGAGGTGAGTATTATCACCTCGGTCAACCCAGACCGAAGACCGCTGCGATCTCGCTTGTGTGCCTTGTCCTTAGTCGCGCACCTCGGCTGCAGCTGTATGACGAATCGCCAACCGAGATAGGCACTGACAGCCATCTTCCATCTTCAGACACATAGCAGGATATGAGCACGCGCTAATGGGACAGATACATCATCCCAGCCGTCCAAAATCCTCATCAAATCTCTGACAAAGCGGCATCCAGCAGCTACCGCCATATCAGGGCAAGGCCCAAGAAAGGATCCGATGGGACCTTTACCGCCAATAAGTCAAGGCAAGATCAGGCCCAATGTGACTGACATTTAATTCAATGTGGGCTGATCGGACCATCATTTAATGCAATGTGGGCTATGATGGATCCTCATTAATTACTTTGTGGGCTGATGAGACCTTAGCTGTCAAATCATCAGGCCCACTATCAAATATCTAGAGGCTCTTCTCCTATATAGAATGGACATGCGCCAACCAAGGTACGTAGATGCAAACGTATACATGCACTCTTACTCTGCCCCTCTTCTTCTTTAACCTCAGCTCAGTCCCTGCACTAACTCAGGCATCGGAGAGCCTTGTGCTGCCCACAACCAGGGTCCTCTGACTGTCCTCTCTCCCCTTTCAGGTTCCTGAAGTGGCTGGCTTTCCACAATCATTTGGATAAGTCCTGTAAGGCTCCCCTTAATCTTGTAAGTTATATTTTTTGCACTTACAATTAGCGCCGTCTGGAGAATGATTGTTAAAGTTTTCCTTAAACACCATGACTAAGAAAGCTACGAAGGGCGGAGAAACATCCAAAACACACCATGCGGAGTTCGTTGCAGATGACTTCGACGAACGCCTTTTCATCCTGATCAATGTTCAGGAGCACCATTTTCGTTCGGAACCACTCTCAAGGGCAGTAACGGCGCCTCTCCAGCAAGGAATTCTCAGCGCCATCCTGGAGAGAAAGATCCTCTGCCGGATGGAACTCGACGAGGTAAGTCCACGGTGGTAGATGGGCCACGTCTACCCGATCATCAGGAGGATGATGAAGATGAAGATTATAATCCTGACGAAGACTTCGATTCCACCCTTGAAGAGATTCGAGCACAGAATGTTATTATCCAAGAGAAAAATGCCCTAATCTTTCAGCTTCAGCATCAGCTGAAGGAAAGAGTAGCAGACTTGCCCGGACAACATTCACAGCGATATGGCGAAGGGGTTTCTCATAGTAAACAGATTACTCCTCCCAGGAGAGACCTGCGAGCTCACTTGAACGAGAAGAGACATGGTCGAACTCGTGATGAAGGCTCAAGCAATAGTCGCAGCTATTCGAAGAGAAGGTCGGGCCATTACGGCCACTAATGAGAATGCCTTTGGGTCGGTCTATACTGCCCAGGCATGAAGCCATTACGGCCACTGATGAGATTACCTTTGGGTCGGTCTATACCGCACAGGGATGAAGCCATTACAGCCACTGATGAGATTGCCTTTGGGGCGGTCTATACCGCCCAGGCATGAAGCCACTACGGCCACTGATGAAATTGCCTTTGAGCCGGTCTATACCGCCCAGGCATGAAGCCATCACTGCCATTGATGAGATTGCCTTTGGGCTGGTCTATACCGCCCAGGCATGAAGCCATTACGGCCACTGATGAGATTGTCCTAGGGCCGGTATATGCCGCCCTGGCATGAACCCGTTGCGGCCTAATGCAGTGTGTCGGGACTCTATCCTGACCATGTGTTTCCAACTCAGACTACTCTCAAGCTCGGTTACTCCTTCCAGTCCAAGTCAAAGATGAAGCCGAGCTCAGATACTCGTACGAAAATTGAGACACAAACACAACAAAAAAGGAAGGAATCCACAGTGTCAACAAAAATTCAATTGTATTAATGAATTGTCGTTACATTACATCTCAAAAAATATATATATACATATATATACATCAAAGCCTCTAACGGGGTCGGGGCCAGCAGGAGTGTTGACGTCGACTTTGGGTAAGGAGGAACCAGCAGCGTTAGCCTCGGGAGGAACCAGCAGCGTTAGCCTCGGGAGCCTCTAATGAAATTGAGACATTAATCACGGGAGCCGAGGGGCCAGGGCAGTCCAGCGGATTCACAAAGGATGAATGACCCTCTGGAATCCCACTTCCCTCAAGGCAGTGCGTCACGCCTTCTCCTAGGTTTTGTTTCTGACGCGAAAAACCTTAGCCTCGTAATGGGCTGTCGCCTGGTTTATCGCGTCCTCAAAAGCGGCATCGCCCTCAGACACGGCCTTGGCCTCGACCTCGTTCGCTCTCCTTGTTTCAACCTGGAGGTCGCTCTTCAGTTTTTCCACCGAGGCTTCTAGATCTGCCACTTTCTTACTTTCTGTCTCGATCTCGACAACGGTGTCCCCGAGCTTAGCCTAGAGCTCGTCCTTCAGCGCCTCCAGTTGATTCGCCTTCAGGGTGCTGGCTCCCAAGGCTTCTTTCAATTCCCTCCTCTCCTCGTCGAGCTTGGCGACCAGAGGGCTCTGTTTATTGAATCTATCGATGACCACCATCGATTTTTGTAGCATTTGTTAAAGACAAGAGACAAATTATTAGAAGACAACAGCCGAAATGCATCACGTTGTGAAAAGTTGAAAATTCAAGGAAAGCTCACCTGAAAACAGGAATGCATCAGTGACGACAACAGCTTTGGGTCGCTCAGCTTCTCCAGACGAGCCATGTCTCACGGCAGCGCGCAGGCGTGGCCAAGCATTTCGAGGACGAGGGAATTAGGCTTCTTGTGGATGTAGTCCTCGACCGTTATGGGCCTGCCTGGTTCGAGCAAAAAGCTCGGCTCCCAAGGTAACGGCTCGACTGGTGGCAATGCTCCACCCGAACTGGTACCCTCGTCCCTCGGCCTCTTTCTCAAGCGCCTCTCACTTCTCTCGATCTCAGTAAGAGATGGCCGAGTCTTTGGACTTACGTGTGGAACAGGGGCTTCCTCTTTTACACCAGCAGAGGCCAGGGCAGGCCCGTGAGCAGAGGTCCCGGCAACGTCCGAGATTACGGGTGGAGAAGACTCAGTACCATCCCCGAGCGCCAGCGCCTCCAGGTCCACGAACACCGGGATGCGAGGCATTTCCTTTTCTTCCTCCTCTTCCGGGTTCGGCGAAGAACGGCGGGGTCTTCTCTTGAGAGGGGTGCCGCTAGACTCTGGCTCGGGAGTAGGCGCTTTGGCACCGGATGCGACCCGACTGGCAGTGTCGATCGCAACCTGAGAAGGACCTCCCTTTTCAGTTAAGGCTACGGCACGACCTCCCTCGACCTTGGGCTCACTTATCCCCAGATTGTCTTATCGAAGCAACTGCTGAGGCAACTCGACTCTTTTATAGTAGCCGCGGTATTTCAGCTCGCAGCTCAAGATCGCCCAAGCCGACCTGTTCGAAAAGTCTGTGCACCTCGTGATCGTTCGGTGCCGCGCCTCGTTCATCTTCCAGCCGACTAGCTTGGCGAGTTGCTTCCTCTCTCGAGTAGTTGCGCAATCATTTAAGAACATCAGTTCGGCAAAGCGAAGAACAAGAGAAGGTTAAGTCTAAAAGAAAGATATTTACTTGGAACAACCCCAAGGCAACGTGGGACCTTGTGTACTCTGTCCACTCTGGCGCTGAACTCCAAGTTCCCCGAGACGCACAAGAGGTCGTCCTCGGCATATTTATTTGAGTCTTTAAGCGCCGCAACGAAGCTCTCTCGACAAGGCTTGACTCGGAGGTAATAATTACCCTCCTGGGACTTGCATATGTAATACACATCCTCGATGTCATGAACACCGAGGTCAATGTCTAACTTCTTATTAAGCACAGCCGTACCCATGATAATCATATAACCATTGGGCATCAGCTGGTAGGGACTAATGGACCAGGCACTAAGGCAGGCCCTGAGCAGAGGGTCTAAAGGGAACCTAACTCCCTCCTCGATGACGACTATCAGTGGGATGGGCTATCCGAATACGAGCGGAGTGCGTAATCCGTAGGGTTCGCCGGCCTAACTAGAACATCGTCCGGTATATCGTATGCCCTTTTCAGCCCTTTTATGGCCGCAGGGTTCTCTAGCCAGTGACTGTAAACGCCCATTTCTAAAGGTAGAAGAAAGAAGGAACCCCCCCAAAGAAAAAACCCTAGAAGAAAGCGGAAATGAGCCAAACAGAACGGAACTTACGGACAGGGAGTAAACTCAGACAGGGAACCGTTCTCTATTTAGGGTTTTTCCCGCTCGTCGCTGCAACTGCTTCTGCTCTGAAAGAATCTGGGGAGGTTTCCTTCGAAAACGAGAGATCAAGAAGAAGAAGACGATGCCACTATTTATAGAAAAAGAAGCGCCATCTCAAGGCGCCGTTTTTGAATTTCGAAAACGTCGCATCGAAAGGCTGCGAACGCCTTTTGCTCAACGGCGCAGCGAACCAGATGATGACGCGTGTCATCGCTAGCTTGTTTTCCGCAGACGGAAGGAAGTGGGGTGAAGACCAAATGTCAGCAGCCGTCATTAAAGCGAAGATCTCTGCCTGATTCTCGTCATTATAGCTTCCGACCCCAAAGAGTTCGGGACTTTGAAGAGTCAAAAGCTAGGAGGCAATTGTGTGGGGCAATTCTTAAGACACCAAGATTATGCTAACTCCAGCAGTAATTTCGGCTACGTGCATTTCTGCTCGGGTGCTAACGAGCTAGCCGAGGTGAGTATTATCACCTCGGTCAACCCAGACCGAAGACCGCTGCGATCTCGCTTGTGTGCCTTGTCCTTAGTCGCGCACCTCGGCTGCAGCTGTATGACGAATCGCCAACCGAGATAGGCACTGACAGCCATCTTCCATCTTCAGACACGTAGCAGGATATGAGCACGCGCTAATGGGACAGATACATCATCCCAGCCGTCCAAAATCCTCATCAAATCTCTGACAAAGCGGCATCCAGCAGCTACCGCCATATCAGGGCAAGGCCCAAGAAAGGATCCGATGGGACCTTTACCGCCAATAAGTCAAGGCAAGATCAGGCCCAATGTGACTGACATTTAATGTAATGTGGGCTGATCGGACCATCATTTAATGCAATGTGGGCTATGATGGATCCTCATTAATTACTTTGTGGGCTGATGAGACCTTAGCAATCAAATCATCAGGCCCACTATCAAATATCTAGAGGCTCTTCTCCTATATAGAATGGACATGCGCCAACCAAGGTACGTAGATGCAAACGCATACATGCACTCTTACTCTGCCCCTCTTCTTCTTTAACCTCAGCTCAGTCCTTGCACTAACTCAGGCATCGGAGAGCCTTGTGCTGCCCACAACCAGGGTCCTCTGACTGTCCTCTCTCCCCTTTCAGGTTCCTGAAGTGGCTGGCTTTCCGCAATCATTTGGATAAGTCCTGTAAGGTTCCCCTTAATCTTATAAGTTATATTTTTTGCACTTACAGTGAGGGTTGCCGTTGTGATTTTACTTTATATCCCTCACATGTGAACTTATATCCTCAACTCAATCGTCCTAAGATTCATATGTATTCCAAGCAAACAGACACATCCCATCAATTCAAAAATCTTTGCACTCTTTACATATTTTTGTGGATGTCGTGTGAACATGGGTGCTATATCTCCTTCGCATATCTAAATGTGACTGGGATGGAACATCGGGTAAGATTTTACTTTAATGAACACAATAAAATTAATTATATAATTATTTATTTATACAATCTCCTTTTGTGTTTTCTAGTAAATTTTATCTAAAACCAATATATGAGGAGAGTTTTTGTTTTGATTGATTTGGATTTCCAATAGACGGGTTAAGGGTATTTTGGTAATTGTATCAATTCTTTTTGGCCTAAGGAAGACTTTTTTGGAGGATAAGAAAGTGGAAATTACATATACAATTTAATTTGTAGCCCTAGACTTTGAAAAGAGTCCAGATGTGAATTGGTCCTCTTTTGCCGTGGACGTTGGCACAAGCCTCAATTGGGCATGTTTGTGTCACACTTTTTCGAAGAAAAGTGAGCAGTTTTCCACAGAAAATCCATTTTTTATGCGTTTGGTGTGGAACAATTCTACAAAAACGCTTTCTTGCCTCATCAGTATTTTCCTTAGTAATGCCGGAAATGAGTTTCCTATGTAAGGTATGGGAAATAGATTTCATTCGAAAAACTTCTCCCTCTTTTTCTCACTCTTTTCCATTTCAACCCAAATCCTACAACTCTTTCATTTTTTATTTCTTTAAATAAATTATTATTTGATGTTGAATAAATAATATACATGTTATGTTATTTTTCTTTAAAAAATTATTTCACAAAATAAGAAATGAGTAGTGCTACTTGGACAAACTTTTAAGCCAGAATTTTGGACAAATCATATGGTATGCCTTGAATATCATAGGGGATATTCAAGGCATACCATAGGGTTTGTCCAAAATTCTGGCCAAAAAATTTGTCCAACTAGACTTTTTGATAAGAAATTTTGATTTTCTATAAGGAATCCACAGCCGCACCAAACAACATTAGCACAAATTCAATGTGGAATTTTTTTTGCACTAAACACGAATTTCTAAATTCAGTGAAAATCCTTTTCGGAGGTTTCCATTTCTATAGAATTTGCTAACGTGACAATTTTCCCTTTCCGCAGAAACGGTGTGTACACAAACGTACCCTGAAGGAAGGAATTATATGAGGAGTTATTGAGTTTTCTTGCTAACATGTTTTTTTGTAGGGATACTAAGGACTCTAGGATTTGGAAGCCTTCCATTTCTGGGAAGTTCTCCGCCAAAACTTTCTACTTAACTTTGGAAGGTAATCCCACCCACTTGACTCCTTCGACTCATGTATGGTTGGGGTTGGTTCCTCCTCGGGTTGAGGTGTTTTGTTGGCTAGTGGTTGCATCAAAAGTGGCCACTGTTGATAATTTAAGAAAGAGAGGAATGACTTCTACCAATATTACAGACATATGCACAATGTGTGGTAAGGAGAATGGGGCGATTAATCATCTTTTCCTGCATTGTGAGGTGGCAGTCCAAGTTTGGAATGATTTTATTAGGAGGTGTGGTATTGCTTGGTGTTGTCCGAAGAATATAGCGGAAGCGGCAAATGCTTGGCGTGGTGGGTGCTTCATTGGTTGTGGGCGTTTATTATGGAGAATGATACCTTTTGCTATTTTATGGTCTATTTGGAAGGAAAGAAATGAGAGGATATTTAGAGGCTCTTCATCTTCGGTGGTTGATTTGATAGATAAGGTTGCTTTTAGGATTGCGAAATGGGCTTCAATTCGGAAGGAGTTTACAAATATTAACTTGAATGATATTATCTATAATTGGGAAGGTTGTATGAGGTGTTTCCCTTTTAAGGAAAGAAGATTTGTCCCTTGGTCTCCCCCTCCTTTTGGGGTTTTAAAATTCAATGTGGATGGAGCTTCCAGGGGTAAGCCAGGGCCGGCAGGAATTGGAGGCGTGTTGCGTAATTATAAGGGTGAGGTGCTCCTTATGTTCTCTAAGAATGTGGGCATTTGTGACTCCAACAAAGCCGAGGTATTAGCTATTTTGGAGGGTCTTAGGTTATTTGCAAGGAGATATATTGGTGCTCTTGTGGTGGAAAGTGATTCCTCAAATGCGATCACTTGGGTATCCAACAAAAAAGATTTCCCTTGGAAATTTCAATTCCATTTTAATGAAATTAGGAAGCTTTCGGCCACTCTAAATGTCTGTTTTTGTCATGAGGTTAGATCAGCCAACTCGATCGCGGATGCTCTAGCCAAGCAAGGTATTGAGAGGTCATCTTCATGGGTGGGTGTGATTATGTAATTGGGTTGGGATTGGTATAATACTCTTGTACCTACTCTTTTATCTTTTGTCTCTTTTTCTTTTTCACCTTTGTACTTGCTTTCTCTTTTAATAAAGTTTTGTTACCGTTTCAAAAAAAAAAAAAAAAAAAATGACTCTAAGCAAAGGGTAATTTGTGTTTTGAATTTTGATTTGGTCACCATTGTTTGATATAGGGATCTTTACTAAAAAAAAAAAAGACTTAGTAATTGATTATTAATCAGTGAATGAGTTTTTAAAAATTACTCCAAGAGTGCTTTGTAAAGTCTTTGGAATTTGTGAAATGGCAAATAAGACCATAGGTCGTGACACCTCTCGGTTCCCAACAAAACCCTATTTCCTCATTTCCTTCATCAACCTCAATTCTATTCTCCTTGACATTTCTTGATGATCTAGAAGAGAGAAAGCTTCAGGAATCCCAACTAAGGGACAACTTTTGAAAAATTTAGAAATTCTCCGCACACGAATTCTTATAATAAGATTAGAAATCTTGTAACTGTTCCAATCGTTTCACAAGTGTAAACTAAAGCATTATAAGACTTGAATACGAACATGTGCCTTCTCCGAGTGGTAAGGAACGGTAGTTCTCACTTGGCTCTTCAGAATTCGAATCATGAGTATGCCGCCTTTTTTCGTGTGTACAGTCTTTTTTTCCACGAGTGGACTGTCTTTCCGTATACGGGCTTTCTTTTCACAAATGCGGGCTCCTTTGTCATCACATTAATCCACTCCATTTACTTTTAAACGATGGTTGGAGCTTGGAGGTGAAAGAGGTATGAAATGGATTCTTATAGTGATGGAGAAGTTTGTCCAAGCTCGTTAACAGAAAATGTCAAAAGATCCTTGGTGAAAAAATCTCTGAAAGGACGGCCTAACAACGCTTATTGGCATTTTCAATGACCAAAAGAATCAAATGTTTCGGTGAAAATCTTCTTTAGAGAGGGGCCATCCATTTTTCCTCTTCAGCTTTAGCAGACTTCATTTCCACCTTGACGGCTTTGAAAGCGACACGACTCTGCATGCTCGTAAAATTCATCCCCAAGTTTGATACGAAATCTAAAATTTATTTGAGGCCCAGTGAGGCAGTGACACCTCGACCTGCTGAGGGAGTTTTCCTACACCAAAATGAATATTGATTTACTTTTGATCTACCATATTCCACATAACTGCCACCAAATTGGCACAAATTTTAGTGGCTACTTTAAGTTGCTGGCTCTGTATCTCACGGGCTGAATCAGATCCAGACCCAAGAGTATTAGATTTGATTTGGGGATTTAATTGCAGGTTGTTTGGGAGGTTGTATTAGTGTTTGATGATGGGCTGTTTGGATGTGGGGTTTCCAGATTCAGGAAAAGATGGAAATTGGGATAGGAATGGGTTTCCATGTTTACGTCCGACAATAAAAGGGCGTTGAGCCAATTTGGTTCATGAAAGGATGATGCAAAGAACTGGAATTTTGAAGGTGGAAAGTTTGGATCTCACCTTATTCACCCCATCTATCCTCCTGAGGAGAAGTTTGGATTCAAAGTTTGGTTCGACCAGGAGAAGTACGCCATGCTAATGTGCCTTGGATGATCCACATTTACGGATCAAGCACTAGTGAGCACATCGAACTATCCATGTGGCTGAGAGCCCTCACAGCCTCGGCACAATGATGCAATTTTTAGGATCATGCTCTACCACTGAGCTATTAGCCCTTGCAGGCTTCCCCTATACCCTCCCCTATACTGGCATGGGCACGGGGACATTAAAAAGGGGATCTTATCAACTTGTTTCAACGGTTTATTGCAATAAGGTGAGTGTTTGCCCCTAGAGGCCTAGGCTAACTTCTTGTCTTGTGTTGCAGTTCCTACCTAAAAAGGCCCAGACTTACCTAATGCGGGTGTGTTGTGGGGTCATGTGTGCCCCCGAGAGAATAGCCCATTTGGTTAAAATTACCGCACTGGGATACCCACACCATTAAAAAAAACAACTCTAGTTAGTAATTGCACAAACAAGGCTATTAGGTTGACCATTTTATGAAGGGCTCTTGTTTGGTTGTGGCCATACAATACTCCCACTTGAAAAATAAAAATCCGATTATATGGGCCTAGTAAGCAATATATCAGTGGGCCCCAAAGATATACTGGCATACTAGGAGGATCCACATGACCTTATAGTCTTATACATGACATGAGCAGGAGGAGAGACAAATAGGAAATACCAATTAAAATTAGATGAGATTAGAGTTATGATTAAGCTATTGACATTGTACTCTATAAATAACCACTAGCAAAGCATGCCTGCGCTAAGCCCGGGCTCAGAAATAAAAATACGTCCCATTTGTGGTTATTTTATGAGATATTAATTAATGAGAAAATAAATATAAAATAAATAAATATGAAAAATAAATAAAAAATAAATAAATATACCATTTATTACGGTTCGAAGTATGGCCTAGCTCAATATTTATACAAAGTAAATATTACTTTTTATATAAATGAGTATGAAACTTCAAGTCTTATGTAAATTAACATTTGCAAAATTGCATGTGGCCCCGTCTTTAGGAATTAGAATATGAGGCCACTTTAAAAAAGTTTATTGTATGTGGAGCCCATATATATAAATCACTATCAAGGATCCACTTTTAAAAATCACAAACATTAAGGATTTTCTAACCATAATAGATATTTTAAAATTCTAAATCCACCTAAATAATACTCATTTTAACTTGTTTGGATAGGGTTATTGAGCAAGGTAAAGTTTTTGATCTGAACTCTTTAAACACCTATCTATAATAGATATATATTAAAATTTGAATTCACATAAATAAACTTAACAAAAGTGGACTTTGAATTGATTGCTAGAGCTTATCTAGCAAAGCATGCCCGCTCTAAGCTCGGGCCCAAAAAAAAAAAAAAACTTCCAATTTGTAGCTATTTTATGAGATATTAATTAATGAAAAAATAAATATAAAAAAAACCAATATGAAAATAAATATAAAACAAAAGAGTATACCATTTATTTCAGTTCAAAGTATGGCCCAGCCAACATTTATACAATGTAAATATTAGTTTTTATATAAATGAGTATGAAACTTCAAGTCTTATGTAAATTAACATCAATGTTTATATATTTATTTTAGTAGTTTCAATTTTATTTCAAGTTGAAAACCCTAAAAGCCCATAATGTCTCTTTTAATTTATATAAGTAAATTTAAAAATAAAATATTAGGATGAGCATGTGGGCCAGGTTGTGGGTGGCACTGGCTGGCCTAATTGGGGTATGGTACAGCACGGCTTGGCCGATCTGAAAGTGGGTCATGCTTCTTTGATAAAAGTTCAAATCTTATCATTATTTGAGAATAAATCTCTTTATAATAGAAATCCTAACAAATAAGAAATATCTCTATTTTTTTTTAGAAAGAAGATAAAATAAAGTCAATATTAAAATTGAGATCAAACAATCAATTGCAAAGTTGCATGTGGCCCCGTCTTTAAGAATTAGAATATGAGGCCCACTTTAAAATAATTTATTGTATGTGGAGCTCATATGTATAAATCACTATCAAGGATCCACTTTTAAAAATCATAAACATTAAGGGCTTTCTAACCATAATAGATATATTAAAATTCTAAATCCACCTAAAGAAGAGTTATTGAGCAAGGTGGATTTTTTCATTTGCACTCTTTAATCACTTATCTATAATGGATATATATATTAAAATTTGAATTCACATAAAGAAGCTTAACAAAAGTGGACTCTGAATTGACTGATAAAGCTTATCTCTTGAAATTTATTTGAGATCCAATTTTTCAAATTGATTTGAGATTAGACTTCAATTTTAGAATCGACTGTGAAATCGAACTCCAATTTTGAAATCGAATCCTACCTCTATAATATATATTAATTGACTATTCTCAACGAAATATCTTGAGAATTTAGCAAGATATCGTTGCTGAAGTTCTACACATGCATTTTGTTTTGTACCATCAACTGATTGCATATGACGATCATTGGAAGGTTTAGGAACCAATTGAAATAATAATAAAAAGATGAATTGAAGGATGAAGAGAGCGTACCATCATAGCAATCTCTGGCATGTACTCCATCCTGGCAGAAGCAGCTGAATTTTCCACTGTTACTGCCATACCCACAGCATCCATTAGTGACCTCGCACAACATACAATCTCCATCTCCTGAATCCCAATCCAAATCGAACCCCTTAAGTAGCAACCCACGAAAATCAATATAGTTACTGTGTGGGAGTTTATTTAGACTTGGTAAAAGTACCAGTTAAACACATCTTGAACTCGGCCAGAAGCTCCACCTCGGCCAACTCGACCAAAAGCTCTAGCTCGGCCAGTTCGGCCAGGAGTTCCATCCCGGCCAGAATGCTCCACATCGGCCTAGGATTCCATTTCGGCCAGGTGTTCCACCTTGGCAGAAGCGCCAGGATGCTTACCGAGAAGAGATCACCTTGGCAGCACTCGAGCTCGATACCTTAGCACCTGAGCTCGGTAACAGTACCAGCTCAGCCATACATTCCATCTCGGCAACAGAGTCAGAATGCTCATTAAAGCAAGTACGGCCCGCCATACCTCCATGGAGACTCAACCACGTTACAAAACGTGTTGAGTAATGATGATAGGCATTGGGCAGAGAGCTGTTAGTAGGTGGATGCGCCCATGTCAGAACCGCCCATACCACCGATGGGACTTCCCATCACCAAAGTCAGAGGACTTCAGCTACAAATACAAGGAGCAAGCTCCATGATCCGGTAAGCAAAAAAACGAAAACACACAGGCACTTTGCCTCTCTTCTTCTTCTCCATCCTTTGTCTAGTGACAACACTAACTTAGGCATCGGAGGGCCTTGCGCTGAAAGCAGCCAGGGTCTTCTGACCTTTTCTTTTCTCCCCCTTGCAGGTTTTCCGGCGTGTAGTCTTCCCCAAAAGAAATTCATCATCTATCTAAGTGGGTGTGAAGTTTTTTGCACTTACAATTGGCGCCGTCTGTGGGGAACGATACAAAAACGCCATGCCTCCAAAAGCTAAGAAGGAAAGAAAATCATTAAAGGTCTTACCACCACCGTTGGTATCGCTGCCACAGGCACTGCAAGAACAGCAGCCGGTCCATCTCAAGAAGAGATCCGGAAGAAGGCCTGTTACTCAATTAGGTTCATCTCCAAAGGGGGTGACAGCACCTTCCCGGCGAGACAAGACTCTAGTGCAGGCCGGGTCTCCTCGACCCCACCAGCAGATTGATGGTGAAGGCGATGAAAACGACTCTCTCGCGGATATTAGGGCCAAAAACCTCATTATCCAAGAGAAGGATGAGTTGATTCGTCAGCTCCAGCAGCAGCTGCGAGAACAGGGGGCAACCCCGGTTTCCCCCGCTGGACGCGACCGAGCTCACGATGAAGACTCGAGTAGCAGTCGCTTGGACGACTACCAGATCGAAGACGACCTCGGAAAACGGCTTAACCGTCGAGTCAAACAAATGGTCCAGCAGAACCTAAAGCTGGTCGGCTTCACCCGAGGTCGGCTGGACGCCCTCGCACCAATGACCTCAGTACATCCCCTCTTTCTCGGGAGATCAGGAATTCCCATCTCCTTGAAAGGTTCAGCGACCCAAAGTTCGTCCTTTACGACGGGACCTCGGACCTTGCAGCACATCTCCGACACTTCACTCAGCGCATGTCGGTATGGGGCGACAACGGTCACCTGAATTGCAGAGTCTTCTCTTCCAGTTTAAGAGACCTCCCCCTAAAATGGTTCTGTGCGCTTCCAGAGGGATCAATTTCGAGCTGGCGGCAGCTCCGGGATTCCTTCGTAGAAAGGTTCCAGGTTCACATGGTCATCCCAAAGACCAACGCCGACCTCTTAGCAATCAAAATGAGGTGGATCGAGACCACCACATAGTTCGTCAAAAGGTTCTGGACCGTCTACAGCCAGATCGAGGACGCCAATGATGAAGTGGCCATCATGTGCTTCAGGCAAGCCCTACTTCCAGGCAACGAGCTGTGCAAAGACTTAGCTCGGTCCCTCGTGGTCACAGTGAAGGCATTAATGGCCAAGGTAAATCAGTTCATCGAACAAGAGGCAGATGAGGCCCAAGCTCAACAGCGCCGAAATGATGATCAGGACAGTGATGAGTCGCATAGCTACCGAACTGGGGGCAGGATAGCGACGAGTCAGAGGGTACAAAACTGGGGAGGAGTAAGCATCGCAGTAGAGTTGCCGAAATCCTGAAGCACGGGCCTTGGCTACCAAGCTCGGCGTGAAAGAACAGCGGCCATCTTCACTCGTGTAAGACAACCCCCTTCTCAGTCACCGCCCTCAAATTTCGCCAGGTATTCGAGCTCGGCAAAACACCTTGTTGCGGAACTTGGCAGCTCCAGCTTCACTACCATCATTCAGGCTCAGTTGGCGAACCAGCCCCTACATCAGGAGCTCGGGGCCTCGGTGATAGCACCGGCCACGATGTCTCCGACTTGGTAAAAGTACCAACCCCATCTCGAGCTTCGCGGCCTCGGTGAGAGCACCAGCCCGAATGCCTCAGGCTCAGTTAACGGAACCAGCTGCTGCCTCAGGCTCGGTGATAGCACCAACCCCATCAGGAGCTCGGGGCCTCGGTGATAGCACCAGCCACGATGTCTCCGGCTCGGTAACAGTACCAGCCCCTCCATCAGAGCTTCGCAGCTGCGGTGACAACACCAGTCCGAATGCCTCAGGCTCGGTTACAGAACCAGCCCCTTCAGAGCTTCGCGGCCGCGGTGAGAGTACCAGCCCGAATGCCTCAGGCTCGATTACAGAACCAGCCCCATCTCGAGCTTCGCGGCCTCGATGAGAGCACCAGCCCGAATGCCTCAGGTTCAGTTACAGAACCAGCCCCTACAAAGCTCCAATAGGCCTCTGTGACAGCACCAGCTTCAGCTCGGCCAGCTTCGATCGCAGCTCCAGTAGGCCTCGGTGACAGCACCAGCCTCCGTTCGGATGCCTTCGATCATGACAGCTACGACTGTGGCCTCGGTGACAGCACCAGCCTCAGCTCGGCCAGCTTCGATCGCAGCTCCAGCAGGCCTCGGTGACAGCACCAGCCTCCGCTTGGATGCCTTCGATCATGACAGCTACGACTGTAGCCTCGGTCACAGGACCAGCCTCAGCTCGGCCAGCTTCATGCTTTCGAAAAGATCAGCTACGACTGTGGCCTCGGTGACAGGACCAGCCTCAGCTCGGCCAGCTTCATGCTTTCGAAAAGATCAGCTACGACTGTGGCCTCGGTGACAGCACCAGCCTCAGCTCTGGCAGCTTCAATCACGACAGCTTCAAATTCTCGCCAAATTGTGGAGGCTCGAAAGTTGTCTACCTAACTACAACAGAGCATTAGGAAAATAAAAGAAGACCTCATACAGTTGGGACACACCTTGTTATAGAACTTGGTGGCTTCAACTCGGTTGCAGAACCAGCTGTGAAGTTCTCTCCACCATCATAGTACTTAGCTCCCGACCTCCAAATGTTATAGAACTCTAGGAGCTCAGGAGCTAGGGGGCAATTGTGTGGGAGTTTATTTAAACTTGGTAAAAGTACCAGTTAAACACATTTTGAACTCGGCCAGAAGTTCCACCTCGGCCAACTCGACTAAAAGCTCCAGCTCGGCCAGTTTGGCCAGGAGTTCCATCCCGGCCAGAATGCTCCACATCGGCCTGGGATTCCATCTCGGCCAGGTGTTCCACCTCGGCAGAAGCGCCAGGATGCTTACCGAGAAGAGATTACCTCGGTAGCACCCGAGCTCGATACCTCAGCACTTGAGCTCGGTAACAGTACCAGCTCAGCCATATATTCCATCTCGGCAACAGAGTCAGAATGCTCATTAAAGCAAGTACGGCCCGTCATACCTCTATGGAGACTCAACCACGTTACATAACGTGTTGAGTAATGATGATAGGCATTGGGCAGAGAGCTGTCAATAGGTGGATACGCCCATGTCAAGCCGCCAATGTCAGAACCGCCCATACCACCGATGGGACTTCCCATCACCAAAGTCAAAGGACTTCAGCTACAAATACAAGGAGCAAGCTCCATGACCCGGTAAGCAAAAAAAAGAAAACACACAGGCACTCTGCCTCTCTTCTTCTTCTCCATCCTTTGTCTAGTGACAACACTAACTTACGCATCGGAGGGCCTTACGCTGACAGCAGCCAGGGTCTTCTGACCTTTTCTTTTCTCCCCCTTGCAGGTTCTCCGGCGTGTAGTCTTCCCCAAAAAAAGTTCATCATCTATCTAAGTGGGTGTGAAGTTTTTTGCATTTACAGTTACCACCCGCTGCCTCGCTTGCCAGTACAGGGACCACAACACTCTCCTCACAATACTTACTCCATTCACTGGAACATCTCCCCCACGAAACACAAAAGATGTCTTCTTGTTGCCAGTTGGATTCCCCAAACAACCAATTTCCCCTCCGTAACTGGAATTAGCCGAAGAGCAATTGAAGAAAAAGGTAAGCTTCAAGTTGAGCAGGCTGTAGTATAAGAGAGGCAAGGTGTTGGGAGGCGTTGTAGTGTTGTGATGTGGTCTTGGGCAGGTCTCGCCTATTAGGTCCATGTCGAAGAGGTTGATGGTGGTTTCGGGTTAGTTGATGTTTCTGACATAGTACTTCTGGTGGTCAAGGAGATAAAAGATGGGTTGGTGTTGGATGTTGCAGGTGATGTTGAAGCCTGGGTAGCCACAGTATTGGGGTGTGGGGGCTCCATTGGAAAGCCAGAAAGGGTAGCCGATGGTGAGGTTGCCACATGTGGTGGAAGGGCAGGCTGGGATTGTGCCATTTACTGGATATCCATTGGAAACGGTCAGGATGAAAGTGCAGATTGAAGTGTAGATGTATATGAAGAGGTGGTGCGGATGAGACATTGAATGAGCGGCCAAGAAAATTGCAGGAGAGGTTACAGGTGAACGTATAGGTGTTTGTTTATTATTAACATTGTCGAATTGGGTGTTGTTTGACTGTTGAATGGCAGAGGTATTGTAAATTTAGTGAAGTATTGCTTTTGACTAATTCATTCCCGTCTTGTCTCATATTTGTACTTCCTGTCTCTTTACACTGTCAACTAAAGTTTTTAATGACAAATGAACTTTTTTTTTTTGAGTCCTTAGAGAATCAATGTTGTGAAGATATGATTTTTACCTTTAAAAATGCATTCATGATGATGAAATTAGGCCTATTTCCACTGTCACTTTTACCAGAGAAGCAAAAGTCAGTAATTTTCCTTCTTCAAACACTGCTATTATATTCGTGTAACTCTCCTCTCAACCAAGCCTTTGTAATCTCCACAATAGACCAGACCAGTTTTATCGGAAGGACTCTGGTGTTTCTACAAATATGTATTTTTGGTTTAGAAGAGTATTCAATTTTTTTTTTTTCAGAAAAGAAGAGTATCATTACTGACATCATTGTCATCTAAGCATTCATTTATTTATTTGAGTTGAGTTTTACCTACTCTGCATCATTAAATATTGATATTTGAAAATGATGATTTGAGTTGAATTCTGAAGTTTTACTCTCCATTCAACAATCGCCGTTGTCTATCAAAATTCAAACCATCCACAACACAACTACACAACTTCTCTATGCTCTGTTTTAAATTTGATTCAAACCCGGAGTGTGTTAAGCACGCCATCAACTCTACAGTTAATTACATGATCAAATGAAACATGGGCCTAACTGAAATTAGACATTTTGTTAAATGCTGTATTCGGATTGTATATTTTCATTTTTGGCACTATTTTCAGTTTTATGTTAATTTGTCTAGAGAAAATGGAAAACAGTGGCTCTATTGAGTGCACAAACAATGGTCCACTTTAGGTTATCCATGGTCTGTTTTTTTAATTGGGTCCCATTCATATTGTAGCAGACGCATCGCAAACCATTCTTCCTCGTCTTTAAATCAACTTGACCAGAACTTACCCAGACAGAAGAAAATGTATCGTTTGAAGTGGGGAAGATTTTTAGCACAGTGAGAGAGCTGTTGGAGTTGGACTTCCTGCAGAGAACCAGGAGGATGGTTGGTGAGGGAAAATTCAGTGGAAGCTATGGTAGAGGCATTGGTACAAGGTCCTCTTGTTAAACTTAGATTGAAATCACAATCCTAACCACGCTCTTCAAATGGATGGCAAAACTACTAAACCTTTCAAGTTCCAGAATCATTTGTTTATTTGATTGGTGTGGTGAGTGCATTCATTATAAGCCAGACTCTTTTATGGGTAATAGGTAGTGCTACCTGTGGAAAATAAAAGGACTCCGTTTAAAAAAAATATTCACTATAGCTTTCTATTAAGGGAATTTTGATTCATGTAAGTGAATTCCTAGGAATTTTAAGACATTATTTTTATAAGCAGTTAAAAATGGAGAATGGAAGGTGAATAGCCAAAAATGAATGTTAAATTCAAGGGAGGATGGAAAAGAATACCATGCCATCACCTAGTAATTCAAATCCTTGTAAAGTCAAGATTCAATAAGCATTGTTACCTTACATCCCTAGTTACCAGGTAGTGTTATCAACAAGCCAAGCTATTTCGCAAGTCAGCTGGGCTCAGCTCAATTAGAGGCTCTAGTAAGAGTTTTGGATAACTGTCTCATGATCAAGCTCAAGCTAAAGTTTTTCTCAGCTTAGTTTGATTGGACTCGAGCTCGAGTATGGCTCAATTGTCTCATGACTGAAGCTCTAACTAGGTCTTCCGTTCTTTGGGTCGTGCATTCAATGTTAAAGTGAAGCTCAAGTTAGGCTAAGATCATTTCAGCTAGATCTTAAACATGTTTAATGGTAAAGTCAGCCTCAACTTGGTCCAAGGTTGGCTTGTTCACACCCACCCCCTAGACTAGTTGGGGAAGGTGGGTTGCTGGGGACCCTAAAAGGGTCATTTACATTTTAGTGGGGTGGTTAGCTCCTTTTAACTTTCCTTGCGATGAAAATTTCAACATATTTAAATGAAATTTTATCAAAGAAGTTCTGCACCAGAAATTTCTGTTCAATTAAGGTTGAAAAAAATGTATAATAAGATCTCTCAAACCTCAGTGCCAGAGGATGTTTATATTAGAATGACACCACGAATTCTCTCATAGTAGATATAAAACTCATTAAAATACAACATTAAAGACCTTCTTCTGGCATTAGGTCGTAGAAGAACATGATCTTGAAGGTGAACAAAGATAAGGTTTGGGTGGCATTTCCAAGCTTCCAAGACCTCCTTCTAGCATCTCCACCACTCTAGTCATTGATGGTCGAATTGTTGGATCTGTTTGTATGCACCATAAACCCACTAGCACCATTTTTCTCCCAATGTCTTCTTCTGCCTTTGACTGGAATCCAAGCAATGCTAGACTTTCTTTGGGCTCTATGTGCTTATACACCCAATGTGGAAAATAAATCTCACTAGTTTTCTCTGCTTCTGCATCAATGTTCTTTCTTCCCCCAATCATTTCGAGCACCATCATACCATAGCTATAAACATCAGACTTGTGAGATACGCCTCCAATGCTTCTACAGAACACTTCAGGGGCAGTATAACCAATTGTCCCTCTTGCATCTAGCATTGACATGGTACTTTGATGTTGAGGGCATAGCTTAGCTAACCCAAAATCTGAAATCTTTGGACAAAAGTCATCATCCAGAAGAATGTTGTGAGGTTTAATGTCAAAATGCACAATACGAGTGCTGCACCCACGATGTAGGTACTCTAGTCCTCGTGCAATGCCAACTGCAATTTGGAATCGCTTTTGACAATCCAAAACATGCTGCCTGTTTCCCAAGTTATCTGAGAAAATGAATTTTTCTAGTGACCCTTTGGACATGAACTCGTAAACAAGTGCTCTGTTAGAACCCTCAGAACAAAAGCCTAGAAGAGCAACGACATTGACATGGCAAGTCCTACCTATGCTAGCGACCTCGTTAATGAATTCATCACCATTACCTCCCTTGGCATTGTTCAATACTTTCACTGCCACAGGACGACCATCTTTGAGGTTGCCTTTGAACACACTGCCATAGCCACCATGGCCTAAATTATCCTTGAAAGAGTTTGTCATCTTTTTCAGCTCTGAATATCGGTATCTTTTAGGAGCAAGAGAACCATAGTTTTCTAAAAATGCCTCCACATTGCGACTATCACGTGTTTTCTTTTTCCAAAAGAAGATGGAATTATCTGATGGCAATTTCCTCACAAGACACAGTATGAAGACAAAACAGCAGGTCAGAATAACTCCAGTGATTGCACCTGCAAGAGAGATACTTGAATGAAACACTTTTGGGCAAATTTCATCACCTTTCACATAAGTTATTTTTAATAGTGTTTATTCGTTCTAACAACTATAATGGCTGTTATGTGATCAGCCATCTTAATTTTGCAGCATGTTAGTTGCCGACCACAATAATTTTGTAATTCAGGAACATTCATCCCAGTTAACACACAGTGCATGTCTCAGCAACCTACCAATCTTGTATGTATGTAGAGATGGAAAATAGTCTGTAGTTAGGCTAGGGCCAGCCAAATGGTGATTCTAGAACTAAGGCCATCCTAGACAAGATATATCAAATTTATAGTTCGGTTTGACTGGCTGCTCACTCGCAATAAATTCTTAAATAACAAACATTTTGATCTAGGCAAAACCCTCTACGTTGTAATATGCAATAGAGGTTTGCAATGCGTACTGGCACCTCCCTGTTGAGCCACACACATAAGGAACAGCTGCATTGTGACCTTGAATCATATGTACAAGAGTCAATCTGCACAACATGTGGATTCACCTGCCAAATAGAATGTTCTCGGTCTATGTAGAAGGCTTACTGTTATGTGCTCAGCCACCCAAATTTTGCAGCAGTTTGGTTAGTGACCCCCATAATTTTGTAATTCAGGAACCTTTATCCCATTTCCTACAGTGCATGGCTCGGTCCAGTATGTAGACAAATGGAAAGTAGTCTGTTGGGAGGCTAGGGCCACCAAAATGGTGATTCTGCAACTACAGGCCATCTGAGACCGGATATATCAAATGTATAGATTCTTCAATAACATTTTGATCTAGGCACACCCCTCTGCTTTGCAAAATACAATAGAGATTTGCCATGGCTATATGCTCCTTCCTATTGACCCATCCAAATGAAGGCACAAGTCACAACTGCAGTCTGCCCTTGGATCGTATGTACAACAGCCAATCTGCACATGTGGATCCACCTGCTAAATAGAATGGTCTCTCCTTTTGGGCTATGGTATCAACACGAGGTGCTTATGAGTGGCGGGCATTTTTAACACTTGGATTGGCAATTAGTCCTTCATAATGTCAAAAGTAGACACGAGAATTGAAAAGAGTGCCTAAACAAGGATACATGTATGTGAGATCTGTGCTGTTTATCAAATTGCCCCCACTTCAACTTGCCACAGCCCAAAACAATAGGTGGTCAACTCACTGTAAGTACCATAAATAATGTGGATTGTTGATTTGCCTTACTATCGACATAATTTCTATTGCACATGTGGCTCACTTGATGAGCTGACCAGCCTGATTTTGTAGGCTAGGAATGCTTGCTATTGTTCAGTTGATGAACAGCCTGAACAACACACGTATTCCGCCCTCGCATCCCCAGTATGATTCAATCATCTACATACAAATACCATCTTGGTAGTACTCTAAGGAAAGGAAAAGCTTGAAAAGCAAATACCTATAATAGTGTATTTCTTTCTTTTACCATTACCTGCAAAAGCATTTTGTAACCTGGTTCAGCAAATAATAATAACAATAACAACTATATATAAGATAAATATTCTCGTACACACGGATATAAGATAAATATTCTCCTGCACACGGTTCACATGCAAACAATGCGCAGAAGCCATTACAATGAACATTAATGAGTGGGGCCTGCCTTTGTCACCGTCCCCCTGCACGGTTTGTATGCGAACCATGCACAAGAGATTTTTTTTCCCTATATACAATAGGTATGATGATTTTTCTTTCAGATTTATCACCACCCGCAAACATTGAGGGGAGGATGGTAAGATAAATCGTCAACTTTCAACTCAAAACTGGTTGAAGACTAAGATCTGACTGCTTTGTGTTATTAAAAATCTTCTAGAAGCATAATCTGAAGAGTTAAAACCACTATAACTGAAAGTCTAGGTTTAGAAAAATAAAAGTATTTCACATAAGCATGATGTTCAGTTCAGTTCAACACTTTCCTTGAAAAACAGTAGAAATGCAAGTTGATCCCTATCATAATACCAGAAGTTAGATCATCATCAACAACAAAGAAGTGGGAACAAATGAAATCTGTGGGGGCAGCTCCTTGGTATGGATAGGCCTCCACTTAAGGTCCGGTTGCAGTATAAAGGAACTTCATCCTATCTCAAGGAAAATCTTGCGGCAAACAGACAAAATAGGTCGACATCCACCGGGTCACAATGATCTGTGTTGGCCCACGCATGGGAAACGCATGGGAAACAGAAAGACTGACCAGTTGTATGGACGAGTCAGATGTAGAAGATTGCTCTGTATATATAGCAGAGATCATAACCATTTGAATGTGTGTAATTGAGAAATCTTTGGGGTATAGCATAATGGCCATCCTCAAAAGAGTACGGGGAGTTGTTGAGTCTTCTCTCTAATGGTTTTTTGTGCAGGGTTTCTAAGGATTTTAGGATTTGGAAGCCATCCATATCAGGAGAATTCTCCGTGAAAGCCTTCTACTCGGCTTTGGAGGGGAACCATCACCCTAGGGCTCCTTGTTCCCTTGTTTGGATGAGTTTGGTTTCTCCCCGAGTGGAGGCTTTTTGCTGGTTAGTAATGGCAGCTAATATCTCAACGGCGGATAATTTGAGTAGAAGAGGACTGACATCACCCATCATCAATGACACTTGTGTGATGTGTCATAAGGAGTTGGAGTCGGTGAACCATCTTCTTTTTCATTGTGAGTTTACATCCAGTGTTTGATGCCATTTTATTGGTAGGTGCGGTGTTGATTGGTGCTGTCTTGAGAAGATTGCTAATATGGTAGAGTCTTGGTTGGGAGGTTGTTTTGTTGGTTGTGGTCGTATTCTTTGGAGGATAACTCTATTTGCTATTTTGTGGTCCATTTGGAAGGAAAGAAATGACATAATTTTTAGGGGATCCTCCTCAACTTATGCGGAGTTGATTTCTAAGATTACTTTAACGATTGCGAAGTGGGCTTTGGGTAGAAAGGAATTCTCTAATTTTTCTCTTCACGACATACTTATTAATTGGGAATCATGTATGGGGTGTGGCCCTATCAAAGTAAGAAAATTTTAAAAATTTATTCTTTGGTCTCCTCCTCCTATTGGTTTGTTTAAATTCAATGTTGATGGGCCGCCAGAGGGAAGCCTGGACCAGCTGGTGTTGGAGTGGTGCTTTGAAATTGCAATGGGGACGTTTTATTTATGTCCTCTAAGTATGTGGGGGTTTGTGACTCTAATGAAGCTGAAGTTTTAGCTATTCTGGAATGTCTTCGATGTTTTTCGAGGTACTACCATGGCGATCTTATTGTAGAGAGTGATTCTTCTAATGCAGTGAGTTGGGTTTCGAACCGGAAGGCTTATCCATGGAAGTTTCAGTTCCTCTTCAATGAAATCCGGATTTTATCCATCGTCATTAATGTTAGCTTTCAGCATAAGAGCCGGTCATCAAACATGATGGCGGACGCTTTAGCTAAGTAAGGTGTTGAGAGAGTTTTCCCTTTGGAGGGTTTTATTATGTAGTTGTGGTGTGAGAGGGTACATTACTCTTATACTTCTGTGTTTCTTTCTCCTTTTTTTTTTTCTTGTACTCTTTATTTGTATTATTTTCTCTTTTAATATAAGTTATTGTTACGATAAAAAAAAAAAAAAAAAAAGAGGATTATAAGGACAATTTTCATTTTTCTTGAAAAGGTGACGAGGAATTGTCATTGTCTAAAAACAGGTTTGGGGGGGGGGGGGGGGGGGGGGGGGGGGTTGCACACAGTTTTCCGATATTATTATTATTATTGCTTTTGGAGGGTTTCAAACCCTTTGGACTGGACTAATCCCTCAAGGCCAAAAGGGATGCTGGGTAAACTCCCCTGTACCTCCAATGTGGTAGTGCAGTTTCGAACCTACAACCTCCGGATGCAAATCATGGTCCTAGGCCAACTAGGCTACCTTGGGGATACCTAACACAAACTTCAAACTTGTAGAATGGGAGACTCCAAAAAGTGGATCAATAAAAGAAAGAAAAAAAAAAAAAGAGTATACCTAAATCTGGCTTTCTCATGCATTTTCTCCTCGTCTTAACTGTCTCAATTTTCATGCCACTTTAGAGAGTTGAAAATTGGAATATATATGTTTGGGTGAGATTTTCCTACCGGAATATGTAAAATTGAATTATTAGCACCAAGAAAATTGAGCCAAGTCTTCCTTCCCTCTCCACTCCCATAAGATGGGATGGCGACCCAAGTGCCATTTTCTAAATGAGACTTCCAATGAAAATGACCATTGTACCCACCACCTCCTCACCATGGGAAAGGCCCAAATGAAAAAGTACAATTTTATGTCAAAAAAGACCATTGCTACCCCATCCATTTTCACTGTCAAGATTCAAGAAGGCCAAAATGTCAAAAAAGGAATATGAAAGCGTTATAAAACAAAAAGGCACAACAATGTCAGAATAAAAATGGAAAAAGGAAAAATATTACAAAGACCATTTTTAACAGAAGTTTATATATTTTTAGAATAACTCATTAATTTTGTTATTTAAAAATTAATTCCCCACAACAGTAGCACAGTAATAACCAAGGGCCAGGATAAACCCCCATTTGAAAATATCCTGACAATTCTACTAAAACAGTAAAATTTGGAGAAATATATTTATGAGAGTAGCTCCCCCATATACATCCATGGGGGCTCTAGGACTAATTGTCTACAAACTAAACTACAGGCGGGGTCCTTAGATGGTAGGTAGGGTTGCACATGGGCTAGGCTGGATGGGGCTAACGCTAGTCTAAGCTGATACTAGGCTGAACTCATGTTCACGGGCCTCAAAAACTAATTCCAAACCTGGTAAAGGATATACTGAGCCCATCTGCGATGAACTTGTCGTGCCAGACTCTGCCTTGTGGATGGGCCATTAGATAAATACAGGCTCAGGTCCAGTCTATTTACCTATCAGGTCGAAATGTTAGGCTCTGGCTCAGCACATGGCCCAATTACAATTAATTTCATCAATATGGGCGGGCCCAGCACTTGTGCAACCCTGTCGAGGGATTAAATTTAGTGCGCATAGTCCACATTTTCAAAATAAAGAAAAAAGAATTAGATAAAGTTGTGTCGACAGTGCATTCACTTTAGAATGGGGTACCTTCTACATGATATGTTCAGTAGGTGGGTCCCACTAAAATCAGTATGGAAGGGGAAAACTGATCAGAGGATCAGCGAGGGGCCCACATTTGCCAACACTGTGAGAGCCAACATACACATGCCATTGGTTTACATTTATAAACACCAGAAGCACAAAAATAGTTTCGGATTTACATTTTGTATTTTTTGATTTATGCCTTCAGGGGCTTATTTAGCTTGGATCAAGTCATGAAAGACTTGAAAATTTTTTTTAATGAAAAAGACTTGGTCTAATCATTTAACGGACGAGGGTCGTTCTTTCAATTGATCTAAGCCATTAAGATTACATACCTCCTAGCGCATGCTAGCAGTGTAATCTTCACTTGGAGCAGAGTAGTAACTTAACCGTTTCAAAAATGCTTTAGAACAAAATCAACAATTAAGGGCATGTTTGTATACTGTGTATATGGTTTCAAAAAAAAAAAAAGTATGGTAAGCAGAAATGCTTCTGCATTATGAAATATTTCTATGTTTGGTAAGGTTGATTTTCCATGAAGGTAAAAAACTAAGTCAATCAACTAGGGGGCGTGGAATTAAACTCTGACTGCTATGAAATTGGAATGCCTATGCCATTGGGGTAACGATGCAACGATGAATGTTGTAGGATTTAGGCTTATAGGTTTTAAGGTGAATCACATAATACCACCCTTCAAAAGAATTTTAGGCTTAAGATGGTAAGTGGGTGTCTGAAATTGACAAATCTGCCGACAATTTTATTGGTAAAGAAGTCGAACGCCGACCATTGAGGAGTGAGCTTCACCCAAGGGGAGGCTTTGGTAGGAATGATTTGCTAAAGAAATTTAAGACTGACGACCTCGATTGCCCAATAACAGGGTTTTATATTTCATTGACAAAATATTTCAAGCAAAAAAAGAAAAAAAAAAGACAAAAGAAAAGATTCAACCTTGTTTTTCAAACGCTAATAAAAAGCCCTAAACAAATACGAAAAAAAAAGAAGAAGAAAAGATCGGCTAATATAATTCATCAGGCAGCGGAGGAGACCGCTCCGGTTCCTCCAGGAGGTCTGATAGAGTGGAATATGCGGGATACCATTTAAAGTGGGTATTCCGAGTGCGAAATGAAATTGAAACGTTTTGAGAAATATTTTGAAGGACTATTGATAAATTCATTTTTGGAAATGTAATTAATTGTCATCTGCATAATGTTTTGAAAATGCAGTGTTTGATCAATGTATATTGGAAATGATACATGTATAAGAACTGTATTTTGTATACATGTAAATCGTAAATAGATATTGTCAAATATAAATGTTTCCGCAAGATTTTGTATTTGGCAGGTATATTGAGAATGTTATTGATAAGTCTTTAAAAATGCATAATTTCCACATCATTTTAGTAGAAAAATCATGATTTTATGTTTATGGGCATCAAAGTTTGAATCTGAGTCAAAATTCATTGAAAAATTGCATTTTTACATAAAATCATGAAATTCTCTATTTCTTGGCATTAGAAGTCACAAATTTCTCATTATTTTTTCTTTACAAATAAAATGATGAATTTTATTTGCACCATTGATTTAATTGAAGATTTGATAAAATGGTGACATTTTATTGAGCCTGTATCTTGCATTATTCTTTCCCTATATGAATAGATTATTCTTTGACATTTATTTATATTTTGTTGTAGAGAATTTCAGAAATTAGGGCCCGTGGAAGAGAATTGATGAAGCAAATGCACTATGGGATCCATCTACGTTTGGTATAAATTCCAAGGAGAGAACGTGGGCCCATCTAAGGATATTTTTTGCTAGCCAAGAAGATTTCTAAAAAAAATGGGAAGATCTTTCTAAACAATTCAAGTTGGAAACCAAATCCAAGAGTCCAAGATTCTAGATATCTCCTAAAAGATAGGCTTCCAAGATTTGAAAGTTTGCAACCCAAGATTATTGGGAAGATGGAATTGCACGTCCAACACCTCCATTCCAAAGATAAAACACGTCCAAAAAAGGTGCTGCCCATATTGTTTCAAATTTTGAATTAAATCTAAAGTGGGCCCAAGTGGGAAAGTTGCATGAGACATAAATAATCCTACCTTTAGTAGGATGGTGTGCTAAAAAATCCAAGAAGATAAGGAGCTGGAAAATCCCTTAAAACTCTCCCAAAAACTCTCCTAATCCTAATCTAACTTGGACCCCGCACTACTTATCCTTCCCAAACCAAAAAACCTTGCAACCCAAGATACCAAAAAAATATAAAAAGACTACAAATAGGCATGGACGTGCATTCCATCTCCTCCCTTCTCCCTTGGACGACCAGCAACTCCCTCTTCCCTTTTTCCAATAATTTTTCTCCATCTCTCATCCTTCCATCACAATTTCATCCAAGGCCTTCCCTAAGACACACCACCACTTGGATTTCTACGCCGTCACGCCGCTGCCGTTGCTCCATCATCAACCAGCCATTTACTTCTCCATTGGTGAAGGATTGAAGACTTGAAGATGGGATTATGCGCTAGTCTTATTTTCTTCATGTGTTCGATCTAGGGTAAGGAAAGATTTTTTTTTTAGTTTTGATTACTTTTAGGAAATTACTAGTTTATTGGTTTACTTTAATTTAAAAGACGCAATTAGTGAGGTCAAGGTGTCCCACTTTGGATCGGCATCGTGTGTTTGTGGGTAGTGACAGTACGCACTTGGTGCGGTATTTTTAATTTGAGATTGTAATTAAAATTTAATTTTAGTTTCATAGAGATTTATTTTTATAGATTTTTGATAGGCTAGATTAGTTTTTCAATAGGACATGTTTTGCGATTAATTACTACTCCCTGTGGATCGACCTCGGACTTCACCGAGTTATTACTACAATCATGGCCTTGCACTTAGGGCTGACGATCAGTTATCCATTGTGGATTCCGTTTTGACTTCGGTTAATTCGGGGTTTATGGGAGTAAGTATGTTGATCGCTGCTCGGAGTTACCGGATCTTAGGTCCGGATCGTGACAATGCAGTATTTCGGACGGCCCTGTGTCCAAAAGGGATAGCTGATGTTGAGTTTAACATTCCCGTAATTATATGGGGAAGGAGAGCAGTCACTGTATGGTTGATTGTCCTCCTCGGTGGAAGAAGCAGCTGGCGTAAAGAAGAGCAATACAATGAGAAAAGATGGGAGGGATTGATGAATTGGGAAGGTATACATGATGGTAGAAAGAAATGATTTTGGAAATATAGGAACAAGAAGGGAGAGAAAGATGGAGATGAGAGTAGATACTTATGATACAATATGAAGGAAAGGAAAGGGTGAGAAAATTCAATACGAGAGAAAGAGGAGCTTTCACAAAGAAAATACTATGAGGCATTTCAAAGTATATATGCAATACAAACGCTGCTGCTTGTCTATTTATGTTGCGGTTAATGTGTATATATATATATATATATATATATATATATATATATATATGTAACCGTTAAACCTTGGAGCTTCAATCAGATTGTTATAGAGCAAGAGATCAGGCCCATGTGATGTCCACTCACAAGCTCCATTGAGAGCAGTATACATGAGCTGTTGAATGTGGATTAGTTTCCACAAAAAGATATATACCGGGCTCATGATGTATATATATAAGACTAGGTCAACATCAAAGTCAAGTCTGAAATTTCCTACACAAATACGTGGTGGTTGAATTTTAAATGCCGTGTGGGGCGCATTAGGCAGGAAAATTTCAGGATATCAATTGTTAGGGAGGGAGAATTTTATTTTGAGCTACTCAAACTTTTAGTACGTGGGCTTCACTTGGGTCCCATTCGGACCTTAAATTAAAAGAAAGTCTCTTTAGGAGCTTTGGCTTGAGCGCACAATTTGGCCACAGTGGGGCCATTCCTTATTTTATTTAACTATAATCCAAAGAAGCATGCTCACACTATATATGAAACTAGGTCCGGTTATATATATATATAGGGTGAGGGAATATTCTCCTATATATATATATAGGAAATATATATATATATATTTATATAAGTGGATGAGATTAAATTTAGAGTTTGATTTGAAAGTGTACAAAAAAAAAAAAAAAAAAACTATTTATAATTAGATACCCAAACCCAAGACTTGTTTATGATATTTTTATTTTTAATGAAATTGCTTTGTTGTATCTAGACCTTATTAATTGAGACGCAAAATGGTCCCTCACGGGCCTCACCCCACTCGAAGGCAAATCAGGCCGGGTCCGTTTGTTTCAACTCTGAAGTCATAATAATTAAGAAAAGGGCGGAGGACACGAGATGCTTACCCGGAGACGGAGGACACTTGTCAGGATACCGTGTTCCGTTGCAGTAGCAGTAGCGTTGTAGAGCAGAGGTTTCATGAAGACCGCAGTGGCCTTTTGATTCGAAGCAGTCCCAGCAAAGACGGTCAAAGTAGGTAAAAGACCACGTGATCTCGAACCCCCCTGCCAGAACATCAGTCCAATACTTGTCTGGGTTTTCCAAGAGCCGCTTTGTATTTTTGTGGAGGATCGGGATTTTTATCACGCTGCAATTTTCGAACGGGCCTGTGGTATGCTCTTCGAATGCGAAGTAGTAGGCATGATCGCTTAAATCATCGGAGCAGTTGAGGAATTTTAAATATATTTCGTTTTGAGCAAGTAGATCAGGGCAGTTGTAGAAGAAGAGGTTAAGATCTCTCTGAGTGTAATTAAAGAGATTGAAGTCGAAATTAGTGTTACTGGAAGGAGCATGGCATGGAATCTTGCTCTCATTCGCTAAGTAATAATCTTTATCAACGATGGTGGCTTTCTGGTCCTCATAATCGATCTCTATAACACGGTACGGGCGGTTTTGAATCACAATCTCAAAGGAATTGTCAGTCCTACTGCATTTGATTTCCATTTCCAACTCCTGTGGAGAGCGGCAGTGCTCCGGATGGCCCTGTGTCCAGAAGGGATAACCGATGGGGAGTTGGGCGCCACCGCAATCAAATGGGGTAGGCAAGCAGTCAAGGAATCGTTGATAGTACTCCTGGGCGGAAGAAGGTGGAGTAAAAAAGAGCAGCACAATGAGGAGGAAAGATGAGAGGGATTGATGAATTGGGAAGGTATCCATGATAGTAGAAAGAGATGATTTTGTATGTATATAGGAACAAGAAACCAGACAGAAATGGATTTTGCTCTTTCTTTTCATCTATCACACGAGAGAGAGAGAGAGAGGTGTGGAGATGGGGTTGGAGACTTGGAAACCCTCCTTATAACCCAATATAAAAGGAAAGAGAGGAGAAAGTCGATTACGAAGAAGTGATCTGAACAAGTTCGCAGAAAAAGTGCATGCTGCTATTCGTATATTATGCTCTACGGTTATGTGTATGTATACAAGTGTCAGAATCAGATTTTTACAAAACAACAGACCAGGCCCATGGGGAGCTGGAGCCCACCCACTAATCCATTCCGACGCCTTTTAATTCCCCACGTATAAAAGCTTCCAAATGTTAAAATTGACGAAAAATGAGTGACATACATGAGTAGTGGATTTGTTTCCACAAAAGAGATAAATAGACTGATGTATATGAGACCTACTAGGTCAACAACAAAGTCAAGTCTCGAATTTCCTAAGCAGATACGCGTGGATTGAATTTTTTATGCCGTGTGGGGACACAAAGCAAGAAAATGATCAGTTTGGACTCTCAACATCACTATAGAAACTCCCGGGTAATCTCGTCTTCGTCGAAACTCTCGTGGAAAATTTTTAACTTTCCCCCGTGATAAACATGAGAGTGGGGCCGGGGGGCTTTTGAATCTCTAACTGTAAATTAAGCTTTTCCCCCACTCTCTGTACCCTTTGATTGGTGTGAAAACTTGGATGAAATCCAGCCGTATGCTTTTAGTTGTGAATATTTCGGCCACCACCTCTACTCAGTTTTTCCTCCGTCCAAACTCGTATAGGCTAGGAGCAGAACTTTGCATGGATTTCTCCAGCGACAATCCATGAGGCTCAAAATGATTGCCAATCATCCTCCTCATCAAGTTCTTGTCCAACTGTAAGTGCAAAAAATGTAACCTACAAGATTAGGGGGTGCCTTATAGGACTTACCCAAATGGCTGTAGAAAGCTAGGTAGTGGAAGATCTCTTTGGGAAAGATAGCTAGCCGGAAAACCTGAAAAGGGCAGAGGAAATCCGGTCAGAGGACCCTGGCTGTGGCAACACAGGGCTCTCCGATGCCTAAGTTAGTGCATGGCCTGAGCTTAGGGTGGAGAAGAAAAGAGGCAGAGTTAAGAGCGTATCTGTCTGCAACTGAGTCCCCTTGTAATGGAGGTTGCTCCTTCTATTTGTAGGGGAGAAAGGTTGTCTCTTGATATTTGATGGTGGGCCCCACGACCTGACTGCTAAGGTCTCATCAACCCACAATGCATTAAATGCCAGTCACGTGGGTCTGCTCCTGTCTTGACCTATTGGTAGCAAAAGTCCCATTGGAAGCCACGTGTCTGAAGGGGGGACTTGGCTGTCAGTGCTTGTCTCGGTTGGCAGTCCTCGCTGCAGCCGGAATGCGTCTGACCTCGTAGTTGAAGCCAGAATGCGTCCCGGCTGGCAGCCTTCGTAGCTTCAGCCGAACTGCATCTCGGGCTAGAGCACGCAGCCGAGGTGACGCTCAGCCGGACTGAGGCCGCAAGCTGGTTCCGGATAGCGTGCTGGCGATGCGGTCGAAATGCCCTCAGTCGGACTGAGGCCGCAAGCTGGTTCTGGCTAGCGTGCTGGCGCTGTAGCCGAGATGCACTCAGCCGGACGGATACCCATAATCGGGGCCTCAGCCGAAATGCATGTTGGCTCCTCATAACTGGAGCCGGAATGCATATCGGGGGGCTGAAACGCGTGGCCGAAGTCATGCTGAGCTGGATCGAGGTCACAGCACTGGTCTCGGCTAGCGTGCTAGTCGAGACCCCGAGATACTATTAGCGCATAGCCGAGGTGAAGGTGACCGAACTGGCTGCAGGTCGTGGCTGGAAAGCCTGGCCGAGGTGGGGGATCTGACGCTGCTGCTGAGCTGATACGTGCCAGGGCATGACCAAGGTGGTTTCGGCCGAGCTGGCGATAGTGGTCCCGGCCTGGCGCATTAATACTCGAGCCGAGATGCATGTAGCCGAGATCACTAAGGATTAGGGAGTCTTAATCTTGGAGTCTTAAAATTTTCCCCACACAATTGCCCTCTAGCTCCTGATCTTCTTAGAGTTCACCAACTCTTGGAGGTCGGGAGCTAATTTTCATGGCGCTGGTACTGTTTACTGGAGCTAGAACAACCATGTCATATGAAGATGCCTCCTCTGGCGCTGTCGCCGAAGTGGATATTGCCGAGACCAAGGTCGACGAGCTGGAGCTAGCACAATCTTGGTGGGCTCACAAGCTCTGCAACTAGGCGAGAGAACTGAAGCTGCCATGACTGAAGTAGGTGCTGCCATGACTGAAGTGGATATTGTCGCTGGCACGGTTGAAGGTGTCTAAGTGAAGGCTGTTGTCGTCACCGAGGCCAGCCAGGGCTGGGATCAAGGCTGGCCAAGTTTGACTGTAGACCGAACTGAAAACACTGTCAAGATAGAAGGTTGACATTCAATGTGCTGGCCGAGGCAGCTTCATGCCGGGATGGTGAGGACCAACCCGAAGGCAAGCTCACCAGTTGCCGAGATGGCTTCATGCCGGGGTGCAGAGGAGCGACCCGCAGACAATCTCTTCAGTTGCCGAGATGGCTTCATGCCTGGGTGCGGAGGAGCGACCCGCAGACATTCTTTTCATTGGCCGAAGTGGCTTGATGCCTGGGTGCTGAGGAGCTTCCCGTAGGCAATCTCGTCTACTGCCGGAATGGCTTCATGCCTGGGTGCAGAGGAGCGGCCCGCAAGCAATCTATTCATTGGCCGAAGTGGCTTCATGCTTGGGTGTAGAGGAGCGACCCATAGGCAATCTCATCTGTTTGCCGGACTAGCTTCATGCCTGGGTGCAGAGGTGCAACCCACAGGCAATCTCTTCAGTTTGCCGGAATGGCTTCATGCCTGGGTGCTGAGGAGCGACCCACATGCAATCTCTTTTGTTTGCCGAACTGGCTTCATGCCTGGGTGCAGAGGTGCAACCCACAGGCAATCTCTTCAGTTTGCCGGAATGGCTTCATGCCTGGGTGCAGAGGAGCGACCCACAGGCAATCTCTTCAGTTTGCCGAAATGGCTTCATGCCTAAGTGCTGAGGAGCGACCCGCAGGCGATCTCTTCAGTTGCTGTGTAGCCGAACTGGGATGATGTCTGGTCTTGTCACCAACTCTGAATGGCAGCAAGTCATGAAACCTAGTTGGGTCCGCCGAGATCTGCAACGGGTGTCTTGATCGTTCAAGGGCTTTTCTTCATGGCTTGGCAAGAATTGAAGCTGCCGTGATAGAAGCTGTCTGATCTGAGACCGGTGCTGGAATTGCTTGTCGAGCTTAAGAACTTGGCGAGATTTGGAGGGAGCAATGGAGAAGGAAGCTTTACATGAGCTCGGTAGGCTGCCATCCTTGCACACTGAGCTTGGTAGCTTCTAACCAATTGACTTGTCACCAACTGAGCTATCGAAGACCCATACTTAGGGATTTCGGCAACTTCATTGCGAGGCTCACTGCCCCTAGTTTGGTGGCCCTCCGGCTCACTGCTACCTTGATCTTTTGGGAGCTGTTTAGCTCGGATCTCATCTGCTGAGGTCATTTCTTCTGGGGCCGAAATGGCTTCATGCCTGGGTGGAGAGGACCGACCCCGAGGCAATCTCATTAGTGCCCCGAAGGCATCATGCCGAGGTGGTGCGTGGACCGACCGTCAAGGCAATCTCAGTGGTGGCCCGAAGGCTTCATGCCGAGGTGCAGAGGAGCGACCCTCAGGCAATCTCAGTGGTGGCCCGAAGGCTTCATGCCGAGGTGCAGAGGAGCGACCTTCAAGCAAACTCATTGGTGGCCCGAAGGCTTCATGCCGAGGTGCACCCTCAAGGCAATCTCATTTTTGGCCTGCTCGAGCCATGATCGAAGCTGTCCGAACTGGGGCAGGTGTTAACACCGAGACCAGTCGTAGCTCGTGATCAAAGGCATCGGAGCGAAAGCTCAGTGGCCCATAGACTTCATGCCGAGGTGGTGCGTGGACTGACCGTCAGGCAATCTCAATGGCACGTAGGCTTCATGCCGAGGTGCATGGGAGCGACCCTCAAGGCAATCTCATTTCTGGCCTGCTCGAGCCGTGATCAAGGCTGGCCGAACTGAGGTTGGTGATGTAACTGAACCCTCAGTCGTAGCTGCGTGATCGAAGGCATCCAAGCGAAGGCTCAGTGGCCCGTAGGCTTCATGCCGAGGTGGTCCGTGGACCGACCGTCAGGCAATCTCAGTGGTGGCCTGAAGGCTTCATGCCGAGGTGCAGAGGAGAGACCCTCAGGCAATCTCAGTGGTGGCCCGAAGGCTTCATGCTGAGGTGCAGAGGAGCGACCCTCAGGCAATCTCATTGGTGGCCCGAAGGCTTTATGCCGAGGTGCAGAGGAGCGACCCTCAAGGCAATCTCATTTTTGGCCTGCTTGAGCCATGATCGAAGTTGTCCGAACTGGGGCAGGTGTTAACACCGAGACCAGTCGTAGCTCGTGATCGAAGGCATTGGAGCGAAAGCTCAATGGCCCGTAGGCTTCATGCCGAGGTGGTACGTGGACCGACCATCAGGCAATCTGAGTGGCTCGTAGGCTTCATACCGAGGTGCATAGGAGCGACCCTCAAGGCAATCTCATTTCTGGCCTGCTCGAGCCGTGATCAAGGCTGGCCGAGCTGAGGTTGGTGATGTAACCGAACCCTCAGTCGCAGCTGCGTGATCGAAGGCATCCGAGCAAAGCCTCAATGGCCCGTAAGTTTCATGCCGAGGTGCATAGGAACGACCCTCAAGGCAATCTCATTTCTGGCCTGCTCGAGCCGTGATCAAGGCTGGCCGAGCTGAGGTTGGTGATGTAACCGAACCCTCAGTCGTAGCTGCGTGATCGAAGGCATCCGAGCGAAGGCTCAGTGGCCTGTAGGCTTCATGCCGAGGTGGTCCGTGGACCGACCGTCAGGCAATCTCAGTGGTGGCCCGAAGGCTTCATGCCGAGGTGCAGAGGAGCGACCCTCAAGGCAATCTCGGTGGCCCGTAGGCTTCATGCCGAGGTGCATTGGAACGACCCTCAAGGCAATCTCATTTCTGGCCTGCTCGAGCCGTGATCAAGGCTGGCCGAGCTGAGGTTGGTGATGTAACCGAACCCTCAGTCGTAGTTGCGTGATCGAAGGCATCCGAGCGAAGGCTGGTTTAGTCACCAAAGCCTGCTGGAGCTATGATCAAGACTAGCCGAGCTGAGGCTAGTGATGTAACCGAACCCTCAGTCGTGGCTGCATGATCAAAGGCATCCGAGCAGAGGCTGGTGCTGTAGCCGAAGTGGAACTGCGGAGTTTCGCAGTAGGGTTTTTGCCGAACTGAATAACATAGTGAGATTCGAAGGCGGTACCTGAGAAGGGGACTGCTGGTCGAGCCTTCATCGCGAGCTTGGTCGCGTCTTTTACCGCCTAATGCTTGCTTCAGTTCCTAATTGGCTGATGTAGCTCGGCTGCATCTATGGAGGGAGACCGGTGGAGCTCGGCTGTATCCAAGAAGTGAAACCGATGGAGCCCGGGTGCATGTAGGGAGTGAAACCGGGATTGCCCCCCTTTCCTGTAGCTGCTGCTGAAGTTGGCAAATCAATTCATCTTGCCCTTCTGAGGATCGTTTTGCTGGGCGTCCTGCTTCCTCCCGAGGTTAACGCTGGGGCCTTCGTCGAGCTGGATCTGCCGAGTTCCGCAACAAGGTGCTTTGCCGAGCTTAATGACTTGCGAGTGTTGTCCTTTCGCGCCGAGCCTCGTAATCTTTGATCACTTGGCCTGCCACCGACTGAGTGCCACCGAAATCCCGTACTCTAAGATTTCTGCGATTTTGCTGCGATGCCCGCTGCCCCCAGTTTGGGCCCTGGTATTCGCGAAGTGGGTTGCCCCCATTGTGTTTTCACCGCCAGTCTGTTGATGGGATCGATGGGGTCCGGCTTGCACTGGAGTCTCGTCTTGCCGGGGACGCTCTAGCCGAGGTGGATGCTGGGACCTTTGCCAAGCTGGGACCTCATATATGGAGTTATCAATCTGGCTATAGACCGTCCAGAATCGCTTGGCAACTGGGTGGTATTCTCCCTTTCATCTTCAAGGCCATGATATCTGCGTCAGTTTTGGGCCTAACTCTATAGGCCTGGAATTTCTTCATAAAAGATTGCTGAAGATGCTGCCAACTTGAGATAGACCTCTCCGGGAGTGTGCAGAACCATCGTAGGGGGAGCTCACCCAGACTAGAGGAGAAGATCCTGCAGTTAAGGTGGCCTTCGTCTCCCCAAACAGACATCCTCTGAGAGAAGTGTCGAAGATGTGCAGCCGAATCTGAGGTTCCGCCATAAGTGACGAACTTCGGAACAGTGAACTTCCTCGGGAGGGGAAGATCTTTGATGTCACGAGAAAAAGGGGACGTGCCAAGATCAATAGTCTGGCAAGTCTCTCGCTGGTGTTGGGCGAAACCAGACAGTTCCAGGTGACGACGAACAACTTCCTGAATGTGTTCGTCTAGCCACTCCTGATTGTCTCGCCTTCTTCTACGGCCTGGACTGTTGCTCGAGTCCTCATTGCAGGTCCGGTCGCGCTTCTCCTTATTCGAATGAACATTTTCATCTGTCCTGGGAGTAGTCCTCCTACTATGAGTGGCTCTCTCATAGTCATATTGCTGGAAATGCTGTGTGGTCGAGCTAGCTGCTCTCTCCTTTAGCTGCTGCCGGAGCTGAGAAATCAGGACATCCTTCTCCTGGATGGCGATAGTTTGGGCTCGAATCTCCTCTCGGGAGGAGTCGGAGTCTCTTATGGCTGTTTTCGACCTTGTCTTCCTCTCGAAAGGGGGGACGACTGAAGCTTCTCTGCCCTCCTTAGCTCTCGAAGACATGTCGTTTTTGTATCGTTTCCCACAGACGGCGCCAATTGTAAGTGCAAAAAATGTAACCCACAAGATTAGGGGGTGCCTTATAGGACTTACCCAAATGGCTGTAGAAAGCTAGGTGGTGGAAGATCTCTTTGGGAAAGATAGCTCGCCGGAGAACCTGAAAGCTAGGTGGTGGCCGAAGTCATGCTAGGCTGGATCGAGGTCACGGCACTGGTCTCGGCTAGCGTGCTAGCCGAGACCCCAAGATGCTATTAGAGCGTAGCCGAGGTGAAGGTGACCGAACTGGCTGCAGGTCGTGGCTGGAAAGCCTGACCGAGGTGGGAGATTTGACGCTGCTGCTGAGCTGATACGTGCCAGGGCATGACCAAGGTGGTTTCAGCCGAGCTGACGATATTGGTCCCGGCCTGGCGCATTAATACTCAAGCCGAGATGCATGTAGCCGAGATCACTGAGGATTAGGGGGTCTTAATCTTGGAGTCTTAAAATTTTCCCCACACACAAACTATATTCAAATTCACTCTATGAATCCTGATATATATTTAGTTGTTTGTATGCATCACATATCATTATATTTATCCTAATAATAGTTGCTCCTAAATTTTATCCTAATAATAGTCGTTCCAATAGTAACAGTGAAGCTTACTCCCATTTGAGCAAAATTTGAGGATTTCCAAGAGAGGGGGACGATGACCTTATAAGCAGCTTAGATTTTTAATAGGTTGGCCCAACAAAAGAAGATGCATATAACCTGGCAACTCTCTCTTGCAGGTTTATTTTTATTATAATTTTTTTTAATAAAAGAAAGTCTCTTTGCAGCTTGGGCTTGAACGCACACTCTACCCGAAGAGGGAAGATTTTGATGCCCCTCCACTGTGAGCATGCAGAGGTAAGTAGCCTCAGTTCGGCTGTTTATATGCCTCTGTATGTTTTGTTTTATTTTTTCCTTTATTCTATTTGAAATAATTTCTTCGGAGATTTTATAATTTATGATGTTTCAAAACTCAGATCTCACGTCAACACCTTTATATTTTATTTTGGTATCTAATTTACATCCAAAACACTCTAAAAACAATTAACTATGAAGATTCATAAATTTTCTAAAAAGTCTTTATTCTCTTTTTTAAGTCTTTATTTTAAGAATTGAAGAAAAAAAGCATAAATAAACCAAGCTATCAATCCAAAACCGGTAAATCAAGTGCAAACAGAGGTTCTTTTTTTTTTTGGGCCATTTTCTTTTTCTTTTTTGACAAAATGACACAATTAGCCAAGGTGGTTGGGATCAAAAGTAGGAAGAGGAAACCCAAACAATGGAAAGGAGAGGCTACAAAAGTGGAAAGAGTGGTATATCCCTGGATACAGGTGAAATGCTGGGTTACTAACCAACTAAGGAACCCCTTGTTCTCAACAAAATGAAGAGTTGATAGCAATTGGATTGTAATATAACTAGCACAATAACCCGTGCTAAGCACGGGCATGGCCCACATGGCTAGGGTCCCCACTCCATCTTACTACTTTTGACATATTTTTTGTTAAACAATCACATATTGATATTGTGTGGTGTGGTGTAGTAGAGGTTAGTCAAGGCAAAAGGTCGTGAGTTTGAATCTCATTACCTATATATTTTTATATTTTTACCAAAGCACAATTTAAAAAAGTCAAAATTGAAAGAATTCCGTACAAAATTGAATCTAAAGCTCTCGGGTTTAATATATTATAATTTGCCTTAGATGCAATCAATCTTACAGATGCAATCAATCTTACTTGGGAAAGCAATGTTTTTTTATTTGCATATTGTATCTTGCTAAAAACACTTCATCTTTCTAAAAACACGTCCTCTCCCTCTCTGATCAGGCAGTGGATGGTGGGCCAAACAGTGCCCACTTCGCACGAGTCCACCACCGACTAGGTCGCCCGTGGGTCCTCCTTTGGATCCACGGATCAGATGGGTCATCGAGTGACCCACCTGGGTTCCGGCCTCAACACAAGAAAATGAAGTTTTGAGAAACACTATTCTGTTTGGATTTCTAAGTCATCTAAAACATGTCATCTCCCCTCTCTGATCAGACATTGTTGGGCCCACCTCGCACGGGTCCACCACCTACTGGGTCGCCCGTGGGTCCTCATTCTGATCCGCGGATCAGATGGGTCATCGGGTGGCCCATCTGGGTCCCGGCCTCAACGTAGGAAAATAAATATGTCTACGTAAGGTCATATATATATCCTATGTATTATCAACGCCCAGGTGGATTCAAGGAATGCACGATACTTAGTTATTTTTTGTTCCCCCGATAATACATCAAGGGGTTTTATGATAAAAAAAAAAATTTCGATGATCTCGTCAATTCTCGATTTTCCCCTGATAATACATCATCTACATCTAACATTCAGGGAATTAAGTTTCAGTTATTATCATAAATTACCGCAAGAGAATCAACGCAGTAAACTAAAAAATCAGTTGGTCTATGTATTATCAATAATATTTTTTAATTCAAGGAATAAGATAGGTCTGGGTCATTTGGAATCAGTTGGTCTATGTATTATCAATACTATTTTTTAATTCAAGGAATAAGATAATTATGGGTCATTTGGATTCAGGAATCCAGACCACATTAAAAGACACATTTTCACATGAATAATGAAAAAGCAAATACTTTACATATTTCTACATAAAGTTCTGTGTTTGTTTCCTTTGGGTCATGCATGCTGATCACCTGATCAAAATTAAATCAAATAGTTTTTTCTTAATTATATATTTGCCTTAGATGTAATCAATTTTACTTGGGGAAAGTAATGTTTTTCTATTAACATATTGTGTCTTACACTTCCTCTTTCTAAAAACATGTCTTCTCCCTCTCTCTGATTAGACGGTGGATGGTGGGTCAAACAGTACCCATCTCGCACGGGTCCACCACCTACTGGGTCGCCCGTGGGTTCTCTTTCGGATCCACGGATCAGATGGGTCATCGGGTGGCCCACCTAGGTCCCAGCCTCAACGCAAGAAAATGAAGTTTTATAAAATACTATACTGTTTGGATTTCTAAATCATCTAAAACACGTCCTCTCCCCTCTCTAATCAGACACTGCCACCTCACACGGGTCCACCACCTACTAGGTCGCCCATAAGTCCTCCTTCTGATCCGCAGATTAGATGGGTCATCGGGTGGCCCACCTGAGTCCCAGCCTCAAGCAGGAAAATCAGTATGTTTTCCTTTTGAGGAAGTTATGTGGGTCGATTAGTGAGAGTGGAGAGAGAGGAGAGTGGAGAGTGGAGAGGGAGAGAAATACTGACACCTGGAGCCCTGTGGTTAAACGAAGGGAAGATACATTCCCTTAGTAATATAGATAGATGCAAGGTTAACAATAAAAAAATTTATTTAGGAGAGACGAAGGAGACCACACTTAAAACATGTTTGCAGTCAATTGATAAGATTGATTGTTAAAAATCTTGACTTGACTCATCTTGACTTACAACTTGGAGGGAATAGGTCCGAATGAGTTGGACTCGGTCTGCCAAAATGTGGGTGGAGCACTTAAAACTCGCCAATTTTAGCTGAGACAGTGACATATGGATTCAGTTTGGTGAATTGAGATTTGGAATTACGCTATAGAAAATTGATAAAGAAAAATGGCGTAGCCAATATTCATGTGAATATTGGCAAATGCAGAAACCACTGATTCAAGTCCAACTGAAGATATAAATATTCAAGTGTGTATATATATATATATCAATATATATATATATGAGGAACATTCATGTGCATTCATCCCTCACCATAGGGTGAGGGCACTTTCCCTTTTTTGCACATGAATCCCCTTTTGTACTTCATCCTATGTACTTGAAATCCCCCTTTTGTACTTGAAAATTTCAATTTATGGAAGCATCCCTCATCCTATGATGAGGGATAGATGCACTTGAATATTTCCATATATATATATATATTTATGGGCTGGAGGGCCAAGCTAGGCGCGCCTTGTAAGTGCAATGAACTGAGCCCAACTCGGTCGTTGGACCAATGTGCTTTTCGTGTGATGTTTCTGAAAAGTCTGGGCCTTAGAATTCTCGGCGGTCACTCCTATTTATCTATCAAACAGCGGGGCCTACGGCCTTTTTTACTATACTCAAGTCCGGTCCGGATGATAATGAGTCCGGATGGATCCCCTGCCGTGTAACACAATGGGATCCTCATGTGATGTATCCAACAATGAGACCCACTCTTGTAGGAACTAAATTTTAGAACGTATCTGTGGAGAGGTGAAAGGGATTTATGTTGAACGGTCTTAAATATCAATATGTGGGCCCAATCATAGAGTTCATGGCAAGTGTTACACGGTTCCTATGTTTTAGTACCGATGGGATCTGGGCTCGGTATCATTTAATAACGAGGTATTACTTTTATTAGGGGTGCACATGGACGGTTCAGATCGGTTTAGAAGAGAAACCGTCAACCAAACCGAATCCATCGGTTTCCTATATTCCCAAACCAAATTGAATCGCTTAGGGACTTGAACCGAACCAAACAGATTCTTTTTTTTTTTTTTGTTTTATTTTCACAAAAAAATTACATTTCAAACTTGGTCCATCAAATGGAATAAGGAGAAGCTGTAACGAACACTAAAATATATTTCATAATTCGTTTCAACCAAGAAGCAAACATCAAACGATAGATGAACTCTTGTCATCCATCGTCCGATTGTTTGATTGAAAGGACTAGGCCAGGTTCGGCCAACTTTTCAGGCCAATGAGTTGAAGTAGTTCAAATATTCTAGTAAAATACACCAATAAAATGGTTAGGTATGTACCTATTTCTCTGTATAAAACCTAGACAGACTACATTGCTTGATTCAGACTAATGAATTCAATGCAAAAGGAACTAGTTTTTTATTTTTACTTTTTTTTTTGTTTTTGCCAACAAGATGGGTTCAAGTTGAATGTAGCCCCAATTTTGAACTAATTGAGATAGGCCTCTTCATAGTTCACTTTCTCTTAGGCCAGACCAAACCTTTGGCAGCGCTACCGAAACCCAATAATGCACACTTTTTGTAAAACTTTCATCAAATATGTAACATACAAGTAGAACATTCAAGCACTTTCCCTAAGGCTAAAATAGTCAAAACTCAATACTCAAGTTAATACATACGGTTGGTTCGGTTTAGGCGGTTAACCGTTGGTTTAAACCGATAACCGACCGATGTAAGCCGGTTTCTATGATTTTCATGTGATTGACCGAACCAATCTACATAAAATCGGTCTGAACCACCCAGTTTGGTTGGTTCGGTTCGATCTTACAGTGATATTGGATTTTTTGTGCAACCCTAACTTTTATGTCTAATTCCCTATCTAAACCAGGACGTGATTAGTAGTTGGGACACAAAATGGTCTATACTCCATGTCATCTATCTAGTGGGGCACGTTGGTTAACAGAGTAATCATTTTTTTTTTCGCTACTACAATGTTTGACACTGACAGAGTAAAGAAGCAGCGTCTGAACCGACATCAAGCTGAGAGGAGGAGAAGAGATGCTTACCCGCCGGAGGACACATGTACAGATGCGGTTTACCCTTGCAATAACAGGCGGGGTTTGTAGGAGAGTCTGCATTATAACCGTAGTGGCCATTGGATTGGACGCAGTCCCAGCAACGATGGTCATGGTCGATCGCTGACAATGTGACCTCGAATCCCTCTCTCAAAACATCATTCCAATAATCCGGGTTGGATGAGAGCCGTCCCATATTCCTTTTAAGGATCGGAATTTCTATCACTTGACAACCCCCCCATCCCAATACAAAAAGTCTATAGAGCCCGGGACAAAATCCGGGCTCTGTAGCACGGCTCATCCCATTAACCTTCTTCTTCTATAGACCTTCTGCTTGCATAAAAAGCGTGACCTCTTGATTGATTTGATACAGATAGGCAGTTGAGTGGTTTAATATTGAATGGGTTTGGGTGGTCTTCAACAAGATTAGCGCAGTTGTAGAGGAATAAGAGTTTGCCATCTCCCTTGATGCGATCTCTCTCATTGCGATCTCTCCCGTAGTAATAATCAAAGAGTTTGAAATCGAGAGTGGTGTTCCTGGAGGGCCGAAGGCATGAATTGTCTCTGTTGTGATCAAAGTAATTGTCACGTCCCCAAAATTACAACCAGGGATAACGTGAAAAATAAGAATAAATATTCAATTTCCTGTATTTAATGCAACACAAGCTCCCAAATATGGACCCACAAAATTCCGAAACACGATGAGTCATAACAATATCTTTATGAAAGCATTAAACCAATTGATATCAATATCCAAAATTAAACCAACACATAACTACTGAATATTTAAGGTTTAAAGTTTCCAAAATAACTTAAATAAAACAACTAAATAAATTTATGTTCATTATTAAGAATTGCTACTAAAATAGTTTCTCCGATGAAAGTCACTCTCGTGCGGTCTCAGACGACTTCGTAACCATCTCCGGCTCTCCACTCAAGTTCGTCAACTGGTTCAAATGCTTGAAACTTTTGACCACCATCCTCCATCTCCACAATAGGATAGGGGTTGGTACTTATGCACCAATAAACAAAGTAAACAGTAAGTACGAAAGCACAATTCATAAATAAAACACAAGATTAATGTGAGTAATGACAGGTAATGATCATAAGAGAATAACACCACATAATGACGAAAAGAACATATAACCTAAATCCAATCTACATAAATAGAGCAATATAATAATCACACATAAGCACTGCTCCTGTTTTTGGTGGTCAGCCCTAACTATAAAGCGGGAATACTCGTTCGAAGGCCAACGGTCATAAACTGGTTCGTAATCAAAATCGTAGGACGAATAAACCGGTTCGAAATTCGGATATTACAGTTTCCGTATACATCGGTGATCAGCCATCCAATTACAACTGTAGTTGTTCGAATATAACCCAATTAATATACATATATATACATATCATAGTATAATAGACCTAATGATCTATAAAGCTCTGACACTGAAACCTGAGTTAAAGTGAAGGGCTGGCTACATAACAATCCACAATCGAATACCAATCAAATCATTCAATTAAACCTCTTTAATATCACAATCGATTGCCATGCCACATCACGGTCCATATCCAATCAACATAGGGTATGCAACTAATAGACCAACATCATGTATGCAAACCCGAAGGTCAAGGAATAATCACAAGCCAATCCTAAGGTTAAACATAATATCTCATATCCAACAACCACAGGAATCTCTAATAGATAAAAGATCAACGCACCCCTTCTCAATCAATGGTGCATAAACCCAATTAAGGATTTTCCAATAGAGATAGGTTGAGCTCGATCGAATCTATTAGGATTTTTCCGAGGTCATACGAAGTACTAAACTCTAGGTTAGTAATATACCGTGTGCCTGGACGGTATTTACTCAGTCAAAAGATCCAATTAATAAAGTACAAAAATATAATTTTAATACATTAAAACCAAAGATATCATTAAATATTAATTTACAAATGATAATGATTAATAACCTTAGTTTATAATTTTGAAAAAAACCTGAGGACTCCATCCAAAATATTTTTCACATTCAAAATAAGCAAAAGGTCTAATTTAAGTTTATAAAACAGTCAGGTCCCTTTTTCCAAAAACAATTACTTATGTCACATCGGACTCTTTTAACAAAACAAGTCCGGCCATCATTCTTTCTTCTTTTTTTTTTTTTTCTATTCATGTCAATTCTAGGCTACACGTCATCACCTTTCCCCCTCCTTTCCTTTCTTTATTCCTCCTACAGGTACAAATCACACGTCTTCCTCCATTCACACAGAACTTGTTTCTGTGATGAAACTCGGACGTCCAAAGAAACTTGGGCTGTAAGTCCGGGGATCCGAACCCTAGAGGGGGGTGAATAGGGTGAGCTTCATTTATGACCAATTTTAACCAATTTTAACTTCTTTAAAACAAACTAGTCACAAGTGGTGATTACAAATAAAATGCGGAAGCTTAATAAAAACAATCACCACAAAGCAAGCACCATCACACAAGGATTTATAGTGGTTCGGCCTCAATGCCTACATCCACTACCGGCTTGTGATCCAACACCCCACCGGATTTCCACTATTTATGCTTTTCAATAGGCTAAGCAATAACCTTTACAATATGCTTTTCAAGGCTAAGCAATAACCTTTACAATGATGTTTTTCAAGGCTTAACATCAACCTATACATTATGCTTTTATAGGCTAAGCAATAACCTCTTCAACCACAAGGTTGGTTATCTCTCTAAGTAGTGTCTAAATTACACTTGATGGAGATTCAATTAAGCTCATTACATTTGCCTCTAAAATAGGCGGATATGAAAATGAAAATCTAATACACACACACACTATGAATGCAAAGATGAAAGCACATGATGTGTGTGTGTGTGATGTCCTCAATCATTTTGAAAATGAAAGTTCATAAATGTAAGCCTAAGGCTTTTGAAAGTTTTAGCTCATAAAAACATTTATGATTGAGGAAAGAATGCAAGTCACATGTTAAAAGTAACAACTTGTTAATGATATCAAAGATTCACAAGTTGTATGAAATTAATTAGCTCTAAACATGTGATGCATAGGGATGTCAATCAAATCAACAATGTAGCTCATAAAACATAAAAATAGATTTGATTGAAAGTACGGGACAAATCATATGTAATTATAAATACAACTTGAATATGATATACCAATCAATGCAAAGCAAGTTGTGAAACTTTAAAACAAAGTTACATATGATTTGTGAAGTTGTTGAATCCAAAACATAAGATATATTTGAAAGAGATTTTCTTGTGATGAAAAACAACAACCAAATATTCAACCAAGTATATAAATCATGTTACATATAATTTCAAAGATTATTTCATTAACATGATCTACTTAGATTTACCAAATAAAGTACTACTTTGATTGAATCAAATGGTGATGCATCCAAAACAATAGATCAATTCAAAACATAAAACATGTTAAGGACACAACAAATCATAGTTTAACATGAAACTAAAGATTTACCAAAGATAAAGCAAAACATGAAAACATATGATTTGTACAGATGTTGAATCCAAAACATAAGATAGTTTTGAAAGTGATTTTCTTATGTTGAAAAACAACAACCAAAGATTCAACCAAGTATATGAATCATGTTACATATAATTTCAAAGATTTTTCCATTAACATGATCTACTTAGATTTACCAATTCAAGTACTACTTGGATTGAATCAATGGTGATGCATCCAAAACAATGAATCAATTCAAAACATAAACATATTAAGGATGCAACAAAACATAGTATATCATGCTACAAAAGATTTACCAAAAATAAAACAAAGCATGACAACATATGGTTAAGGAAAGTAGAGCTTACTTGGTGATTTAACTCATTAATCCAAGCTTTAGCTTTCCTAATGATCCCCTTCATCCCTTAGTCCATTTCCCTTTGATTGGCCTCAAAACCCGTCAAGGATGGCCTCTTGATCTTCTATTTTTTCAAAGGAATGAACCACTTTTTATAGCAAAAAAATGCCCAACGGCTAGTGAACAGTGAACAGTGAATAGTGTTACTGTTCAAACGGCTAGTGAACAGTGAATAGTGTTACTGTTCAAACGGCTAGTGAACAGTGAACAGTGAATAGTTTTACTGTTCAAATGGCTAGTGAACAGTGAACAGTGAACAGTGAATAGTGAATAGTGAAGTTACTGTTCATGTCACAAGCTAACCGAAAATCCGGGGACTTTTGGGCTATCAAATCAAGCTTGGAAACATGTTTTAAATCAAACTAAGTGGTTTAAAAACATGAAACACAAAAAGCCTAAAATGATTCAAAACTTTAAAACCAAAGGCTTGCTTGATTTCTAAAAACTCTTTTAAAAAACAAATGCATCCAAGATTAAAATCAAAACATGCATAAATCAATACTTTTACAACTCTTAAAAAACAATGCATGTATAAAATAGGATTTCAAGATTTTCTAAAATCAATGCATATGTGTGCAAATCAAATGATACTTGAATGATAATGCATCCATCAAATTGCAAATACAAAATCCCTAACATGGGCCACTCGGATAGTGGGCCCCACTGATCAAGATCCTTGATCACCCCCACAAACCGAGTCGCCCAGCCTTGTACAGCAAAGGGATTGTCTCAGATCTATCATCTAACCACCCAGTGGGCCCAGGCACTGCCTGATGTCCAAAACCAATTATTTTCCCCTCAATCATGCCTTTTCTGATCTACCTAATGAATCGTGGGTCAGGGGTGTCCACTGCCTATGGGACTAGCCCCTTTAGGGTCGCCCGTGGGTCCTCCTCCGGATCCACGGATCAGATCTACCATCAAGTGGCCCACCTGGGTCCCACGGTCAAAAACACGCAGAAACAGTTCTAAACGGCTTTGTGTGGGAACCTGTTTTAGGTCTGGTATTCACTGGTTTCTAAAGGGTAACTGTCTACTCTAATACACATATGAATATGTACGTAATAATAGAGAGTTAAAAAGGTATTTTAAAATCCAAACGGGGGTGGGTACTGGGCAACATAATTTGAAACAAAAAGTCTACTTACCCCGATTGTCGAAACCCAAAAGTGACCCCGATCCGACCTGGAGGTCCAGCTGGACTCCAGCTGGACCAGACCTCACGTGGTTTAAAACAAAACAAAAAGTCTACAGAGAGAAACAAAAAGAAACAGAGCCCGCCCCAAAACAAAAACAGAGAGAAAATCCCGCCCACCTGAAAGTGTTTAGAGAAAGGGGAAGAAGTAGAACCCTCTCTTCCTCTCTGCAGAGCCAGCACACCAGCCCACTTTGCAAGTCCGCCCTCATCTCTTCCGACCTGCAAGTCCGCCCAGCAGCAGCCTCTTCCTCTCTGCAAGTCCACCCTCATCTCTTTCCACCTACAGGTCCACCCAGCAGCGCTGCTGTATTTATTCCTCTCTGCAAGTCCGCCCAGCAGCGCAGAGCTCGCCCACTAGCACAGCTGGGCTCTGCGCTGCTGGGCAGACTTGCAGAGAGGAAGAAATACAGCAGCGCTGCTGGGTGGACCTGCAAGTGGGAAGAGATGAGGGCGGACTTGCGGAGAGGAAGAGATGAGGGCGGACTTGCAGAGTGGGCTGGTGCGCTGGCTCTGCAGAGAGGAAGAGAGGGTTCTACTTCTTCCTCTTTCTCCAGACACTTTCAGGCGGGCGGGATTTTCTCTTTGCTTTTGTTTTTGGGCGGGCTCTGTTTCTTTTTGTTTCTCTTTGTAGACTTTTTGTTTTGTTTTAAACCACATGAGGTCTGGTCCAGCTGGAGTCCAGCTGGACCTCCAGGTCAGATCGGGGTCACTTTCGGGTTTCGACAATCGGGGTAAGTAGACTTTTTGAATTTGAAAACACTGCAACTCAATATAAGAAAATCAATTCGATCATCCCAATATCCGATCTCAATCACTAAAACAATTAACATCATAGAAAGGGCATCAAAGGATTTCTATATGCACCAACAAGCAAATCAAGGAAGAGCACAAGCATTAAATTTATAAATTATGGTTAGGTACTTGCCTGAGGTCCGCGGTTGGAGGAGACAGTCTACAATTCCTATTGCCAAATCCGAAGGGGCTATCTAGAGAAAAGTTGGAAGAGAGAGAGAGTTGTGTGTGAAAATAAAAGAGTGTGATGGTATATAAATAAGGAATAAGAATAAGAGTTGTAATCTAACTTAAATTCTAAAAAGAATAGAGTTTTGGGTTTTAAATAGATAAGAGTTTGGATTATAGAAGAAATAGAGTTTTGATTAGAGAAGAGTTATACCTACTAAATTGGGACAGGGTTAACTATGGGTCAAGACACCTATCCAACAAACCTAACTCACCAAACCTAAGCCTAACATGGTCCCTACTTAGACTAATTGCGTATTTACCTAAAATACAATCAATTACAAAATAATAATAAAATAAATAATATATATAATGAAATAACCAAAACATCATAGTAATCCTCATCAACAATGGTGACTGATTGATTCTCATAATTGATCTCCTCAACATGATACTTGTGCGATTGAACCACAATCTCAAAAGAATTGTCTTTCCCATTGCATTTGATCTCGAACTTTTTTTCATAGGAGCAGTGCTCCGGATAGTCCTTCGGCCAAAAGGGATAGCTGATGTTGTATTGGACCTTCCCGCATTGAAACAGGAAAGGAGAGCAGTCGTTGTATGGTTTATTGATCTCCCCGGCAGAAGATGAAGCTGAAGCTGGCTAAAAACATAGCAACACAAGGAGGAGGAATGATTTTGGTAGGGATTGATGAATTGGGAAGGTATTCACCATGGGGCATTGGGTAGCAGCTACAACTATAGAAAGAAATAATCAGTTTGGGTATATATATATATAGAGAGAGAGAGAGAGAGTTAGGGATGCAGATGAGGGTAGACGCTTAACTACTCAAATCTATCTATATTACTAAGGGAATGTATTTTCCCTTCGTTTAACCGCAGGGCTCCAAGTGTCAGTATCTCCTCTCCTTCTCTACTCTCCTCTCTCTCCACTCTCATTAACCGACCCACATAACTTCATAAAAAAAAAAAAAAACACTACGTAACTTATCTTCTTAATTGTTTCCTAAAACACGTACTCTCCCTCTCTTTGATCAGGATGGTGGGCCAAACAGGGCCCACATTGCACGGGTCCACCACATAATGGGTCTCCGGTGGGTCTTCCTTCGGATTGACGGATCAGATGGGTCATCGGGTGGCCCACCTGGGTCCCTGTATCAATGCAAGAAACTGAAAGGCCCAAGCAATGACTGAAATTTAAAAAAAAAAAAAAAAATTCCCGCATCTAAACTTCTTCCTAAAACACGTACTCTCCCTTTCTCTGATCAGACGTTGGATAATGGGCAAAACATGGCCCACATTGCACGAGTCCACCACCTACTAGGTCACCCATGGGTCCATGGGTCCTCCTTCGGATCCACGGATCAGATGGGTCATCGGGTGACCCACCTGGGTTCCGGTATCAACACAAGAAACTGAATGGCCCAAACAATGATTGAAACTTAAAAAAAAAAAAAAAACAAATTCATAATTCTTAATTGTTTCCTAAAACACGTATTCTCCCTCTCTCTGATCAGACGCAGGATGGTGGGCCAAATAGGGCCCCCATTGCACGGGTCCACCACATAATGGGTCTCCAGTGGGTCCTCCTTCGGATCCACGGATCGGATGGGTCATCTGGTGGCCCACCTGTGTTCTGGTATCAACGCAAGAAACTGAATGGCCCAAACAATGACTGAAACTAAAAAAAAAAAAAACAACAAAAACAAATTCTTAACTCTTAATTGTTTCCTAAACACGTACTCTCCCTCTCTATGATCAGACACATGATAGTGGGCCAAATAGGGCCCACATTGCACGGGTCAACCACATAATGGGTCTTCGGTGGGTCCTCCTTCGGATCCACGGATCGGATGGGTCTTCGGGTGACCCACTTGGGTCCCGGTATCAACGCAAGAAACTGAATGACCCAAACAATGACTGAAACTTAGAAAAAAAAAATCTCAATTCTTAATTGTTTCCTAAAACACGTCATCTCCTTCTCTTTGATTAGACGCTGGATGGTGGGCCAAATAGAGCCCACCTCGCACGGGTCCACCACCTAATGGTTCTTCGATGGGTCCTTCTTCGGATCCACGGATCGGATGGGTCATCAGGTGGCCCACCTGGGTCCCGGTATTAACACAAGAAACTGAATGGCCCAAACAATGACTGAAACTTTAAAAAAAAAATCTCACTTTTTAACTGCTTCCTAAAATACGTCCTCTCCCTTTCTCTGATCAGACGCTGGATGCTGGGCCAAACAAGGCCCATCTCGCACGGGTCCACCACCTAATGGGTCGTTGGTGTCTTCTTTCGGGTCCACAGATCGAATGGGTCATCCAGTGGCCCACCTGGGTCCCGGTATCAACGCAAGAAACTGAATAGCCAAAACAATGATTGAAACTTAAAAAAAATAAAAATTTCCGCTTCTTAACTGCTTCCTAAAACACGTACTCTCCCTCTCTCTGATCATACGCTGGGTGGTGGGCCAAATAAGGCCCACCTCGCACGGGTCCACCACCTAATGGGTCGCTGGTGAGTCCTCCTTCGAATCCATGGATCGGATGGGTCATCCGGTGGCCCACCTTGGTCCCGGTATCCCACCTTGGTCCTGGTATCAACGCAAAAAAATCAAGCAGAACAACTGTATAGCCCAAACAATGACTGAAACTTAAATAAAAAAAACAAAAACAAAAACAAATTCCTACTTCTCAATTGCTTCCTAAAATAAGTCTTCTCCCTCTTTTTTATCAGACGCTGGATGGTGGGCCAAACAGAACCAACCTCGCATGGGTCCACACATAATGAGTCTCCGGTGGGTCCTCCTTCGGATCCACGGATCGGATAGGTCATCCGGTGACCCACCTGGATCCTAGTATCAACGCCAGAAATTGAATAGACCAAATAATGACTGAAACTAAAAAAAAAAAAAATTCACGCTTTTTAACTGCTTCCTAAAACAAATGGTCTCTCTCTTTCTGATCATACGTTGGATGGTGGGTCAAACAAAGCCCACCTCGCATGGGTCCACTGCCTACTAGGTCGCTCATGGGTCATTATTTGGATCCACGGATCAGATGGGTCATCGGGTGGCTCACCTGGATCCCAGTATCAATGCAAGAAAATCAAGGTTAACCGTGCATACCACGTGGTGTTGCTAGTACAAAGGAAAGGATGGGAAGAGGAAATTCTATTAGACAGAGAGGGGCTAGCTGTGGAGTGTTAAGTAGTAAGTCACACGTCTATTTGTTGAGGCCCTTGGGGTGAAGACCTCTGACTACACCCAAGGAAATATTGAAAATTAATTAAACTTCTTCTTTCAATTTTTACGGGGGCTCCATTGCGTCCCAGCCCCTAGGTTGGAGTGTAAGAAAAAAATTAAGTAAAAACTAGTAAATCGCGAAGCATCAATAAGATTTGTTTCTTCCAAATTAAGATACTACACTGAACATTGTTGTACGTTAATATAATATTAACCTTTAGTGAGCATATAAGATTAGCTTCATGGTCAAAGTCTAGCCTGAAATCTTCTACGCAGATTACATGATTAATAAGAACTTGACCAATTACCAAAAAATACAAAACAACTTGACCAATTACGAAAACAACAAAAATAACTTGACCCGTAGTGAGCGAGTGGGCCATCTGATTACGAAGTGATAGAATGGTTATATGCCGTGTGGGCGCGAAAAGCAGGAAAATGATGGATTGGAGTCTCATCACCGCGGAAACTCCCGTGGATTGGAGTCTCCGCCATGGAAAAACTCAACTTTCTCAACATAAACATTGAGAGGGTGGGATCGTGTAAAATTAGGGTAATCGTCCTTTTCTCATTAAACCAATGAATGATATTTATACAAGAGGTAAAGCAGAAGCTCCCCTAATGCCGCAAAATACACGGCCCTCATTAGGCTCAAATATAGGAATTAGTTTCCTATAACAAAGCAAACACCTATATAAGGAATATCCTAAGATAGAATAATATCCTCACAAAATATCCTAACACCCGCCCTCAAGTTGGAGCATGCAAGTCGCAAATGCCCAACTTGTCAAGGAGAAAATCAAATTGCTTCTTCCCCAAAGCCTTGGTAAAAATATCTGCCAATTGGACCGTCGTCGGCACATAAGACGGAGCAAGAAGACCTTCCTGGATGGCATCACGCACGAAATGACAATCAACCTCAATGTGTTTCGTGCGTTCATGAAATACCGGATTCTGCGTTATATGCAACGCAGATTGACTATCACAGAAAAGAGGAATCGCCTTTGGATGATGGACGCCCAAACTCAAAAGGAGTCCCTTCAACCATTTTAATTCACTAGTAATAGAAGCCATAGAGCGATATTCGGCCTCTGCCGAAGAACGAGCGACAGTATGCTGCTTCTTAGTTTTCCATGAAATTGGCGAATGCCCCAAAAACACAAGCCAACCAGTAAGAGACCGCCTAGTAAGCGGGCAAGCTGCCCAATCCGAGTCACACCAACCTTTCAAAGACAACTCACTATCTGAACGCAATAGAATGCCCTGACCCGGGGATCCCTTTAAATATCGAACAACCCGTAATGCAGCATCCCAATGTTCTTGTCTCGGTTCCTGCATGAATTGTGACAAGACATGAACCGGGTATGCCAAGTCAGGGCGGGTTACTGCCAAATAGATAAGACGCCCTAACAAACGCCTATAGGGCTCGGGATCCGGAAGATAAGGCCCCGCGGCACGCGCCAGCTGATGATTCTGTTCAATCGGGAATGAAGCCGGCTTCGAGCCCAATAGTCCTGCCTCCGAAATAATGTCAAGAGCATATTTCCTCTGACACAAAAACAACCCAGAAGAGTTTCGAGCCACCTCAATACCAAGAAAATATTTAAGCACACCAAGATCCTTCATATAAAAACATTTGCTCAAATAGGCTTTAAAAGCCGTCACCGCAGTGGAATCATTACCAGAGATTATCAAATCATCAACGTAGACTAGTACATTAATCTGTACAAACCCTTTAGTGGAAGTAAAAAGGGAATAATCAGAGTAGGATTGAAGAAAACCATACCCTTTTAAAGCGGTCACAAGTTTTGCAAACCAACATCGAGGTGCCTGTCTCAAACCATACAGCGATTTATGCAAACGACAAACCAAATCAGAATCAGCAGAACCAAAATCTGGAGGGAGTTTCATATACACCTCCTCATCTAAATCTCCGTGAAGGAAGGCATTATGGACATCCATCTGATGCAACTCCCAATTCTTTGATGCTGCAATTGCTAGGAAAGTTCTAACTGTCACCATTTTCGCCACTGGGGCAAATGTCTCATTATAATCAATTCCTTCGACTTGATGATTACCAAAAACAACTAATCTGGCTTTTAACCTCTCAATGCTACCATCTGAGTTGTACTTGATTTTGTACACCCATTTGGTTCCGAGAGCTTTCTTTCCAGGAGGTAATTTTTCCATAGTCCAAGTGCCATTATCTTCCAAAGCACGAATCTCCTTTTGCATAGCAGTACACCATCCTTCATCTTTGACAGCCTCCTTAAAAGACTGTGGCTCAACACCTGTAGTTACAGCTGCAAGAAAATTCCGGTGTTTCACAGTAAATTTGTCACAACTAACATAATGTGCTATAGGGAAAGGCGTACCTGAGGGAGTGTGAGAGTCCGGATCAGGTGGGGCAAGAGATGGACTTTTCTTGATAACCGTATGTGTCACGTAGTCTCGCAATTTTACCGATGGGAATTTCTCCCGTAACCCGCGGCCCAAATTGTCCCCCCTCGAGCCACCTGTAGTACCATCAACCCCCCCTGCACCCGTGGATGATGCGGCCACTGTTGGCACATGCCGAGCATTTTGGCTCGGCACGGACGTGGAGGAGGGCTGCGTTTCTTCATGACTAGGCGTGTCGCTAGTCGTTGGCGAGGCCATTTGAGGCGTTTGAGTGGCGACGATGACATCCTCGTGGCCAGCCATATCGTCAAGAAACTCCTCAATGTCCCCTTCATTGCAAGTCACATCACATTCAACAGTAGGATTAATATTTGTGGCTTCAACATTCAAATAAGGAAATACGTTCTCATAGAACTTCACATCCCTCGACACAAAGAACTCCTTTTTCTCAAGATCAAATAAACTCCACCCCTTCTTACCAAACGGGTATCCCACAAAAATACATTTACGACTTCGACTAGCAAACTTGTCACCTCTAGCTCGTTGATTATGTGCAAAAGCTAAACAGCCAACAATTCGCAAGTCACTAAAAGAAGGTCTACAACCAAATAGCATTTCATATGGAGTTTTGTTTAGGAGAACACTAGACGGAGTCCGATTTATTAGGTGAGCAGCGGCCAAAACGCATTCCCCCCAAAAATAAATTGGCAAACCACCTTGAAATCTCAATGCACGAGCAACATTCAGAATGTGTTTATGTTTCCTCTCCACTCTTCCATTTTGTTGAGGGGTACCCACACAAGAAGTTTGAAATAAAATTCCATTTGCCACAAAATAATCTTTCATGCAGTAAAACTCCGTACATTATCACTACAAACAATTTTTCACCTTTTGAGAGAATTGACGTTTCAATCATGGCAATAAAGGACATAAAACATCTTAAAGACTTCTCTTTTATCAATTAACAAATAAACCACACAGCTCGGGAATAATCATCCACTAAAGTTAAAAAATAACGGGCACCACAAGAAGAAATGTCATCATACGGACCCCATAAATCGCAATGTATTAACTCAAAAATCCGAGTGGATTTATTTTCACTTAAAGGAAATCTATCTCTAGGATGTTTAGCACGATGACAAACTTCACATCCTTTATTCAAAGTACCCCTAGAACTATTTAAAAAAGACAGCAACTTCACTACTTTTTCGGAAGGATGACCCAATCGACTATGCCATAGCTCCAAGGACTGTGAACGATCAACCGAAACCGCTTGCACCTTCGATCCTTGCCGTAGGTAGTAAAGTCCATCCCGTCTCTCACCCGTGCCAATCACCTCCCTCGAATGTAGGTCCTGTATAGCACATAAGTTAGAATTAAAGTGGACAAAACAATTTAGATCATCATTAAGCTGTGAAACCGAAATTAAATTGCAATTTAATTTGGGAACAAAAAGAACATGTTGGAGTATTATTTTGTCCGTGAGTTGCACGACACCCTCCTTAGTAGCAACCACCGTTTGACCATCTGGGAGACCCACGGGACATGCCGAAACAGCTTTAATATCCAATAAACAAGATTCTGCACCGGTAACATGGTTAGAACATCCAGTATCAATTATCCAAGCATCCAATCCCAACTTACCATGCAACCTGTTAGAAGGAGTCTGAGGAGTACCGAACGCGGCTGCTAACGCCGCCCACTGTTCGGCAGTAAAGCCCGGAAGAGGTTGCTCACCAGTTGAGGGACCTGGCTGCCCAAGTGGTGCGCTGTGAGTGATGTCTGGTGTTGTGGCATTAGCACGCACTCCGCCACGTCCACGACCAGCCGAGGTCTTTGTTGACGGAGCGTTTGTTTTTCCCTTAGATTTATTCCCATATTTCTCCAAGTACCAATCTGGGGTACCTTGTAGATCAAAGCAGGTAGCGATGTCGTGGCCCGATTTGTGGCAGTGAGAGCATACCAAGGCCGCCCTCTCCGCTCTATCAAGACGCGGTTGTGTTCTATTCGCCATACTCACAGCAAATCCAACCACCTCGGGTTTCTCTTCGGTGATGCGTGTGATCCCCCGAACCCGCTCATCTTGAGCAATTTGTTGAAAAACCCGATTTAACGAAGGTAGAGGGTCTTGCGACAAAATAGTCGATCGCAATTGGGCATAATACTCAGAACATAAGCCAAGAAGAAATTGTTGCAGCCTATCGTCTTCTCGCCGTTTCCCGTGTTGTTTACCAACCTCACAGGTACATTTACCACACTTGCAACAAATCAAAGGCTCATGATTATCTAGTTCATCCCATAAAACATTCAATTTACTAAAGTAAACAGCAACAGGCATAGTTTTACTTTGCGCACATCGATTAATATCTGCCTTAAGTTGTTGAATACGCGGGCCATTCACGACCGAGAAACGTTCATGCAAGTCATCCCATAAGCGTTTTGCATTATCGTAATTCGATAGCATAGAACGTACCTCGTGGTCAATTGTATTCGTGAGCCATGAGACAAGCATGCAATGGATCGTGACCCAATCATCTTTCGTACAAGGTGGGACTAGATCGTTGATTGTCCCGTCAAGAAATCCGAATTTGCGCCTAGAGGAAAGGGCAACGCGAATTGCATGAGACCAATCATCGAAATTGTCAAGCTTTAGACGAATTGGGGTAATGAAGTTGCCTGGTCGATCTTGCGACCCTAAGTAAAAGGGCGAGCTGGGATCAATTTTCACCGGCGGTGGCGGTGTTTCTCCGCCAGCCATAGTTTAGGGTAAAAGAATTGATGAAGCAACCTAGCTCTGATACCATGTAAAATTAGGGTAATCGTCCTTTTCTCATTAAACCAATGAATGGTATTTATACAAGAGGTAAAGCAGAAGCTCCCCTAATGCCGCAAAATACACGGCCCTCATTAGGCTGAAATATAGGAATTAGTTTCCTATAACAAAGCAAACACCTATATAAGGAATATCCTAAGATAAAATAATATCCTCACAAAATATCCTAACAGATCGGGAGGATTTTGAATCTCAACTTTGAATCTAACCAGCGTTTCCTACACTCTCCGTATCCTTTGATGGAGAGGATTCGAATGTCCCCAGGAGTATCCAGAGGGACCACTCCTCATTTTATTTAACTATAGACCAAACATGAAACAAATTCGAGTTGGCTCTTACAACCATGTTGAAAGACAATAAAAAGGGCATAAATAAACCATGCTATCAATTTAGAAACACGAGGGCAAATAGGTTGTATCATGTGTTGGGTACCAGTCACCCATCTAGTAAAAAGAAAACTCTATCAATCCAAAACAGGTAAATCACCTACAAGCAAAGGTTTCGGTTTTTTTTTTTTTTTCCTTTCTTGATGGCATGAAGACTTGGATAACAATACAAGATCTCAAGTGTATCGCTAAAATTGAAGAATTAACAATAAGAAAAAAAAATTAGTAGAAGAGGGTTGCAACATGCACACACGATTTTTCTTCACAAACATTGTAATTTTATATTTTTATGACCAATATAACCATGTGGTAAATTACCTAAAAGGATTTCTATCAAAGTCTCTACCTCTCCAACTTCTTTCTACACTCATCCACCCTCACCCACCCCACCCCCACCCACCATCGCCCCCTTCGGCAGTAGGTCTTTTATTTAATTTTTCTTTTTTTTATTTAACAACTCCTAAAATCTGGGCAACGATCTTATTATATTGTGAGTTAAGCGACAACAAGTAATCAACTAAAGAGTTAGCCACATGAGACATGTAGGTTGGATGGAGTTATAATAATACACCTGATGCCCAGGATCAACTCCCACAAACTTTCCTTAACTAGAATTATTGTGTTGACAAATCGATTGTGAAGAGTCTTATTCTTAATAGGGACAAACTTACCATTATTTAACTTCTTTGTCATCAGTTTCCTCTTTTTTCTTTCTAATGTGATGTATACTAGGTACACTTTTTTCTTTTTCCAGTCAAGTGCGCGCTAAGAATGATAGATCAGAATCTTAACTTGACTTGACTTACAAACCGACTTGACTTGGAGGGAATATGCCCGAATGAGTCTGATTCGGTCTGCCAAAATGTTTAATTGACTCACTGAACTTTGGACTCACTTTGGTGAGTTACGTTTTAGAACTACATTAGAAAAAGATTTAAATTCTAACTTTTTTTCAGTTATTAATTATTCTGATGGTCAAATTGTGTTTTTTTATATATGTTATCCATCAAGTGGATATTTTTAATTCTCTTAGTTTTATCAATGATTTTTAAAATATTAAAACATCGCAGCCAATATTTTCGACCCTTACTTAAAGGGATCTCTAATTCTATTACAGAATTTGATAAAAAAAAATATAGACAATAATTTATTTGTTGAACCAGTTGGCAGTTTCGGGAGTTAAACCAAAATTGGACACCCAATACAGTTGAGTTAATTTTGGCAAACTGTGTAATAAGAGGGAAGTTGATCAGGATGAGAGGTTTCTTAGTTGGTTCTCACGCAGATACCCAAGATTAGGAGAGAAAAAAAAATCCAATCCTTGGGTATGCTCTGCCCTCTTTCCATGTGTGTGGGCGAACCTCTCTGCGTTTGGAACCCGCTTCCATGTATTTCTTTCTCCTTTTCTTTTTCTCTTCTACTCTTTATTTGTATTATTTTCTCTTTTAATATAAGTTATTGTTACCGATCAAAAAAAATAAAAAAATAAACAAGTGCTCTCTTAGTGCCCTCATAACAAAAGCTTAGAAGAGTAACGACATTAACATGGCAAGTCCTACCTTTGCTAGCGACCTTGTTAATGAATTCCTCACCATTACCTCCCTTGGGTAGCGTTTGGTTCGCTATAATGAAGGTCAAAATGAAATGGTAATTCCAATGGAATGATCATTACAGCGTTTCGTTCTCCAAAAAATGGCGGAATGACCGTCACCTCCGGAATTACCATTCCTAGTAGAAGAATGGCTATTCCACTCCTTTATAAAATCTTCTTGAGACCAAAATGCCCTCCACCCTCCTCCTCGTCGCCGGCCAGCCTGAGGTCGCCAAACATTCCTACTTCAAAAAGCAATCCTGCCGCCTGTCGTATTTGATGGCATGATGTTTTAGCACAGCCGATCTGCAAGATGGTAATGGAAGGTGAAGGTCTTCATGGTTTTACTGGAGTGCTGGTTCCGTCCGGCTACAGGAAAGACGGAGAGGGAGGTGTCGCGTGTGAGGGATGGAGAGGGAGGTGAGCGACATCCAGCAGGCGAGAGAGAGCAGATGGAGGGAGATTGAGGGTCCGAATGGGTGTTCCGCGTGCTGTGATGGAGGTGATGGGCGTGGAGACGATCCTGCACAGGGTGGTGATGGAAGAGTCGAGGCTGAGATGAGGATGGGCAGGGGATGATGATTGTGAGAGAGACAAACACACAGACAAGAGGAGAGGAGAAAGGTCTTTCACTTTTGGGTTTTTGGGTGATCTGCGCATGGGGTAGACGAGGAAGATGGGGTCTGCACAAGATCGGGACCTGCGCAAGATGGGGTCTGCGCAGGGTGGGGGCGGAGGGAGGAATAGAGGGGGGCGGAGGGAGGCCGGCAGCCTCTCCTTCCCAGCCGGCAACTGAGATGGGGGTGGATATTTCAGTCTGTTTTATATAAATTTTATTTCATTCCAGACATCATTCCAGCATACCAAACGAAAGAATTGGAATAAGAATTTCATTACTGGATTGATTCTCCAATCTAACCAAACATTGGAAAGGAAATGGCTATTCCTGCCTCATTCCATTCCAGACTCATTTCATTCTCAATTTCATTTCTGCCTAAAACCATTCCAGCAAACCAAACGCTACTTTAAAGTTATTCAAGACCTTCACTGCCACGGGACGACCATCATTGAGGTTGCCTTTGAACACACTACCATAGCCACCTTGGCCTAAATTATCCTTCAACGAGTTTGTCAGCTTTCTTAGCTCTGAATATCGATATCTAATATCTTTTAGGAACAAGAGTACCATAGTTTTATAAAAATGCATCCACATTGCGACTATAATGCGTTTTCTTTTTCCAACAGAAGATGGAATTATCTGATGGCAATTTCCTCACTAGACAGAGTATGAAGACAAAACAGCAGGTCAGAATCAAAATACCTACTCCAGTGATTGCACCTGCGAGAGAGAGATTTGAATGAAACACTTCTGGGCAAATTTCATCACTTTTCACATAAGTTTTTTTTAATAGTGTTTATTTGTTATAACAACTATTAAGACTGTAATGTGATCAGCTAACTGAATTTTGCAGCATGTTAGTTGCCGACCACAATAATTTTGTAATTCAGGAACATTCATCCCAGTTCCCACACGGTGCATGTCTCAGCAACCTACCAATCTTGTATGTATGTAGAGATGGAAAATAGTCTGTCGTTAAGCTAGGGCCATCCAAATGGTGATTCTAGAACTAAGGCCATCCTAGACAAGATATATCAAATTTATAGTTTGGTTTGACTTGCTCAAGTTTGACTTTTGGTTTGGAGTTAGTTGCTTCAACTTTGAAGTCTAATTGTGAGGCTCAAGTTTGCTTGGAATTATTCAAAATCCATGGAATAAAAATGAAAGAAAATCTCTAAATTATTTAAATGAAATTTTAGAAAAAGACTGGCTCATTAAAATTTTATTCTATCGGTGTTGACGAAAAATGTTTAAGAAAGAGATCTCTCAAACGCACAAATCTATAAGATCTGTATACGTATTACAAATATGTATATATTCAAAGGAGTCTTTCTTTACAAAATCAACCTCTACAACTCTAGGAATTTGCTCAAAGTAAAAGGAAAACTCATTCAAATATATCGTGGTGGACTCTTCTCTTCTGGTATTACGCTGTGGAAGAGCATGATCTCGAGGGAGAAGAAAGATATGGTTTGGGTGGCATTTGCAAGCATCCAAGGCTTCCTTCCAACATCTCCAGCACTCTACTCATTGATGGACGATTTGTTGGATCTGTTTGTATGCAACATAATCCCACTAACACCATTTTCTTCGCAATGTCTTCTTCTGCTTGTGTCTGGAATCCAAGCAATCCTAGATTTTCTTTAAGCTCTATTTGCTTGTAGACCCAATGCGGAAAATAAATCTCGCTAGTATTCTCTGCTTTTGCATCGATGTTCTTTCTTCCCCCACTCATTTCTAGCACCATCATGCGGTAGCTATAAACATCAGACTTGTGAGATACGCTTCCAATGCTTCTACAGAACACTTCAAGGGCAGTATAACCGATTGTCCCTCTTGCATCCTGCATCGACAGGTACTCTGTTGTTGAGGGCATAGCTTAGCTAACCCAAAATCTGAAATCTTTGGACAAAAGTCATCATCCAGAAGAATGTAGTGTGGTTTAATGTCAAAATGCACAATACGAGTGCTGCAGCCACGATGTAGGTACTCTAGTCCTCGTGCAATGCCAACTGCAATTTGAAATAGCTTTTGACAATCCAAAACATGCTGCCTGTGTCCCAAGTTATCTGAGAAAATGAACTTTTCTAGAGATCCTTTGGACATGAACTCATAAACAAGTGCTCTGTTAGTACCCTCAGAACAAAAGCCTAGAAGAGTAACGACATTAACATGGCAAGTCCTACCTATGCTAACGACCTCGTTAATGAATTCATCACCATTACCTCCCTTGGCATTGTTCAAGACCTTCACTGCCACAGGACGACCATCTTTGAGGTTGCCTTTGAACACACTGCCATATCCACCATGGCCTAAATTATCCTTGAAAGTGTTTGTCATCGTTTTCAGCTCTGAATATCGATATCTTTTAGGAGCAAGAGAGCCATAGTTTTCTAAAAATGCCTCCACATTATGACTATCACGTGTTTTCTTTTTCCAAAAGAAGATGGAATTATCTGACGGCAATTTTCTCACAAGACAGAGTATGAAGACAAAGCAGCAGGTCAAAATAACTCCAGTGATTGCACCTGCAAGAGAGATACTTGAATCAAACACTCTTGGGCAAATCTCACCACTCAACACAGACACGCACACTATGCATGAGATCTGGGCTATTCATCAACTAAACCCCACTTCAACCTTACACCCGAGTGGTCCCCCTACACTGGAGTGGTAAGGAGGGACAGTTCTCACCTGGCTACATTGGGTTTGAATTTTGGTACACCACCTCTTCCTGCGTGTGTAGGCTCCGTTTCCATTTTTGTAGGTTTACTTCCTCCCGTGTGCGGGGCTTCTTTTCCACTTGAGTGAGCTGTCTTCCCGTGTGTAGGGGTGTAAAAAAAACCGAGAAACCGTCTAACCGAACCGAACCGCGGTTAATAACCGTATTCCACGGTTCGGTTACGGTTACGGTTAATGAAATTCAAAAACCGCATTGTTCGGTTCGGTTACGGTTTTCCATAAAAATTCACTGCTGTTAACCGAACCGAACCGTAAAATGCAGTTTGGTTAACCGTACCGTTATAAAATAAAGGAAAAAAAAAGGGAGGCTGAATGAAAATTTTCGTAATACATAAGTAAAAATTTTCGCAAAATTGACTGGACTTAAGAAGTTATTGTATATTAAACCAAAAAAGAAGATGCAAATTGATAAATTAATATTCAAATTTTTCCACGGTTATTAACCGTAATCGAACCGTCTTATACGGTTAACCGCGGTTCAGTTTTCTACGGTTTTTGTCTCCACGGTTATGGTTACGGTTTTCAAATACAGAAAACCGCGGTTACGGTTTGGTTAACAGTTTTTCCAAAATAATCGGTTAACCGAACCGTTACACCCCTACCCGTGTGTGTGCAGGCTCTCTATTGGGTCTCAGCCCTCATGGCTAGGGTGAAAAAAAAAATGACATGGCCCATAAAAAGAAAAGGGGGTACATGTGCCATAAGACTTGATATTTACCTCATAAATATTGACATTTAAAAAATTCCCACAGAACACTTATACAACAAAAAATGATATGAAATTGATAATTTTATCCATATAGTGTGCGGTATCCTACTACACTGGTACGATATCTTACGCGAGTAGGATATCACACATATTGACTTTATTTGCAAACTCAAGAAACTTGCATTGTTGAGTATGCAAGATTTTTTACAGTATCCTATCGCACAATATAAAGAAAAAATTGTCATTTTCACGCCAACTTTTATAGTATAAACCATTATGGAGGAATTTGTTAATGGTCAACACCTACAGGGAAAACCTAGGTCCATGGACAATTTTACAGTTAAAACCCTTGTTTTTATTGCACACGTGGTTCACTTGATGAGCTGATCAGCCTAATTTTCTAGCCTAGGAACGTTCCTATTGTTCAGCAGAACAACACACATATTCCAATAATCCCACCCTCGCATCCCCAGTATGGTTCAATCATCTACGGACAAATATCATCTTGGCAGGACGCAAAGGATAAGGAAAGCTTGAAAGGCATAGTACCTATAGTCCTGTATTTCTTTGTAGATTTACCACCACCTGCAAAAGCATTAGGTAAGCCGGTTCAGCAAATGATAATAATAATAACAACGATACATATAATACCTGCTATGATTTTAGTTTTAGATTTATCACCATGGGCAAAAGCATTATGTGAAGCAGGTTCAGTAAAGACAGCAACAACAACGAGGAAGAGGAAATAAATCGTCATTTTCACATTAAAACTGGTTTAAAACTAGGATCTGAAAGGAAGGACTCCTAGTAAGCATTATTTTCAGTTTAGATTTAAAATTAGCATTATAAACAATAGAAATGAAAACGGATCCACATCTTAATACTAGAAGATAGATCATTATCAGGAGTAAAGAAGCGTGAACTAAGGAAATCTACAGCGGCACCACATGGAATGCATAATCCTTTTCGGTTAAGGTATAGTTGTTGTGTGGATTTCATCCCATCATTTCTAACTTACACTATGTTTGGGAAGGAGGGAAAATGGGGGGAAGGAAAAAAATGAGGGGAAAATGGAGGGAATGTGTTAATGGAGGGTGTTTGGGAAGGGGGGAGGGAAAGTGGGGGAAAAATTTGTGTGGGGCCCACCAAAAAATTTTCCCCTCAAAAGTGAGGGGAAAATGAAGAATAAAGAGGGGATTTTTGCTAAAATGACTAAAATCCCCCCTTTCAAATGGTAATTTTCCTACTTTTTGACCTTTTGAAATGCCTTTTTTTGGTAATTTTCTATCTACCTCACAAACAAACAAAATCCTACTTTTTCACTTTTATTTCCCTTATTTTTTACTATCCAAACAAGATGAAGTAAAATAAATTTTCCCTCCCCTCCGCTCTCCCATTCTCAAACATAGAGGACAAAAAATAGCAGCAAACTATGAAATATTGAATAGTTGGATAGAAAAGTCGGATGTAGAAGGTTGCTTTGTCCGTATACCTCATGTATGGTGTGTATTAGCCTAGTGTTAGAAAGTCTCACATCGTCCAGGTCCAAGATTAGATATGGCTTTATATATCTATTTAGGCCTTCCACGTATAAACTTTAACTGCTTAAGCTTTTGGATTAGTACATGGCTTCTTATATGGTATCTTACACCTAGTTAATTGCATTGTTAGAAGCTCATTTAAAAGCTAAATAGGACCGGTTTAATGTTAGAAACGGTCAGGTTTTGAGTATAGTAGGTGTAGTATGCACCCGAAGTTCATTTCACTCAAAATGGGCCAAAATGCAAAATTTCAGGTTTCCCGGTTTAATGTTAGAAACGGTCAGGTTTTGAGTATAGTAGGTGTAGTTTGCACCCGAAGTTCATTTCACTCAAAATGGGCCAAAATGCAAAATTTCAAGTTTCCGACCTTTGTTAACCGACTCTAACTTGACCCTTTCATTTCACCTCGTGCAATGCAACTCCTTTCTTTCATTTATTTCTCTCTCCTTTCATTTCTTTCTCGGTTTTTCTTCACACCCACCTCATGCTAAGGATTTTCCATCTTTATAATTCATCTCCACCATCAAACTTGTGATGGCCCAAGTTTCCTATCCATCTAATTTTCTTGGGATTCCATCAATTCCACATTCCTAGGTAAGCTTTTTGTTGTGACAGGGTTTGATTGATTTGGGGGTTTTGCTGAGAACTGAGTTAGATGGGTGTATTAACATCTTTTACCTTAGATTGTATAGTTAACTGGAAGTGATTTGGTTTTCTTAATAGGTTTTTAGAATTTGGGCTAGGGTTTGTGAGTTTGAGCTTCCACCTAAACCAACGCAAGTGGTTATTCAAGTTATGGAATTGATATGAATGAAATATTGAATTTTTCACTTTGAATTATGGAAATGTATACATTTGGTTTCAATTGATGTAAATGATTTGTGTATATGGACATGGACCTTAATTGAAATGGTGGAAATGGATGGAGGATGTTTGAAACAAATGGAGAGGGCTTGGCCCTGATGTTGTATGAATTCAGGTGTGTAGGAAATGGGAATTGATTCCCTGAAGCTGGAGCTCAAAGCAGAGCTCTAGATTTGATTCTGGGAAGCTTCGGCTAGCTGTAACCCCCAGACAGGTTTTGTCTGACTGACTGACCACACATTGCCTGAGTCCTATTTGTTTTATGGTTAGTTGTACGGTTAGCCATACAACCAATCTTAGAACAGAGCGAGACTTTGTCTAAGATTGAATCTGGGGCCCGTTTACAGGCAGACTGACCTACAGTTACCTTACAGCTAGCCATTAGCCAACCGTAATGCAATCCTATGGCTAGCCGTAGGGCTAACCGCAGAGAACCTATTTCCTTTTGAAACATGGTCTTATTCCTTTGGGTTTTATGACTTATATGTGACCCTTTGGACCTTATATTGGAGCACCTTTCATATCTATTAATGGAACTTACATTCTCCATTTGATTTTGAAATTATAGTTGGATTTCATCGATTTGAGTGTCGAGACTTGGTGGCCTGAATCTATGGCTATATAAGGACCATTGTCTCGGTGTGGAATATATATCGATTATGGAAATTGGAACAATAGTCTCTCTTCTCTTTATGAACCTGTTTCCATAGATAAAACAAAGGGGCATTCAGCGACGGGTCCCTGAACATTTCACTTTATTGTCTTAGATTCACAATCTTTTTTTATAGTGTGATAGGTCATTTTTTCAATTTTGAATACCTAAAATATCTAATTTATCCTTTATTCAAAATCATATCCCATGATTAGTGGGATATGCCATTAATAATGGTCAATTACCATTTAATTGGCTATGATTAATGAAATTTCATTAATTAAATTTTCAAATAAATTCTAAAAACACAAACAAGTTTCCAAAAATACAAATAAATTCGAAAGAATGCAAATAAATTTTAAAAGCACAATAATTTTTAAAAAAGCAATAAATTTCAAAAGAATGCAGAGAATTGACGCAAATAAATTTCAAAATATCCAAACAAATTTTAAAAAATGTAGATAAATTTCAAAAGACGCAAATAAATTTCAAAAAATATAAATAAATTTGAAAGAATGCAAATAAATAAATTTCAAAACATCCAAATAAATTTCAAAAAATGTAAATAAATTTCAAAAGACACAAATAAGTTTCAAAATACGTAAATAAAATTAAAAAATGAAAATAAATTTAAAAAAACGCAAAAAAATTTCAAAAGACACAAAAAAATTAAAAAACACAAATAGATTTCAAAAAATGCAAATAGATTTGCCAAAAAACTCAGATAGATTTTTCAAAAACTTAGATAAATTTTTAAGGAAATCCAGATAAATTTGCCAAAAACACATATAACTTTGACAAAAACACAGATAAATATGACAAAAACTTAGATAAATTTCACCAAAACTCAGATAAATTTCATAGAAACTCAAATAAGTTTTACCAAAATTTAGATAAATTTCACAAAAAATTAGATAAAATCCCGGGCCCCGCTGCCTTCCTTCTCCGGTAAGGTCTACGACGATGGTGGATTCTGGTCGTCATGCTAGTTGAATGCTACTAGGCTTTTGGGCTGAGCGGGTTAGGCCTGACCTGGAACCTACCCGAACCCAAAACTGGCCTGGTCTAAATCCATCGTTCTCTTTCTTCTTCTTTCTCGCCTCTATTCTGAGACAAGCTTAGGTTCTTCCTTCTCACTGTGCTCCCTCTAGCGATGGTCAGCCCCGGTACGAGAGGTCCTCTGATTCGCTTCTCAGGCGATGGGTGAGAGCTCTAGAGATGAATCACTGCGATTTTGGATCCTCCGATCTCTGCAATGGGTTCCAAAACTAGCCTGGCTTCAATCCAGGCGTTTCTTCTTCTTCCTCACCTCTGTTCCGAGACAGGCTTGGGTTCTTCCTTCTCGCCCTGCTCCCTTTGGCGATAGGCAGCCCTAGTACGAGGGGTCCTCTGATTCGTTTCTCAAGCGACAAGTGAGAGCTCCGGAGATGAATCACTGCGATCTCAGATCCTCCGATCTCTGCGATGGGTTCTCAGGCGACTAGCAGAGAACATTCTTTGTTTCTCTATTTTGTTCTGCAACCAGGAACAGAACGGCCATGTCGAAGAATACTTTAGGGTTTGTTACCATCTTTGCTGCGAATCGAGATCGAAATTGAATTGGGGATTTTTTTGCTGGGGGCTAGTTGGTACAGATTCATTAGAGAGAGAAAGTAAGAGGAAACAAAAGAAGAAATAGGGGGTTTTGGGGTGTTTCATCAAGCCTTCTCTTTTTTTCTCTGGTTCTTTGTTTCAGAAGCGCTTTAGAAGAAGCTCAGATTTTTCTCTTCCGCGTCTTTCTGTTGTGGCCCACTACTATGATCAGCACTGAGCACCCATCTCCTCTCTCATTTCTTCCTCTATTTCTTTTTTGCTCTAAGCACAGATTCAACGTGTCCAGGTTGAAGAAGAAGAGGGATAGTAGAAGATTTGAAATTTGAAATTTCAAAATTTTATGTCTAAAATGGTTGAAAGGGTAAATTAGTCATCAAAATTCTATCTAGGGACCTCTCGCCGAAATATGTCCAGTTGCATGGACTACAACCCTTAGAGGAAAAGTTGATGAACTGGAGGCATTACAAGCCTTGCATAAGGGACCTTTCGCTAATTATCTTTAAAACAAATCATTCACCGTTTTACGATCTCAAGTTTTTTATCATGCACCACTAAGTTGTTTACTTTCATTGCTTATGAATATGAAGGACTGCGCAAATCGGTTATTAATATGATTATGAAGCAGCTGATCACCGTCTCATGGTGCGAACAAGGACCAATTGTCCCTATGTTGTGGGCAGGATATATGATCCTATGAATTATGAACTATGACTAGGCTAATCAGCTGATGGATTATGGATTTATGGATAGGGTAAAGACCTCTCTATTTGTTTAGAAGATTGGGATTTTTATCACTTGCAATCTGTGAAAAGTCCTGTGATATCCAATGGGAGTGTGAAGTAGGCGTAATTACTTAATAAACGATTGGAGGAGCAATTGAAGAATTTGAAGTATGGGTTGTCATATCGAGAAAGAAAAGAGCAGTCGTAAAGAGACTCAAGTCCGGACTAGTGTCATTGGAAGGACGAAGGCATATTGTATCGTTGCCGTTGGCAAAGTAAGCTTTATCAAATATCAAGGATAGTTGTTGTCAGATACTCATAATGTTTAACATGGTACTTGCACGAATGGATCTCAATCTCGGAGGAATTGTCAGCCTTACAGCATGTGATTCCAAACTCTTATGAGTAGCCACAGTACCCTGGATGGCCGTGTCAAATCCCCTAAATTTTACCTTAGTGAAAGAATGGCATAACATAATCTCAAATACTGTTCACATATCATTTTTTAATAAACGGTCAATTTTAAAGTGGATGTGAGGATCGAGAGAGAGAGAGAGATGGGCCCATGTGCGCGACTAGACGAGACCGAGATCGAGATGTAGAGGATGTGAGGACCGAGAGGGAGAGAGAGATGCAGAAGGGGTTTTGAGGGGAGAAGGGGCTTTTATAGAAAAACAAATTGGACAAAATTTCCAACATAAAGGCGCCATTCCCAAATGAAGGCGCGAAGGGAATAGTGGAGTTGGTGGGGGGAATTTCCAGGCGAAATATGTAATTCGCCAGCAAAGGATTATTAAAAGCTTTTTTTCGGCGAAAACATTCGCTGCAACTATTTAATTTGATGCGCATTTGGCTATGATGGCGAAATAAATCGTAGCAACAATGAAATAGCTTTTGCAGTGAATTAAATCGCTGAAATAGTAACTAAAATCGCTGCAAAAATTTGGATGGTCACCCACATGTTATAACTTTGAAGCAATGTATATTTCGCCGAAAAAAAATTCCTTAAGCAGCAATTTCTTTTCCGGCGCTTATAAAATCGCCGGAACCAGAACCATATATGGGATGGGTCTGGATTTGGGCCAGGTCTAAATAGAGAATGATATTAAAATAAATACGATATTTAAGAGAGATTTTCGAAAATTGAAATAATATGTCGAGTCTTGGGTCCACAGGTCCAAACCAAGATAAAATCGGACCCGGACCTAGACCCATTTATTTATCTGGAACTAAACAAAGACCCAACCCATAAGGATAATTGGAGAATTGGGACCATCTACATCCCTAGCTCTGGCCCAGCACATGGCACAATTACAATTAATTTCATCAATATGGGCGGCCCAGCACTTGTGCAACCCTGTCGAGGGATAAATTTTAGTGCGCATAGTCCACATTTTCAAAATAAAGAATTAGATAAAGTTGGGTCGACAGTGCATTCACTTTAGAATGGGGTACCTTCTACATGATTTGTTCAGTAGGTGGGTCCCACTGAAATCAGAATGGAGGGGGAAAACTGATCAGAGGATCAGCGAGGGGCCCACTTTTGCCAACACTGTGAGAGCCAACATACACATGCCATTGGTTTACATTTATAAACACCGGAAGCACAAAAATAGTTTCTGATTTACATTTTAGCAACTTGTATTTTTTGATTTATGCCTTCAGGGGCTTATTTAGCTTGGATCAAGTCATGAAAGACTTGAAAAAAAAATTTAATGAAAAAGAATTGGTCTAATCATTTACCGGACGAGGGTCGTTCTTTTAATTGATCTAAGCCTTTAAGATTACATACCTCCTAGTGCATGCTAGCAGTGTAATTTTCACATGGAGCAGAGTAGTAACTTAACCGTTCAAAAATGCTTTGAACAAAATCAATAATTAAGGACATGTTTGTGTACTGTGTATATGGTTTCCAAAAAAAAAAGCATGGTATAAGTAGAAATGCTTTTCCGCGTTATGAAATATTTCTATGTTTGGTAAGGTTGATTTTCCAAGAAGGTTAAAAACTAAGTCAATCAACTGGGGGGCGTGGAATTGAACTCAGACTGCTGTGAAATTGGAATGCCTATGCCATTAGGGTCACAATGCAATGACGAATGTTATAGGATTTAGGCTTATAGGTTTTAAGGTGAATCACATAATACCAACCTTCAAAAGAATTTTAGGCTTAAGATGGCAAGTGGGTGTCTGAAATTGACAATTCTGCCGGACAAACTTATTGGTAAAGAAGTCGAAGGCCGACCATTGAGGAGTGGGCTCCACCCGAGGGGAGGCTTTGATAGGAATAATTAGCAAAAGAAATTTAAGACTGACGACCTCGATTGCCCAATAATAGGGTTTTGTTTTTCATTGACAAAACATTTCAAGCGAAAATAATAAAAAAAAAGACAAAAGAATTCACATTTATAAAAGATTCAACCTTGTTTTTCAAACGCAAACAAAAAGACCTAAACAAAAGCGAAAAAAAAAGAAAAGATCGGCTAATATAATTCATCAGGCAGAATGGAACCGACTTCGACTTTGAAGTTTGATCAGTCTATTTTGGGACGAAACCCCATCCTTCTTGTGCCCACGGTTGAATTATATATAGAATATTTTTTTACAAAGGGCCAGCTGTATTTTTGCGCAATCTCCACAAACTCCAAAAGCCTTCCACATTTTAAGCTTTTACTAAAACCTCCTTTTGACTTAAAAAAGTAACTACTTCCTTTCTAATATCCTTCTTCTCTTTTCCTCTTTTTTTTTTTTTATAAATATTTTAAAAAGTCTTTGAATTTGGGGAGTAATCAGGCACCATCGACCATAGGCAAATAAGAAGTCTTTGATATGATATAAGAAAAGGAAAGAAGAGGAGGAGGAACCAAGAAGAGACGAGATGCTTACCAGGAAGAGGGCACGTTTCAGGATGCGGTATTCCATTGCAGTAGCAAGCGAATTCATGATGAGAGGTTTGATTTAAACCGTAGTGGCCGTTGGATTTGATGCAGTCCCAACATTGATGGTCATGATCAATCAAAGACCATGTCACCTCGAAGCCCTCTTTCAAAATATCATTCCAGGCCCCAAAACCTAGCGTCCATGCCTCCAACTCCTCTCTATTTTTTTCGAGGATTGGGATTTTTATCACTTGGCAATCTGTGAAAAGTTCTGTGATATCCGGCAGGAGTGTGAAGTAGGTGTAATTGCTTGATGAAGGATCGGTGTAGCAATTGAAGAATTTGAAGTATGGCTCGTTGTATCGGGGAAGAAGAGGGCAGTTGTAGATGAATGAGAGGTTGAGATCTCTCTGAGTGTAATTAAAGAGATTCAAGTCCAGACTAGTGTTACTGGAAGGACGAAGGCATATTGTATTGTCGTTGTTGGCAAAGTAAGCTTTATCAAGGATAGTTGTTGTCTGATACTCATATTCGATCTGCATAACATGGTACTTGCGCAACTGAATCTCAATCTCAAAGGAATTGTCAGCCTTATTGCATGTTATTCCAAACACCTTTGGGTAACCGCATTATTCCGGACGGCACTGTGTCTAAAAGGGATAGCTGATGTTGAGTTTGACATTCCCGCAATCATATGGGGAAGGAGAGCAGTCACTGTATGGTTGATTGTCCTCCTTGGTGGAAGAAGCAGCCGGCGTAAAGAAGAGCAACACAATGAGAAAAGATGGAAGGGATTGATGAATTGGGAAGGTATACATGATGGTAGAAAGAAATGATTTTGGAAATATAGGAACAAGAAGGGAGAGAAAGATGGAGATGAGACTAGATACTTATGATTCAATATGAAGGAAAGGAAACGGTGAGAAAATTCAATGCGAGAGAAAGAGAAGGGAGGCCCGGCGTGGAGCTTTCAGAAAAAAATACTATGGGGCATTTCAAAGTATATATGCAATACAAACGCCACTACTTGTCTGTTTATGTTGCGGTAAATGAGTGTATATATATGTAACCGTTTAACCTTGGAGCTTCAATCAGATTGTTATAGAGCAAGAGATCAGGCCCATGTGATGTCCACATTGAGAGCAGCATACATGAGCTGTTGAATGTGGATTAGTTTCCACAAAAGATATATACCGGGCTCATGATGTATATAAGACTAGGTCAACATCAAAGTCAAATCTGAAATTTCCTACGCAAATACGTGGTTGTTGAATTTTAAATGCCGTGTGGGGGCACTAGACAGGAAAATTTCAGGATATCCATAATTAGGGAGGGATGATTTTATTTTGCTCCCTACTCAAGTTTTCAATATGTGGGGTTCAATATGTGGGCTCTACTTGAATCCCATTCGGGCCTTAAACTAAAAAAAAAGTCTCTTTAGGAGCTTTGGCTTGAGCGCACAATCTGGCCACAGTGGGGTCATTCCTCATTTTATTTAATTATAATCCAAAGAAGTATGCTCACACTATATATGAAACGAGGTCTGGTTATATATATATATATATAAAAGTGGATGAGATTAAATTTAGAGTTTGGTTTGAAAGTGTAAAAAAAAATCTATTTATAATTGGATACCCAAACCCAAGACATGTTTACGATATTTTTATTTTCAATGAAATTGCTTTGCTGTAAGCCTGTAATTTTCTATCCTCCTCCATTGATTTTGATATCGTGTCTCTCATGGGTTGAAGATATTAATGGAGGATTTTAGTGATCAATGGTAAGTAAATTTCTATGTTTCTCCTTGTTATAGTGGATTTTTTGATTGATTAAAGATTAGGCTCAAGCTTACGAATAATTAGATTTGGCTTCCATGACTATGTCAAAAGCCCTCCTTAATTAGTATATAAGAATGTAAGGAACTTCACACTAATTATTGTGAGATGTTTGATAATTTAATAAGTGAAAAAAAGGTTACTCAAATGGAAAAAGAATCATTTTGGTAATAACTGAGGATAATATTAGGAAAGTTAGAGATGAGCTGGACAAAATTAGATGCGAGAACCCTAAAGAAGAAAATATTATCTAGCAAATTTCTATTCCTAGTCCTGCATGTGGGAAATAGTTGAATCATTTTTCTCACTATTATCAAATAAATTATGAAACACGTGAACATAAATGACATAATAAATGATATGTACTGCATATTTTATGTACATAGTAAAACACAATTTATATTATGCTTTGTTAATTGGGAATTAGAGTAACATATATTATGCTTTGATTACTGTATATTCATATTTAATTTACATATAAACAGGGGTAAAGTACACTTAATTTATATTATGCTTTGTTAACCAGGAATTAGAGAGTCGAGTTTTCGAGTAGAGTGCAATTCCACATGTATCGAGACGCAAAATGGTCCCCCACTCCACTCGAAGGCAAATCAGACCGGGTCCGTTTGTTTCAACTCGGAAGTCATAAATAAAAAAAGGAAGGAGGCCGGACACGAGATGCTTACCCGGAGGCGGAGGACACTCGTAAAGATACGGTGTTCCGTTGCAGTAGCAGTGGCGGCGTTGTAGAGGAGAGGTTTCATTAGAACGGCAGCGGCCTTTTGATTCGAAGCAGTGCCAGCAATGACGGTCTAATTTGGTGAAAGACCACGTGACCTCGAACCCCCGTGCCAAAACATCAATCCAATACTCCTCTGGTTCTTCCTGGTGCAGATCTTTGTTCGTACTGAGGATCCGGGTTTTTATCACGTTGCGATTTATGAACCGGTCGGTGATATACTCCAAGAGTGTGAAGTAGGCATGATCACGTAAATCACCGGAGGAGCAGTTGGGGAACTTTAAGTATATGTCATTTTGCTCAACAGGATGAGGGCAGTGGTAGAGGTACGAGAGGTTGAGATCTCTCTGAGTGTAATTAAAGAGATTGAAGTCGAGATTAGTGTTACTGGAAGGAGCATGGCATGGAATCATGTCCTCATGCGCTCGCCCAACAGCCCACTTGAGCGATTTGCCATAGTAATTATCTTTATCAACGATAGTGGCTGTTTGATTCTCATAATTATCGATACTCATAACAAGGTACGGGTGCTTTTGAATCACAATCTCAGAGGAATTGTCAATCCTATTGCATTTGATTTCCAACTCTGTTTTACCCCGATCCGAACCAATTATGATTAAGACTATTTAAATGAAATTAATGCTAATTAAGCATGAATAATTTGGTTAATCAAGGTTAATGACCAAAGAGGGATAAATCAGTCTCAAATGATACATTAAGCATGATGGAATGGATTTGAATGAAATTGAATTGGTTAAAATGAGTTTAGACTCAAACATGGTAGGCTAAGGACTTTTGAATCACTTTTGTAAATATGGGTTTTCACGTATTTCGTCAAATACGAAAATTCTTGATACTAACGTGTGTATCTCGAAGAGTACGTTAACTTTCATAATAAACGCGATTTCATTTGACTTCAAATGGACTAAATGAGGCATCATTTGACTCTAAATGTAAATAAGCTTAATAAGAGGGGGTTTTAGTGTAAAAGCTCTTATATTAGAATGAAATGATTCATTCTTTCATTTTCACCTCAAGATAAACCTTAGACACCCTTTCTCTTCTTCTCCCTCCATTTTCTCTCCATCAAAAGTGAAGCTATGAGTGATTCAAGTGACCTTTGAGGAGAGCATCTTCATCTTCATCTTCTTCCTCAAGCCATTCCTCCATTGTGAAGTGATAGAGCTTGGAAGAGAATTCTAAATCTCTTTGCTTGGAACCACAAGTAAGTAATGTGTATTCCTTTAGGATTTCCAAGTCTTATTAGTGGTTTTGTAGTGATTTCTAGCATAAATGGCTCATAAGAGTTCATTTGCTTGTTTTATGAATTAGGGTTTGAAATTGGGGATTTTGGTCTCAAGCCAAGCTAAGTAAAAGAGGGCTCTGAGTTCATTGACTTCAAGAGAGGCAAGTATAAGCATTGTTTGTGATTAGTGTTAATCATTATAGAAATGCATTTGGAAATTAATGGTTACACCCAAATGGTTGTTTAGGATTGAAATATGATTGAGTAATTGAAATATGATTAAGTAAAACCATAGGTGGTTAATAATACTTTCATTATATCATTGTGATCCAATCTAATGTGATTAGTATTATTGTTATCCCCTTCCTTTGTTATGAAAGGAATTATTGAATTGAATTGAATCCATAAAAGGATTTCTTACTGAAGGTTATTGACCATTGAGTCTGGCACTACCTAGCTATTGTATTAGAGATCTAAATGAGTTCAGCAAATTAATGAATCACTAATCCTGCTGCAGTAGATGGATATTGGGGTGTTCCGGAGCTCCGTGGTGATGCTAGTTGTCTTTGGCCCAGACACTAGTAAGTCCCACCAAATTCCGATCATATCTTCGGGTATTAATTGATGCCTTCCATTGGAAGATGAATCCTCCCTTTGAGGGGAGATGGTAAATAAAATGAATCATTCATTTGAGGAAAGATGGTAATGAAATGAAATACAATGCAATGAATGCTATGGTAGTGACCATTTTGTACATATTTATTAATTAACATTGTGTCTCCTATTGTCATTATAGAAATGGTCTAGACTTCTCTAGAATTGAAATTGTTATTATACATATTGAATGAACTCAATATGAATGTGTTAATATGCTATTGCAAGATTTGTTTATACATTGTTAAACCGTCGTATTCATTAGTGTTATTGATGGCATTACAGGTCCGATTGCCCTTGCCGGTCCAGTAGCGCTCCCGGCGGCAGCGGAGGAGACCTCTCCAGTTCCTCCAGGAGGACTGATTGATGGAATAGACAGGATACCATCTAAAGTGGGTATCCGAATGCAAAATGAGAATTTGAAACATTGTGAGAAATGTTTTTGAGGAACTGTTTATAAATTCATTTTGAAATGTAATTAATTGTCATCTGCATAATGTTTTGAAAACGCAGTGTTTGACAAATGAATATTGGAAATGACACATGTATAAGGACTTTATTTTGTATGTATGTAAATCGTAAATTGATGTTGTCAAATATAATTGTTTCCGCAAAAAGTTTTATATTTGACAAGTATTTTGATTATGTTATCTTTTGTGGATTCCGTTTTAACTTCGGTTAATTCGGGGTTTGCAGGAGTAAGTATGTTGATCACGGCTCGGAGTTACCGGATCTCGGGCCAGGGTCGTGACAAACTTCTGTGGAGAGCGGCAGTTCTCCGGACTGTCCTTTGTCCAGAAGGGATAATCGATGTCGAGTTGGACGCTACCGCAATCAAATGGGGTACAGAAGCAGTCAAGGAATCGTTGATTGTCCTCTTGAGCAGAAGAAGCCGGAGTACAAAAGAGCAGCACGATGAGGAGGAAAGAGGAGAGGGATTGATGAATTGTGAAGGTATCCATGATAGTAGAAAGAGATGATTTTGTATGTATATAGGAACAAGAAACTAGACAGAAATGGATTTTGCTGTTACTCTTTGATGATGCCAAAAAGGGTCTTCGGGCACCACCGGTCGAGTAATGAATAATTAATGTGAAAATTGAAAGAGAGATGATTTATAGTGGTTCGGCTAGTGTGACCTACGTCCACTTCAAAGTGATGATTTTACTTCTCCAATGTGTAAAGATTACAAATTAGAGAATACAGAAAAATGTGCAAAGTTCTGATAGAAATTGCTTGCCCCCCAGTACCGGTGGGGCTCTGTGATTTATAGTCTTCCCCTAATAGATGGGACGACTCTTTAGCAAGGGCGCTTCATTCTGGCGGAGTTTCCGAACCGCCCTCAACAGACGAGGCAAGTAGGATCTCCTCCGCGGGACTTGATAAAGGTAGGTTAAGGTAATGACGCACTGACTTCGTCACTTCGTGGATCTGGACCTGACTTTCGACGAATGGATCTGGGCCTGGGCTTATCACGGCCTTGGGTTACTTAAGCCTGATCCGCCATCGTGAACTTAGTCTCTTGGGCCTAACCTATCATTATGGACCGAGTCATTTGGGCCTGACCCATCACTCTTCATCTATCACCTGAGTGAGTGAGAGAGAGAGAGAGAGAGAGTGAGGTGTGGAGATGGGGGTGGAGACTTTTACAACCCTCCTTACAACCCAATATAAAAGGAAAGAGAGAGGAAAGTCGATTACGAAGAACAAATGATCTGAAGAAGTTCGCAGAAAAAGTGCATGCTGCTATTCGTATATTATGCTCTACGGTTATGTGTATGTATACAAGTGTCAAACCTTTTGGCCGCCTCAAATCAGATTTTTACAAAACAAACAGACAAGGCCCATGGGGAGCCGGAGCCCACTCACTAATCCATTCCGACGCCTTTTAATTCCCCACGTATAAAAGTTATCATATCTTAAAATTGACTAAGAATGAGTCAAATACATGCGTAGTGAATTTGTTTCCACAAAAGATAAATCGACTTATGTATATTAGTCCAAATCCGGATCGAAACCATGTTTGGACGAAACAGGGTTTCCCTGTTTGGATATGGATTCCTATAAGACCTACTAGGTCAACAACAGAGTCAACCCTCGAATTTCCTAAGTAGATACGCGTTGATTGAATTTAATATGCCGTGTGGGGCACAAAGCAAGAAAATGATCAGTTTGGACTCTCAACATCACCATGGAAACATCCCTACGTGTAATCTCGTCTCCTTCGAGGAATATTTCTAACTTTCCCGTGATAAATTCCGGGACAGATTTTGGGACAAACCCCCCCTTGGGGGGCGTTGGATCCCAGGAGCCTTGGGATCCAATGCCCTCCAAGGTGGGGTTTGTCCCAAAATCTGTCCGGAAATCGGGATAGATAGCTTTTTTCACATGAGAGTGGGGGGTGGTGGGTGGGGTGGGCGGCGGCTTTTGAATCTCTAACTGTAAATTAAGCTTTTCCCACTCTCTGTACCCTTTGATTGGTGTGAAAACTTGGATGAAATCCAGCCGTATGCTACGAGTTGCCAATATTTCGTCCATCACCTCTGCTTAGTTTATCAGGTAGCACTGCCCCTTCCTGTATAGGCTAGGAGCAGAGCTTTGCAGTGGATTGCTCCAGGGGACAATCCACGCGGCTCAAAATGATTGCCAATAATCATCATCATCATCAAGGTCTCGTCCAAATAATATTTAAATTGGCTATATGAATTTCAGTATAGGGGCCTTTGGTCGGAGGTCCATCAAAGTATTACTTTAAGGCAAACTGTCTGTCACGTCCCCCGAACCCGATTAAAGAAACAACCGGATCCGGAGAGTGAATTTTAGGACTAATTAAAAATTTTGTCCTTTGGGGGGGGGCCACGGATCGTAATCCGCGGTGAGGATTATACATTTCATGCCTCTTCCCAATCATTAAATAATGAGTTCATAAAACTCTAAACACATGGAAATCTGAACATGGGATAATATCTCATCAATATGTAATTAAAGTTGATAGAACAAGATAAAACATCTAAAATCAAAGTTACTTATTACATTGGCCATCCCAAATAACTAAGGCCAATAAAAGGAATCAATCAATGAGTTTAAATAGTTCCAACGAGGGAAATAAGGAATAAAGAATCTATAATTAATTCCCCGTGACTCTCTCCTGTGCTGGGCAATGATGACGCTACTCTACGTCATCGGCACACCACTCCCGTGCCTCTTCGACTGGTTGGAGATCCTCTGTGATCTCTGTTGACACCAAAAAATGTCACTATGTCCCTTCAACACCAAAAGCTACATGGAGCCACATCCTGCCATAAATAGGAAGGCGCCACTTCAAGCAACAGATCTTGTCAGAATCAAACAAAAACTGCAAGATCCTTCAAAGCAGCCAAAAGAGGGGTACACATGAAGTTTCGGGCCATTTCGACATCATTTGGCCTAACTTCACTCCTCCGACAGGCAGACAAGAGCTCCCGGCAGCGACAATGTCGAAGACTTCAAAACTTCGATCAGAGCCTACGGATGGTCTCAAAATACCTCCAAAAGGCCCCCTGCCAAATTTCAAGTCAAACGGACGACGTTTGACCCTTCATCAACTCTCAGGAAGCAAAAAACAGACCTACCGGCAGCGGAGCACCCCGGAATCATGGCATTCAAATTGGAGCTAATGGATCGTCTCAAAATGACTCCAATAGGTCCCCTGTCAAATTTTAGGTCAAACGGACATCGTTTGACCTAGTTTCGAAGCTCGGCACTTTCCTCGAGATGAAATCAAGGCGAGCATTTGCGGGACCCCAAAAGGCTTCAAAACTCAAACTAAAGCCCACGGTTGGTCTTACTTACTACTCAGGAGGCTCCCTGTCAAATTTCAGGTCAATCGGACATCGGTTGACCACAAGTCAAAGCTCGGCATTTCTCTCATGGCGAAATTAAGGCAAGCGTTTGCGGGGCCCCCAAAAGGCTTCAAAACTCAAACCAAAGCCTATGGTTGGTCCTATCTAATGCTCAAGAAGCTCCACGTCGAATTTCAGGTCATTCCGACATCGTTTGGCCTAGTTTCAATGCTTGACAAAAAATCGGCAAAACCGCACAACAAAGTCTTCGGCTTTCCAGAAAAATAGGAAGCTTTGTGCTCCGATTTCCGTGGCTTCTCGACGGGATTTCTCCAAGGAAAACAGGCCAATAAATGAGGGGAAATGTCAAGAAAAATACAGGAAGAAAAAGCATCAAAAAAGAGCGAAAAACGGCGACCGAACGGCGGCCGGAAAATGGGCCTAAAGCCCATGGTCGCCGGCGACCTTGGCCCATGGTCGCCGGCGACCATGGCCCAGGGTCGCCGGCCCATGGTCGCCGGCGACCATGGAATTTCCGGCGACCCAAAAGTCGCCGGAAACCCACTTTTTCGGGTCCTTTTCGCGTTTCGAGTTGATTGGCCCCTGTGATTTTTCCAAAATCTGATTTTTCGTGCATGAAATCCGTCGATCTTCGTCAACATCACGGATTCGCCGCCGAAATCATTGGATGATCATTAGATGCCTCGAAATCGCTAACCGGCCGACAAAGAAAGCACACTTTCTGCCCGCCCGATCGTGAAATCGACAGGACAGATGTTGCCGGCACATTGAGATCAATCAATGTCTGAAATTTCATCGCCATCCGACATCAAACAATGTGTGGATCCATCGGCGATCATCGCGAGAAGAATTCCAAAAGACACTGCGCGGCCCGCGACTCTTCAAGCGACTTGGCGGCCAATTAATGAGAATAAATGACCCATTTTATGACAAGTTAATGCGGTCATTAACTCATTATTTTGAACGGCCCAATCAAAAGCAAGCAAATGGGAGTTACAAATCCAATGATTTATGGCATTAAAGCCACGAAACTCCTCCCATGATGGAGATTAAATGCAATCAAAGGCTCATTAATCTCCATCGACCAATCAAATTCAAGGACAAAGGAGTTACAAAACAAATCATTTAAAACTTGTAACTCCTCCCATTATGAGCATTAATGTATTAAATGCTCATAAACCCTCCTAATGGCCACCAAAAGCCTATAAATAGGAGGGCTTTTCCAAGGAGAAGGGACACACACAGCCAGAGAAAAATTGCTCGGCCAGACCGCAGAGAGAAAAATTGCTCGGAAAATCCCGGAAAATCCAGAGAAATCAGAAGAACCTCTGCCAATTTGAAGAAAAGAAACTCTGCTGCAAGAGCAACTACAAGGTGATTGAAGCACCCTTGGGGGCCACCCCCAAGGACATCCCTTCTTCTACCAACATGGCTGAAACGTGGCTTTTCAGCCCGTTTACTTAGCTTTTTATCGGATATAAGACCTTCTCTTGGTCTTTGTCCTTTAAAAATCTGAGGTTAGAAAGCCGAGCCAAGAATCCAAGCATCGTGTTCTCATCTGCATGGACGATGGAGGAGCCCATACATGACTCGCGACCGTCGATCTGAACGTGTCCCCACAATCGAATGAGAAGTCAGATTCCTTTTCTTGATTTCTATTGTACTTTATTTTTCTTTTAGAGACAAAAATCACAATTCTTGTCTTTCATAATGGATGAGACTTGTAAATCGCCTTTTACGGCAAAATCGCCTTTCACGGCAACAAA
>QPKB01000004.1:7901028-7992503 GCA_003546025.1 Camphora micrantha | reverse complement strand
ATCGTCATCTTCCGGATTCTTTTACCTCGACGATCTGATCGGATATTTTCTCCTCCTTTTCATCTTAGACCAGAATCCCACCTGAATCTCTAATCGATGTGGCCTTGCATCAGAACGAAGTTCTGTTCTTGCAAATCCAATATGCGTCGCCCACCTCGATCTAGTTGTTCTGCTCTGATCGACGGGTCTGCAAATCTCGGTAATGATTTCTTCGGAACAATGGGTGCGGCCCACTACTCCTTCTCTGATTCGAATTAGAGAACCAGATGCACTTGATCGACAAGTCTGCAAATCTCGGTAATGATTTCTCCAGCACGATGGGTGCAGCCCATTGCTCCTTCTCTTATTCGAATAAGAGAACCAAACGAACTTGGAATGCCCTTCTTCTTTCTTCCTCTTCTCCGATTGTCATTGGCGATTATCAAGAAAGAACAACATGGAATGAGGGAGAATGGAAAATTTGAAAGCGGGAAGAAGAAGAAGGAGAATGGGTTCTTTTGGGTAGCAGAGATCGAGAGAAGTTAAGAATGAGGGAAAATACAAGATTTGAAATTTGAAATTTTAAAATTTTATGTCTAAAACAGTTGAAAGGGCAAATTAGTCCTGAAAAATATGATCGTGTGGACGTAGGACCTATGGCTACAAATAGTCTAGCTTAGTAGACCAGAGGTCTTAAACAGAATTTGCCTGGACTGGAAGCTGGATACATTCCACTTTAGAGACCTTTCATTAATTTATTCTTCATTATATATATACCGAGCTGCTTTTATGTATCACACATCATTATATTTTATCCTAATAATAGTTGGTCCAATCACAACAGTGGGGCCAACTTCATTTGAGCAAAATTTGCGGAAATCTAATAGAGAGGTACATGTCCTTTTAAGGGGATTAAATTTTTAATAAGTCGACGTACAAAAGAGCTCCACCCTTTCTACTCACGGAACATGAGGTAGCTGCTCAGCGGATCTGGACTCATAGGCTAAGCTCCTAAGAGGGTGCATATGGCCCGTCAGCTCTCGCTTGCAGGGTTTTTTTTATTGTATTTTTTAATAAAAGTAATTCTCTTTGCAGCTTGGGCTTGAACGCACACTCTACCCCAAGAGGGAGGATTTTGATGTACCGCTGCACTATAAACATGTAGAGGTAAGTAGCCTCAGCTCGCCTGTTTATATGCCTTTGTAAGTTCTGTTTTTCCTTTTTCCTTTATCGTGTTTGAAATAATCTCTTCGGCGATTTTGATGTACCCCTACACTACGAGCATGTAGAGGTTATTAGCCTCAGTTCAGCTGTTTATATGCCTTTGGAACTTCTTTTTTCCTTTTTTTCCTTTGTCCTATTTGAAATAATCTCTTCGAAGATTTTATAGTTTAAAATGTTTCAAAACTGATCAGATCTCACCTCACCACCTTTATATTTTATTTTGGTATCTAATTTACATCCAAAACACTCTAAAAGCAATTAACTATGAAGATTCTTAATTTTTTAAAACTTTTTTATTCTATTTTTAATTTTTTATTTTAAAAAATCAAAGGAAAAAAAGCATAAATAAACTACGCTATCAATCCAAAATTGGTAAATCAACTGTGAGCAAAGAGGTTTTTTTTTTTTTTTTGCCCTTCTCTATTTCTTTTTTGACAAAATGACACAATTAGCAACGGGGGTTGGGATCCAATAGAGCCTACAAACATCGGAAGAGGAAACCCACACAATGGAAAGGAGAGGCAACACGCGTGAGAAGAGTGACATATCCCTAAGTATGGGTGAGATACAAGATTGCCAACCAACTAAGAAACTCATTATTCTCGATAAAATAAAGACTTGCATAGCAATTGGATCGTAATATAATGCAAGGTTAACAATAAAAGAAATTATTTAGGAGAGGCAAAGGAGACCACACTTCAACACTTGTTTCTAGTCAATTGATAAGACTGACTGTTAAATTTCTTGACTTGACTCGTCTTGACTGACTACTTGGAGGGAATAGGTCCGAATGAGTCTGCCAAAATGCGGGTGGAGGACTTAAAACTCGCCAGTTTTATCTAAGTCAGGGACATTTGGACTCAGATTGGTGAGTTGAGATTCGGAACTATGCTATAGAAAAATGATAAAGAAAAATGGTTTGAATAGTGGCAAGTGCGGACACCCACTGATTCAAGTCGTCCAATTGAAGATATAAACATTCTCAAGTGTGTGTGTATATATAGGGGATATTCTTGTGCATCATTTCCTCACCATATGGTGAGGAACAAATATAGTGGGGCCCACCTAGGTACCCACCGATCATGGGACTTGTGTGGGATGGAAAGAGACATTTTGGATGAGCTCATATATCAAATTTGGAGTCAATCTCATGCCTCAAACCCCTTCATCCATAGCCCACAAATTTAACGACTTTATATTAAAGGAAAAAATTTGACTATTGATCCAACGGTCCAATCCATTTGGATAGATGAAAAGTCAATGGGTCTAGTGTTCTTAAGTGGGTTCCATGTGTGTGGATAGTTCGGATGTATCATAAAGTTGGCTTGATTAGGTTGTCCCTCACCATAACACGGTGAGGGATGGATGCACATGAATATTTTCCTTTATACACACACACACTAGCAACAACGCCCCATGCTTAGCCCGGAGCAAATAATAAGATATTACATTTTGAATTTATGAGATATCAAAATTAAATATAAATATATAAAAATATATTCATGCATATTTATATAAAAACAATCAACACATCTTCAATCACAAATACGAGTGGTCAACATCAACAATAAACTATTACAAAGATAACACTAAAAAATCCATTCAATAACAATATAAAAAATAATAATAACAACAATAATTACTAAAGAAGATATAGAACAATGAACTTTGTTAATATATATAATATTAATAATAAGAAATGCATTTAAGTTTTTGTTACCCATTGATAATTTCAAAGCTCAATAAAACAAAGCCACCCCATTTGGACTTGTTTGTGCAACAAGAGATTCTAGTTTATGCAGATTTTTATTTTTTCATAAGAATGGAATTTTATATTTTTGTAGAAAATAAAAGTCTTGTCTATTAAGGAAAAATGATTCATTTTTTTCTTCTATGCAAGGAAAGTACATCACACCAAACAACATAATATTGTCAACAAAGAAAATCATAAAAATGTGCAATCCTTTCGTTGCACAAATGCACCATTTTTTTATTTTCACATAGGCCAATATTCATTTCACTCCCTCCGCACAAATTTCTTCTCTACCCCTTTGAAGCAGCACCAATACCATTTTAAAACTGATCAAACCGTTTTTTAGCTCTAGATTTAAAATATATATATATATATAAACATCTTAACTTTAAAAGCCATAAATTATGATAATTTAAAACCACAGGTTAGTGTTATTTGATCCCAGTAATAATTGGCCCACCTTGGATTAATATATATATCTCTTAATTATGAGTCCATGTGGGCCCACGGAAATGTAATTTATGGTGGGCCAAACGTAGGGTCATATGTCCATATAATCATATTAGAAAAGGATGCCTATAAGATTCAACCAAAAAAACTCCAACCTCAAAACATGTTTATCACAAGCCCATCCATGAGATGGTCTACCAGAAGGTTGAGTCTGATTTTCGTTCACATGTGGTCATCTTTGAACAGAGTAGAGCTTTATTTGGAAACTAAAAGAAAATGATATTTTTAATGAAAAATTTATCAGTGTGAATTATTGAAAGGTGGGCCCCAAATATTAAAATAAAAAGAATGACAATCTTGGTCTACCAAAACCATAATACGGTGAGAGATGGATGCATATGAATATTTTCCTTTATATAAATATATATATATATATATATATATGGGAGGTGTTCATGTGAGAGCATATCTCACCTTACTATGAGAGATATGGGTGATGACCCTCGCATTTAAGTTGTTAGCATTGGATATGGATATGAAGGCCCCACCTTATTTCTTATAGTAAGATGAGAGCATCTCTCATAGAAGAATCTCCATATATATATATATATATATATATGGGTAGGAGGGCCAAGCTAGGTGCACCTTGTCAGTGCAATGAAGTGAGCCAAACTCAGTCGTTGGACCAATGAGATTTCCGTGTGTTGTTTTTTGAAAAGTCTGCGCCTCAGAATTCTCTGCGGTCGCTCTTATATATCTGATCAATCAGCGGGGCCTACCTCTTCAACTTAAACATATGCATCGGCCTCTATTACAATACTTGAGTCCGGGTAATACTGGAGTCCGGATGGATCCCCTGCCGTGTAACATAGTGGGACCCATAAATTTTAGAGTATATCATGGAGGTGAAGAGGTAGAACCGCTGTGGGAAGACTAAGCGGCAGTTGAAAATGGCTTCAACCTTGAGGATAAAGTGGCTCCTGACAGTTAGTTTCATCATCTCAGCTCTGCAAAGATCCATTCAAAAAGTTGTCCGATGGAGATTTGTTTATCATTGTTAGTAATGATTTTCCTATTGTAGTAGCTTAAGTTAGTAATGATCGAGTTAATACTGTAACTATAACTAAGTCCAAATAACCCATGCTGATCACAGTACATCCATACAATATAATTTAAATATTCACTCGTATAATACAAATAAAATATTCATGCATGGTAATAATTGTTTAGAAAGAAAAAAATAAAGGACTGTAGAGAGAGTAGAAAGGGCATATGAGAAGTAAGGTAAAAAAAGTATATGTAGAAATAGAATAGGAGATGCGGGCAAAAAGGTAATTTTGTAGAAATTAAAAAAAGAAAAGAAACGGTAATTGATAGTTATAAGAAGTAGGAGTAGTTATAAAAAGTGAGAAGTTAGTATTGGTCAAAATCAAATCAAGCGGTCAAAATTATCTATAAAGCTTCTAGCTTAATATATAATAATGGGTTTCCTGTTGTAGTGGGATTTGTTTGTAATGGGTTTGCATTTTCTAGGCAGTTAGTTTCTTGTTCTTTTTCTCGGTCTTTAGACTCTTTTCTTTTTGGTAAATCCTGTTACTTCTTTCTTTTAATCAACTCAAGTGGCAAAATAGGCCCTAGAGGTAGAAGAGGGCGAGGTAGAGGAAGGGATTTATGTAGAACGGTCTTAATTATCAGTATGTGGGACCGCCAAATGATAGAGATTAGGGCATGTGTCACACGGTTCCTATGTTTTAACTGCGATGGGATCCGGGCTCGGTATCATTTGATAACGGGGTATTACTTTTATGTCTAATTCCAGATCTAGACCAGGACCTGATCACTTGTTGGGACAAAAAATGGTCTATACATTACTCCATGTCATCTATCTAGTGAGGAACGTTGGTTAACAAAGTAATCATTTTTTTTCGCTACTACCATGGTTGACAGAGTAATGAAACAACATCAAGCTGAGAGGAGGAGAAGAGAGCTTACCCGGACACATGTACAGATGCGGTTTACCCTTGCAGTAGCAGGTGAGGTTTGTAGGAGAGTCTATATTGTGACCGCAGTGGCCATTGGATTGGACGCAGTCCCGGCAACGATTGTCGGGGTCAATCACAGACCATGTGACCTCGATTCCAAGTTTTGTTCACTGCTCAATGCGGTAGGTTCACTGCCCCAATGCAGCTGTATGAATTTAATGATGTTCACTGCTCTACATAAACATGTTTCTTGGCTCTATGTAGCAGCATTGTATCTTGGGTATTCAATGTGTCTTTTGGTTTATTCATGCATTTTCATTATTAAGTTGTTGCTTAGGAAATTGTAAGGGATTAATTATTGTTCAATCCCAGTTTAGAAGTGAAGTTTATAAGTAGAGTCTTGTATTTTCTTTCATATGAAGAAGTTAGAGTAAAATGTTAAGGTTCCATACTTGGTGTATCCAATAATATTCTTTTCTGTTGTTAAGATCAAGAGGACAAGTTTCTTCTCTTGAATCTCCATACTTCATTTTTTATTGAGAGAAAGAAGTTTCAACAGAGTGATTTATGTTTTCACTGTAATTTCAGTATTTCGTTCCGTCAACCTTAGTACTCAGAACCTAAACCTGGTTATTTGTTGAAGGCAACCTTAGTATATACAGAATACGAACTTCAGTTCCAGCAAAGCTGTAGTAGAGCATTCCATCAAAGTGGTATCAGAGCGAGGTTGAGATTCTCGTTCAAAGCTATGTCGAGAAATGTTAAAGCATCGATCTTGAATTATTTTTTGTTGTTGGAAAATATTTTTTTGAAGGCCGCACATTGTTTATGAAAAAAAAAAGTATTTCCAAGTGGTTTAGGTTTTATGTTTTGTGGAAGAAAGAATTTGCTATTTGAAAACAAGAGGGGGAGAATGAAATGATTTGTTTTTTCAAGAAAAAAGGAAATGAGAAAAGAGAACAAAATCTGTGATTTTGTTATCAAGACTCAAGAGAACAAGTTTCTTCCCTTGATTGGTTTAGCTATATCAAGAGAACAAGTTTCTTCTCTTGAAAAGCACCATGGTTTGTGATAATTAAGAGAACAAGTTTCTTCTCTTAACCAAATTTCTTTGTTTAAAAAACTGGTTCAGAGAATGGTGATTGTTAAAATCCCTTTCAAAACAGTATTACTAGAAGTTGTAGCAAAGCTTGGATGCGCCCCTCTTAAGTATGTTTTTATGAGAATTGGACCTGACCACGAGCAAAAGTTCATTGTGACAGTTCATTTTATACTCGGTGAATATTCCTACTCCATTATTGGACATCAAAAGTCATCAAAGAAGAAGGTCGAAGAAAGTGCAGCTTCGCATGGATTGAAAGTTCTTTAGGATTCGGGTGAAATCAAAGTGATCGATGTTAATAGGTGTGATGATCTTGATGAAGTTGAGAATTTGAAAAAACATGGAGTGTTTTTACAAGAAGAGATGAAGAAGCTGAAAGCTTCGACACAGGTTATGAAGAATTTTTATGAAGCTCGCATCAAGGGCTATGAGAAAAAGATTGAAGAATTGAATTCTAGGGAAGGATCGTCGACTCCAATGAGAATTGATTATTAAAAGTAAGGGGGAGTTACGTTGGAATTATTAGTTTTAATATTCCAATGAGAAAATCAAGAAATCTCCTAGAGTATCCAAAAGTCATTTTGAAAAGTCTAAATGTTAAAAGTCATCTAGAAAAGCTAAAGGTCATGGGTTTTTATTGTTGTCTTGATATATGTAAAGTCGTGTCTTTTTGGAAGTGTCCTTTAGTAGTCTATATAAGGTTGTGTGAAAAAATTGTGTGAAGCAAGAGTGTGTGCGGAGGTCTTGGAGATTGTCAAGTATCTTGGTGTAGAGAAATCTCTTGATATCTTAAGGTTTGATTTATATATAAGTCTTTCGTTCAATTGATTTAGAGCAAAGGCTTTGTACGGCCCTTTGGCGGTACAACCCCACATACACAAGCACACATATTCCATCATGTTTGCTACAAAGAAGTTTCAGCAGAGTAATTTATGTTTTCACTGTAACTTCAGTATTTCGTTCTGTCAACCTTAGTACACAGAACCTAAACATGAGTATTTGTTGAAGGCAACCTTAGTATACATAGAATAAGAACTTCAGTTCCAGCAAAGTTGTAGTAGAGCATTTCATCAAAGTGGTATCAGGGCTCATATTTTCATCATAATTTACTTTATCCAATTGGAAATCATGTTTTTTGTGAATTTTGAAACTCTATTACCATCTTTATATTTTGCTTTGGCTTACGAATATTCATTATTTCTTATTAGTTTTTTGATGTTATTTAATTATTATTTTTTAAACCGTAGGCCATAAAAAGGGCATAAATAAACCATGCTATCAATTGAGAAACAGAGGGTGTCTCATCTCATCTCATACAACCATGTAGGGATTGATGCTTGGGTAAGTAGGTTGTATCATATGTTAGGTACCACTCACCCATTTTGTAAAAACATCACCCACAAGGCAAAGGTTTTGGCTTTTTTTTCTTTTTCGATGGCAGTGAGAGGGAGAGAGGGGAGGAAAAGTGAAAAGAGTTGTTTGGAGAAGAGAGTGTAGAGAGAAGCTGAGAGCATAGAGATTAGAGTAGATTAGGAAATATGAGTTCGTACTAAAAAGTATTTTTGATAATTGTGTAAAGAGAAGCCGCGTGTGGGAAGAAAATTCGTATGTATTTAACAACTCTCATAGGTGAAACGAAGGAAGCCGCACTTAGCTTTGGCTGCAGGCCTTTTAATTATTTTTTTCAAATTTTACGACTCCTATAATCTGGGCAACAATCTTATTATATTGTGAGTTTAGTGACAACAACTAATCAACTATAGAGTTGGCCACATGATCATGTAGGTTGGATGCAGTTATAATAATACACCTGATGCCCAGGATCAACTCCCACATGACAAAGTTTCCTTAACTAGAGTTATTGTGTTGACAAATCGATTGTGAAGAGTATTATTCTTAATAGGGACAAATTTACCATCATTTGACTTCTTTGTCATCAGTTTCCTCTTTTTTCTTTCTTATATGATGTATACTAGGTACACTTTTTAACTTTTCCAGTCAAATACGCGCTACTAAAATAAGATCAAAATCTTGACTTGACTTGGAGGGATTATGCCCGAATGAGTCTGATTTGGTCTGCCAAAATGTTTAATTGACACAGTGAACTTTGGACCCACTTTGGTGAGTTAAGTTTTAGAACTACATTAGAAAAAAAAAAATTAAATTCTAACTTTTTTTCAGTCATCAATTATTCAGATGGTCAAATTGTTTTTTTTTATATATGTTATCCATCAAGTGGATATTTTTTTTATTTTCTTACTTTTATCAATGATTTTCAAAATATAATAACGTCACAGCCAATATATACGACCCTTTGGCAGTTGGCAGTTCCGGGATTTAAACCAAAATTGTACACCCACTCCAGTTGAGTTGATTTTGGCAGTGTGTGTAATAAGAGAGAGGTTGAGGACGAGGGATTGCTTAGTTGGTTCTCATATAAATGCTCAAGGTCCCAAATAAATAAATAAATAAATAAATCCAATCCTTGGGTATGCACTGCCCCGTTTCATGTGTGTGGGCGAACCTTTTCCGCATGTGTAACCCTCTTCCCTGGTTGTGGGCACAGAGACTTGGCCCTTGTGGGTTTTACTTGAATTGTTTGATTAAAAAAGTGGGCTTAGGTGGTGAGTGCGTGGGATTTTGCCTAGAGAATCCTAGATGAGGCTAGAATTCATTTCTTTATAGTTATACACCATGCTGCCTGTTTATTTCATGTTATTTAATATATAAGAATGACAAGAATTTCATTTCTAAGAATTGAGTAAAATTGAAGTAATAAATATGAAATTTCAAAGATGACTATCAAATTATTTCTCCTCCAAGGAAAAATAAATTAAGGGAATGTGGAAAATAAATACCTAACTATAGCCTTTGTATTTCAAATTCTATGATAGTAAAGGTCGCCGCTGTGATTTTACTTTATATCCCTCACATGTGAACTCATATCCTCAACTCATTTGTCCTAAGATTTATATGTACTAGCATGAAGCCCTTGTGCGATGCACAAGTTAAGTCCCATGCGACGTCAATAATATATAAAAACTAATATCCCTTTCATGTTAATTTGTTTATAATAAAATAATAAAAAATTTCAAATCAACCAAAAAAAAATAAGAAAACCCAACCTTTCTTCCTTTAATCCACGTCAGCATACATGTTTCATCTTTAAAATAAAGAATTCATATGCATTTCTGTTCATTTTGAATACTATATCAAAACTTTGAAAATAATCTTAATTTATAGAGTTGGAAGGCATCCCTTTGAATTTGGTAACATCCATACCAATGGGGCCAAGAGAGACATTTTATTGAAAAGGTAGATTTGTAACCCAAACGACACATTTTATTGAAAAGACACATATGTAGTCCAACAGACACAGTTTATTTAAAAGGCAAATATCATGCGCATGTTCTTTGAAGGACACATTCACAAATGGGCCCCAAGAAGCTGATGTGGCTTCTTCTAAGGCCAAAATTGAGGTTTTTATTTCCAACCAACATTCAGCTTTAAAGAGAAATGATTCCAAGCAAACATACACATCAGGATTCCAAGCAAACATACACATCCCAACAATTCAAAAATCTCTGCACTCTTTACGTACTTCTGTGGATGCCGCGTGAACATGGGTGGTATATCTTCTTCACGTATGTAAATGTGATTGTCAAAGATTTGGGATGGAGACGTCAGGTCAAGATTTTACTTTAATGAACACAATAAAATTAATTACATAATTTTTTTATTTATACAATTTCTTTTTGTGTTTTCGAGTAAATTTTATCTAAAACCAATATATGAGGAGAGTTTTTGTTTCGATTGGTTTGGATTTCCAATAGACTAGCATTAAGGCCCGTGCGATGCACATGTTAATATTTAATTTAATCCAACTGAGCGTGCATGTAAGTCCTTCAAAATATTCTTTGGGGGCTTCTTTCGAGTAATAGGAGGCCATTCGATCACCTTGATATTTCGTATTTTCCTATTGCACGTTCAAATCTTTTTTCTTTTTTTCCTTTTAATTCAGGTAGTATTTCTAAAAAACTGTCCGGCGGCACACCCAACTTATGCATCGAAAGTGACCTACCGAACAACACATACCATTCCATTTAGTGACACTGGATTAGATGGCATAAAAGATAGTCATATAATTGAACAAATGAAATTTATTATACAAGTAATACAAGAATGATGCATATGTACAAGTTAATTGCACAATCCAATATTTCCTCTTTGCAAATCTCATATAGAGAAATAGGAGGAAGAGAAGAATAAAAAGACATTAGGAGATGTTTCGATAAGCGACGCTAGCGTCGTCCATTGTGACGTTATCGTTGCTAAAAAAAAAAAAACTATAAAAAAATATAAATAATTGGCAAGAGGACCTCATTATTACTACACAATTCGCGAGAACCTTTCGGGATGAATGACTATATTTTAGGATTTTTTCAGTAAAATTCTCTATTATTTTCATTGGAGCCCACATTTTTCCTTTGTTTGACCGGCACTAGCTGTGCTTGGGCCCTTGGGTCTGTTTTTCGTCGGTCAAGTGGAAACACGCTTTCTGTTTTTCCTTGGGAGGAGGGTTGGGTTCAACCAGCCATCATAATGATCTGACTGGACGGTGCTTGATGTGGAGTCCACTTTGGATTTCATGAGGACCTACCCATCCCCCATCACCAAGTTTGGAAAAAGAGACTCACTGGGGAGAACAAGACTCAATCAGTCGTTGATGAGTCGAGTTGAATTGAGTGGATCAGCTTTACCGAGTCCTGACTTGGACCACCCCCACCCTCTCTCTCACGTTGTTTTGTGGAGGAAGCATTGCTTTACGTAACCGACGAAGCATTGACTTTTAGAATAATGAGTTGAACAGTGATTTTTTTTTCTTTTTTAGGTTCTGGAAATGGTTAAATCTTTAATAGAGGATGCACCCCCATGAAGTGCTGAAGGCACCCACCTCCCCTTATGAACAGTGATTGTTCAATCACTGTTCATAAGGGGAGGTGGGTGCCTTCAGCAAAAGGGGTGGGTGCATTTAGAACCACCCTAGAGGCAAAGCATGAGCAATGCACAAGCTTATAACATTCACTAAAAATATTAAAAATGACAGATAAATATTTGATTTTGAATACATAAAAATAACATGTAAAGTTTTGTTATCTGTTTATTTAATTTACTGCACAAATTGGTTATAAGAAGTTTCTTAAAATATGTAAAATTATGAAGAGAACAATAATATAAACCAGCCAAAACCGGTTTGTATTAGTTCATATAGCCTAAAAGATCCTCACCTGCTGATTATAAGTTAAACTGTTTGCACCCAGCAAGAAAACGTGGTTGCAGTAGTAGCTACTGCACGAAATACTGATAATGTACTACAGATTCCAACTTTTCAAAAAAAAAAAAAAAAATCCACAACAGATTGGGCAAAATCCTTTTAAAATTTGGAGTGCCTCTGTGCTTTTAGGGATAGTTTGGATGAGGAGAAAAGGTGGAGAAAGTAGAGGTTGCTCAACTTACATTTCTTGGCACAAAAATGCTGATTCATTCATTATAATTCTATGATAAGAACTGAGAAAATATATCCATTTGATGATTTAGGGTGCAAAGAGGATGTTAAAAAATGAACCCCTTGCAGAGCTGAGGCCCAGCCTGGTCTTGTATGCGGCTAGAATCTTGAACCCAATGGATCTTTATTGGAATTATTGATGCAGGTCCGCATTCTGCACCGCATAGACTACATAGGGTGTGGACTAGAAGAAAAGGTTCAGATCACCTGGCATATATGATAAAAAAGATTGTTATATGAATGAGTGTAGCAAAGACTAATGGTTTGAACCAGGTATGTGTTATGAAATTAAATCCTAGGACTTCCTCTCATACTATACAGGCTTGACTTTTAGGCCTGGAAGTGCAGGTCTTAGAGCTTCTGCCAAAATAAAAAAAGAAAAGAAAAGAAGAGGTGCAGGCCTTAAATTTAATTTAATCCTGTCATATAGAAGCTGCTCCAAGAGGTGCAATGGGCCCTGGCGGCTGGCCCATGGCAAAGTTGTAACTAACTATAAAATGATCATATAAATTATAAACTTATGCATGCATCCATTAAGTGGCGTTTTTTTTTTTAAGCTAAAACCAGAGGATTATAATTTATATATAAATAGAGAACACTCAAGAGTGTCTAACAAACCAAAAACTATAGGCAAGGATATGAACACAAAATGAAAAGATTAAATGGTAAATTCACAATGTGAGGCCATCAAAGGGTTTCAACTTTCAATTCATACAATTGGGCCCTTGCCCTTGGATTAGTGATCATACTGGCTATATGAAGGTCAGGTGCATCATGGATAACTCCAAATACCGGTGCTAAGATCTCTGCCATTCATTACTGGGATTTACATGTTGTAAAGGCCCGTTTGTTTGCATGGAGTTGTGTTCCTAAGAAATCTTGAAAGAAAAGACTATTAAAAAGGTGAGTGGTGAAGGTAAATTATATGGTGAAAATGTGGATGGGACCCAAAGTTTTCGAAGATTTAATTTACAAGGGTGATGGTTGGGCATTCATCTTCCACTGAGAAAACATAATTTTATAACCATTTATGGATCTTTATCTTTGTTCCTTCAATTTTAGCCATGTTTTTAGTTGTATATTTCTCAGAATCCATAGGAATTCAATTCCATGAAAACAAACAAGCCCTTTAGTCTTCTAGTTTTCATCTATGAAGAATTAACGTTCTTTGATATAGGGGACTCTTTGTTTTCCTCATTCATCTGTGTAGTTAGTTACACAACATAAACTTGTTAATAGGACCCATTGTTGGACTATGTAGAGGCGACATGGTGGATGTAAAATGATGGAGAAGAAGTAATTAGTTTTTATACTAAAGTTAGAAAAAGATAGTGTTATTTTAATGATTCTTGTTATTCCAAGATATGGCATGGTAATTATGTATTGTAGAGTATAGTGCAGTGTAAATGATAATTTTATGAGGGGATTAAACATTAGAACTAATAGGGAGGACAAATTTTTGAGGAATTTATCCAGTAGCAGAAAACCTTGCTAGTATACACTAGAAACAGAGCAAAATGTAACATCACAATTCAAAGAAAACTTGCAAGACTATACTGGTGAGCTACAAATGCCTCCCTCTTTTTATAATGATAAATGAACAGTACATCAACATTAACAAATATCATTGCTGAATTAGCTATTGGATTTGAAAATTAAGATGCACATTGAAATTTATTTCAGTATCATTCAATGGCTTCACCTTGTAAGTACTTACTAGTTACATCTGTAATGGTCTTCTCAACCTCCCTACACAATATAAAAAAGGAAAGAAGATAAAATAGATAAGAGCTACAAAAATATACATCACCCACTGGTATTAGTAGTGGTAGTCCTGCTTTCCCATGCATCAGTAACAGCATCTGGTGACAATGGTGGCATTTTCTTCAACAGTACTTCATCGTCCGCTGGTGTATTCACCTCCTCTACCTTCTCCACATTGTATTCCTCACTCGCAATTCCTCTTAACGACTCAAAAACCTCCTCCATTGAAGGCCTATTCTCCTTATCATCTTGCAAACACCTAAAAGCCAACCCAGCCACCATGGTAATCATTGTCCTAACCCTATGATCTGATTCAAACCCAAGAGTGGGGTCCACCAGCTCGTTGAGCTCAGAATTAACGATCTTGCTAATAGCCATGCTAGCTAAGTTGATCTCATGCCGATGCCTAGTGATGTCCACAGCGGGCTTTGATGATATAAGCTCGATCAAGACCACGCCGAAGCTATATACATCACTCTTGTTAGTAAGCTGGTAGCAACGGCGATAGTCAGGGTCGACATAGCCGGGTGTCCCTTGCGGAGTAGTTGAAACATGTGTGACATCAGTGGGGAACAAACGTGACAGGCCAAAATCTGCAACTTTTACATGGAAATTGTTGTCGACGAGAATGTTGTTAGTTTTGACATCACGGTGTATAATATCGACAGCATGGAGGTATTTGAGTGCATCTGCAGTTTCTATAGCAATGCCCATTCGGGTAGGCCATGTGAAAGTACCGGGTTTGGCATGGTCACCATGGAGATGGTCGGCCACAGTGCCATTGGGGATGAACTCATAGACAAGGAGGAGCTCCCGACTGTGGCGTGAGCTGCATCCATACAATGTGACAAGGTTCTTGTGTGTGGGTATTTTACCAGCTCGGGACCTGACGCAGGTCGGCTGATCCAACCCGAGGTCGGCTCCTAGGGAAGTTCCGCTTCGACTTATCCACCCGAGACTCGGGGATGCACTCCCATTGTGAAAACGGGTACCGAGGTCCACTTCTGCAGCGGTTAGCCGGGTTCGGCGTCATGTCAATCTGCAATTAATAAGGGCATGTCCTGGCCCAGACGAACGGGATGGACGCTGAATACGAAAGAAGCGCGGACTTCATTCCGCCGTCACATCAGCAATCATGTGAAAGGTCTAGGTATGGTCTGACAGGACGAAACCTCTACCTACTTCCATTTATGGGAAGAGTATGGCCTGATGGGACCGTACGTCTACCTACCTCCACTCAGGCAAGGTCTGAGGATACCCAACATATATAAATGGGCACAGCACAGAACGAAGGAGGTAAGCAAAAAGTAAACCCCCATCCCTCTTCACTCCTACTCCCTTTGCTTAGTAACAAGACTAACTTAGGCGTCGGAGTGCCTTCGGCTCTCTACGGCCAAGGCCTCTAACCTCTTTCTTCTTCTCAGGTCAAGAGGACACTCCCTCCTATCAAAGGTTATTCAGCAGCTCCCATCAAAACAAGTCCGTGTTATTTTAGGCACTTACAATTGGCGCCATCTGTGGGAAGTTCTGATACAAAATGCCACCAAAAGCAAAAAAGATAGCTGAAACGCTGCGAGCCATGCCAATGCCACGGGCACCGGTGCTGCAAAGCGTGGCGCCGTCTGGTACGCAACGAGAAAGGTCCTCAAGGCCGTCGTCGCCGATACTACGAGAAGTATTAATCTCGCAGGGACCCGCGGGGCGACAAGAAGCAGCGCTAGCATCCTTGCCACTAGCGCCACAGGAGCAATCCCCTCGACGGAGGAGGGCGGGGAAAGAACCCCTTTTAGCGGTTCCTCCCCAGCGAGGCAGTTAGCCTCCCAAGCGTCCTCAGCGACGAACGTCTCTCCCCAGGCGAGGCAGCCACCCTCCCAAGCGCCCTCAGCGACGAACGGCTCCTGCCAGGCGAGATAGTCAGGCTATCCAGCATCCTCCACGACGACCATCTCCTCCTCGTCAAAGAAGAACCTCAAACGGGCCCCGTCTTCCAAGGGAGCCTCTGAGGGGCAAATCTCCAACGGTCGTCAGATCTGGACGAGCCGAAGGAGATGACCCCAACTACGATCCACGAGTCGAGGAGATTAGAGCACAAGATGCCATCATCCAGGAAAAGGAAGAGCTGATTCGCCAACTTCAGCAGCAGCTGCGAGCGGCGAATCAGGCTCCACCTTCTGGTGTTCGTTCGGTCGGGCAGGATCTGAGGCGGGCCCTTGACAGCAAAAAACGTCATCACACCTATGAAGAAGGCTCCAGCAGTAGCCCTGGAGACACACAAAAGAGGCCGAAGGCGCAGGATGAAGGTGGTGTGCCAGAATGGCTTGACCACCACATCAAGCAAACCATTCAGCAGAACATGAAGGTAGCTGGCCTCGCCCGCGACCGATCGAATGTCTACAGCTCCGGAGAGCTTGGCGTCTCCCCATTCTCATGGGAAATAAGAAATTTCCCCCTCCCCGAGAAGTTCAGCATCCCAAGATTCACCCTCTATGACGGAGCCTCGGATCCTGCAACCCACCTCAGGCACTTCACCCAACGGATGTCGGTATGGGGCGACATTGGGCATTTGAACTGCAGGGTGTTCTCTTCTAGCCTGGGCGATCTCCCTCTCCGGTGGTTCTGTGCTCTCCCAGGAGGATCGATCTTAGGCTGGAGGCAACTCACGAGCTCCTTCTTGGAGAAGTTTCAGGCACATCGGGTCATTCCGAAAACCAACCAGGATCTGATGGCTATGAGAATGAGGCGGGACGAGAATGTAACTCGATTCGCCAAAAGGTTCTGGACCATCTATAGCCAGATCGAAGATGCAAACGAACAGCTGGCTGTGATGTGTTTTAAGGAGGCCTTATTGCCAGGCACTGAACTCCGAAGAGAGCTTGTTCGATATCCTGTGGGCACAATGAAAGCACTCATGACCCGGGTGAACCAGTTTGTCGAACAGGAGGAGGACGAAACCAGGGCAAGAGAGAACTTTGGCCTCAAACTCCAAGATGGGCGTTTCGAGGATCGGCCCCCCCAGAAAGACAAGAAGCCATTCCGAAAGGAGGAGAGGGGCCGTCAGACGACCCCAGCAAGTCCGATGGTAGCCCCACGCTCCACCTCGGAGGGCAGAATGAAGAACAGACCGCCATCGGATGCATACAGGGCGGTTAATACTATCTTCAAGGAGCCCATCTACAGGATCCTCACCAAAATCAAGACGCAGCCATTCTTCTCACGGCCCCAGCCAATGAAGGGCGATCCCTCTGCTCGGGATCCAAATAAATTTTGTTCGTATCACAGGCAGAAAGGACATATGACAGAGGACTGTGTGTCCCTTAAATCCTACCTTGAAAAGCTCGTCAAAGAAGGACGCCTCAAGGAATATGTGAAGGAAGAGAGCGGCCATGACAGCCGTTCCCGGCAGCACCGAGGTGACGAGGATAACGATGAGACCGCAGGGATCATAAACGTTATCCACCTGGCGCCCGCGGCGGCAGGGATTAACCAGGCACGTGCCGAAGCCAGGAGGGCTTCTCACAATAGGCAGGTGCTCACGGCCGAACTGGAGCCAGCAACAAAAAAAGCTCGGGCTGACAAGCCCCGGATCTGGTTCTCGGACCATGACCTCCACGGAGTCCGCTCCCCTCACAATGATCCCTTGGTGCTCACCCTGAAGCTCGAGAATTTCATGGTCAAAAGGGTACTCATAGATCCTGGCAGCTCGTCGGAGATCCTCTATTTCGACTGCTTTAGAAAACTGGGCCTCAAGGCAGAGGACCTGCAAGAATCTCGCACCCCTCTCGTGGGGTTCAGTTCAAAGCCAGTTTACCCTAAAGGGAAAGTCTCCCTGAGGATCCAAGTCGAAGGAGCCAGCAGACAGGCTGACTTTCTAGTGGTGGATGTGCCATCACCCTACAATGCAATTCTGGGAAGAAGTTGGCTGCACAGCATGGAAGCCGTGCCCTCCACCCATCACCAGAAGCTGAAATTTCCGCTGGAGGACGAGCACGGCAGGGTCGAGATAATCACAGTCGGAGGTGACCAAGAGATGGCCAAGCAATGCTTGATGGCCGTTGTCTCCGGAGAAAAGGAGCCCCAAGTACATATGGCCGAGCTGGAAGCGGAATCTGACTACGACCGAACTCCCGAACAGAAGAGTACCGAGGACCTGGCCGAGGTCAGAATCGACCCACAAGACCCCGAGAGGTTTTTCTTACTCGGTAGCCAGCTTACCGAGTCCGAAAGGGCCGAACTCCTCGACTTCCTGTTGCTAAACAAGGGGGTCTTCGCCTGGACTCCATACGAAATGCCCGGCATCGACCCGGAAATCATTAGTCACAGGCTGAATGTGGACCCAAGACACAAACCAGTCGTCCAGAAGGCACAGCGGTCGGGTACCCAGCAAGCTGAAGCGGTGATGGAAGAAGTCGACAAACTCCTGGAGGCAGGAGCGATACGGGAAGTCCACTACCCCGAGTGGCTCGCCAACACTGTGGTGGTCAAAAAGAAGAGCGGGAAGTGGAGGGTCTGTGTTGATTTCACCGATCTCAACAGATCTTGTCTCAAAGATAGTTTTCCACTCCCCAAGATCGACCAGCTGATCGATGCCACCGCAGGACATGATAGGATGAGCTTCCTCGATGCTTATCGGGGGTACCACCAGATCCCGATGTACGGCCCCGACGAAGAAAAAACAGCATTTATAACACCCAGAGGCATCTATTGCTACAAGGTGATGCCTTTCGGGTTAAAGAATGTAGGAGCGACTTACCAGCGGCTGGTCACAAAAATGTTCCAAGCCCACCTCGGCAGATCCGTGGAAGTGTACGTTGACGACATGGTCGTCAAGTCCAAAAAGTCGGAAGACCACCTGGCCGACCTCCGACAAGTTTTCGAAATCCTGAAGGAATTCGGATTGAAGCTAAATGCGTCGAAATGCGCATTCGGAGTCGGCTCAGGCAAATTCTTGGGGAGCTTGGTCACCAGACGAGGAATCGAGGCTGATCCAGAACAGATCTCGGCAATACAAGCAGTCCAGAGCCCGGCCACAACAAAGCAGGTACAGAAGCTCACCGGGATGGCAGCCGCGCTTAACCGCTTCATAAGCCGCGCCTCGGACAAGTGTCTCCCTTTCTTCCGACTCTTGAAAAAGAGTTCCAGATTTCAGTGGACCCCGGAGTGCGACCAGGCTCTTCAGAGGCTCAAGGAATATTTGTCCTCAGCCCCCATATTGTCAACACCGCTGCAGGGCGAAGTACTTTACCTGTACCTAGCAGTCTCGGACCATGCCGTGAGCTCGGTACTCATAAGAGAAGAAGACGGACACCAGAAGCCGATCTATTATACGAGCAAAACCCTGCTTGACCCTGAAACCAGATACCTGCCGTTGGAAAAGCTCGCGCTGGCCCTCATCAGCGCCTCTCGCAAGCTCTCCCATTACTTCCAGACGTATATCATAGTGGTCGTTACGGAGCATCCACTTAAATCCCTTTTCAGGAAGGCAGATTTCTCTGGGAGAATTTCAAAATGGGTCGTCGAACTGGGACAGTATGATATACGCTATCAGCCCAGGACGGCAATCAAGGCTCAAGTCTTGGCAGACTTTCTAGTTGAATTCACTTCCCCGAGTTCGGCACCGACCACCTCGACTACCGAACTGGGGGGCAACATCGAGGATGATGACGAGACCACCGAAGCCGAAAATCAATCCTGGAAGCAATTCCTTGGCACAGCATGGAAAGTCTTCGTAGACGGATCGTCCACAACAAGAAGATCCGGCATCGGCATAGTGCTCCAGTCTCCAGAGGGTCTCGTCATTGAACAGGCGTTGACGCTCGGCTTTAAAGCGTCCAATAACGAGGCTGAATATGAAGCGCTAATCACAGGATTAGACAGCGCCAAGGCCTTAGGGGCGAAACAGCTGGCGGTTTTCAGCGATTCCCAGTTAGTAACGAGCCAACTCAGCGGGGACTACCGAGCTCACGATGAAAAGATGGCCGCCTATGTATCCCGCGCAAAGCAATCACTCTCTCATTTCCAAAAAGTTGAAGTCAGGCAGATCGGCAGGGAATCAAACTCTCATGCCGACGCCCTCGCCAGTCTGGCCTCAGCTGTTGAAGCTGGCCGGAAGAGAACCATTGATGTGGGAACGCTGGAATTGCCCAGCATAGAGCTCGCTCCAGTTCGGCTTATCCTATATGCCGATCTCGGTCCCAGTTGGATGGACCCAATAATCACGTATCTAAAAAACGACCAGCTTCCCGAAGACAAGAGCGAGGCCCACAAGATCAGACTGAAAGCAACCCGATTTTGGCTATCTCCATAAGGCAGGCTGTATAGAAAATCCTTCACAGGGCCGTATCTCCTGTGTGTGCACCCAAGCAAGATTGAAGATTTCCTGTATAAAATACATGAAGGCATTTGTGGAAGTCACATCGGAGGACGGTCACTGGCTTACCGGGCCATCAGCCAAGGCTACTGGTGGCCCTATGTGCAGAAGGATGCACAACTCTACGCCAGAAAGTGCGAGAAGTGTCAGAAGTTCTCACACTCTCTCCATCAACCGGCCCAGGACCTAAGCCCACTTTCAAGCCCGTGACCCTTCGCTCAATGGGGGCTCGACATCGTCGGACCACTACACCGGACTCCAGGAAATAAAAAGTGGCTGATAACAGCTACGGACTATTTCACAAAGTGGATAGAGGCAGAACCATTGTCCTCCATTACCGAGCAGGACACGAGAAATTTCGTCTGGAAGAACATTGTTACAAGATTTGGAATCCCCCGGATTTTGATCTCGGACAACGGGACTCAATTCGATTCAAAATTCTTCAGGAACTTCTGCCAGGTGCTCGGCATCAAAAACCGTTATTCATCCCCAGTATATCCACAAAGCAACGGCCAGGCCGAAATCTCAAACAAGGTAGTTCTCGATGGTCTCAAGAAAAGGCTTGACAGAGCTAAGGGAAGATGGGTCCAGGAGCTCCCAAGCGTTCTGTGGGCATACAGAATGACGCCAAGGCGATCCACCTCAGCTACCCCGTTTTCTTTGGCTTACGGGATGGAGGCTGTAATACCCCTCGAAGTTGGTCTTCCTACTCTAAGGTCGGAGCTTTTTCACGAAGATGAAAACAACGTGAATCTGGCCAGAGAGCTCGACCTGGCGGAAGAAAGAAGAGAAACCGCAGCTATATGCCTGGCCTCCTATCAACAGCAGCTGGCCAGGGGATACAACCAGAGGGTCAGAGAAAGGAGGTTCGCTGTTGGAGAGCTGGTCCTGAAAAAAGTACTGACCGCAGATAAAAACCCAAGTGAAGGTAAGTTAGGGCCGAACTGGCAAGGACCGTTCAAAATTATCTCTGTCGCCGGGCGGTCTGCTTACAGGCTCGAAGATATGAACGGCAAAGGATTACCACGACCCTGGAATGCTGCGCACCTCAAGAAGTATTACTTTTAAAATTGTACTCAGCACAAGCAATAAAAATGAACTTTCCAACGGCTATGGTGTACTCTCTCTGTCGTCCTCCAACCCCCTCAGCTCGGTTAACGGAACCAGCTGCTTAGACTCGGTTATGGAACCAGTCCCCCCTCAGCTCGGTTAACGGAACCAGCTGCCCGGATTCGGTTATGGAACCAGTCCCCCCTCAGCTCAGTTAACGGAACCAGCTGCTTAGACTCGGTTATGGAACCAGTCCCCCTCAGCTCGGTTAACGGAACCAGCTGCTTAGACTCGGTTATGGAACCAGTCCCCCTCAGCTCGGTTAACGGAACCAGCTGCCCGGATTCGGTTGTGGAACCAGTCCCCCCTCAGCTCGGTTAACGGAACCAACTGCCCGGATTCGGTTGTGGAACCAGTCCCCCCTCAGCTCGGTTAACGGAACCAGCTACTTAGACCCGGTTCTGAAACCAGCTTTCCCTCGGTCGGTTAAACAAACAAACCACCTGGGCCTGGTCCCTAATCCTGCCCGGCTATTTAACCATTCATTCTTCAGAATGAGCCACGAAATCCTACTATCTATTCGTATCAAATCCTGCTAAACACAGGCACCTCCAGCAGGGCTCTCAGTGTTTAGGTTCATGATAACATATACAAAGTATGTAATGGAGAAGAACACGACAAACACACCCATGCAAAAGTAGATCTTTTATTAATAAAAGCGGTACAAATTTACAAAAGAAGAAGAGAATAACAAAAGAGAAATCAGGGTTTCCCGGAGGGGATTTCGGGAGGAGGAACTTCGGGAGCAGCTTCGACGACCGGGGCTTCAGATGCTGGAGCTGCTGCTAGGGATTGCGGGGGAACCAAACTCTCTTCCGCGTCCTGAGGCTTAAGTATGGGCAAGTCCTGATATATAGGGTTGTCTTCGGGGACACCCATATTCTTTAATACTGCCTTGCACCCGAGCTGAAACAAGCGTGGACCCAGGACCTCAAGTTGCGCTTATAATCCTTGGTGGCCTCCCCCACCCCGTCATTATACGCAGCGTCGACTTCCGCCTGGGTCATGGCTTCAATATGGGTTTTCTCCTTGCACGCGACCTCAAGCTCGGCTTCCTTTTTCTTTAGCTCGGCGTCCTTCCTTTTTAGCTCAGCTTTCGCCTCAGCCAACTCGGCCTCGAGCTGTATTGCCCTCTTTGCCTTAGCCTCCGCCGCTGCTTTCAGAACGGTGCTCTCCTCTTTGGCTTTGCAGACCTCGTTCACGGCGGACTCAAGGTCTTTGGCAAGGCTGAAATTCTTCCCCTCCTCCTCCTTGAGATTCTTACGAACCCCCTCCAGGGACTCGGTTATCCTCTTCTTCTCAGCCTCTAGTTTCTCGACCCGGGTATCCCGGTGCTGGACTCTGTCCGCAGCCACCTTCGCCCGTTGGATAATCTGCAGAAGACACGGTCCAAATATCAGGAAAGTCCAACGAAAAACAACCTAAGATGTTCTGAAAAGCTCACCGAGAAGGCCGACTGGATGATGCCAACCATCAAAACCCCATCCTCCAGGCGCTGCAGCTTCTCTATGTCCTGCGGGAGAGCGCAGGCGCCTGCAAATGTAGCTGCGACGGCGGGGTTCCCATGAAGGCGATCGTCGACAGTGATAGGCCTCCCCGGCCCGAGCAGCAGGGAAGGCCTCTATATCGCCGGACCCTCCCGAGGGGTCGCCAAACTAGTCTCGGGGGCCTGCTCTCCCCCTTTCCCCGAAACCTTCTCTGCCGGACCCTCAATTCGGGGCCGCTTCTCCGGGGCTCCCTCTCTCTCTCCCTCTGCGGGACGGTCCCGTCGGGATGAACTTGGCTTCTCTGACCTCGGCCCTTTCTCCACCCGAGGTCTCTCCTTTGAGATCTCTGCGGGCCGGTCTTGGGCGGGAGGGCCAGTGGGAGGAGGAACGCCGGCGGAACCCTGACCCGAGGGAGCCTGCTGTTTGCTCGTAGCAGGGGGATTCGGGGCAGCAGCTTCCCTCCCAAAGAATTTGCTACTCAGGTCTTTTGTTGACAGAGGAGGACGTCGGGGCGGCATTCTCCTTTCTTCAGGGCTCGGGGAAGAATAGGAATCAACGATCCTTTCAAGATCAGACTCCGGCTCGGCTCGGGAGGTGGTGGCCTCGGCTCCTGAAGCTCTTCGCCTTTCAAGGTCGGGCGACGCCGCGCCACTCGCGGGTCTCCTCTTGATATATGTCTTATACCTCGGTTCGTAGCCGAGGAGCGACCAGGCGGCCCGCGTGTTGTGGCCCTTGTAACCACGCACAGCCTTTTGCCAGGCGACGTTCGGTCTCCAGCCGGACCTAATAGCCTCGCCCTTCCTCTCGCTGACCTCTGCGCAGACAAAAACACAAGGCTTAGTCCAACAAGGGAAAAATGGCAAAAACACAGGGACATGGAGGAGTTCGGTGCATTACTTGGAGGGATCCCGAAATAATGGGGTATCCTGTACCGCCTCTCGGCCGCGGTCTCTTCCTCCCCGAACTCCCAATTGCCTGATACGAACAGGCGGTCGTTCCCGGCGTGGCGGCCCGAGTCCTCCAGTTCGGTAACAAATTGTTCCCTTCCTGGCCTCCCCCGGAGGTAAAAGCAGGTACTATCCCCCGCCGATTTGCATATGTCATATGCGTCCTCTATGTCATGGACGCCGAGGTTAATCCCTAAAATCCTATTGAGTTCCACGGCCCCCATTATTACCTTGTAGCCGTTAGGCATCAGCTGGCAGGGGCTGAGGTGCCATGTTGACAAGCATGCCCTCAACAATGGGTGGATCGGGAACCTGACCCCTCCCTCAACTATGGCCACTAAGGGAAAAGGCATCCACCCATCGGCGAATACAAAACCATCGAACATGTCGTCGGGGTCGTCAATCCTGGTACTAACGTCTGCAGGGATGCGATACATCTCCCTGAAGCTCTCCATAGCCTCGGGGGTATCCACCCAATGCCTATAGACTTCCATTCTCTCAAAAAGAAAAACCCTAGATTAAAAACCCTAAAGGGTCGGAATACAGAAAGAGGAAGAGGAAAGAGGAACTCACGAAGAGCTCACGATGGATGGGGGGGACCGGAGACTTGATTCCCAACAGAGGCTTCCTCTGTATTATCTTCAAATCGCTGAGTCGAGAATGCAGAAGCAGAAGAAGAAGCAGAGAGAGGCTGAGTCGAGAATGCAGAAGCAAAAGAAGAAGCAGAGAGGCATCCCTACTTATAAATAAAAATCGCTCTCCAATATCGAAGACAGGAATCGTCGCCTCGAGCAGCGCGCACACTGCCCCAGAAACGATTGAAGGAACCATGGGATAATGACGCGTGTCACCACCAGCTGTCTTTCCTTGAAAGACGGAAAGTCGCTCCCATCGGTTCCCTCGGGAGATGAAACGGAAGGGTTTGTGCTAGTCAATCATCCCTGGCAGACAGGGTGGCAGCGGCCTTAATTGCCCTATCAAAATACTCAAAGATAAGGAAAGACGTCTGCGAAGTCCCTCACAAAAACAAAGCTCTTGATCCCGAGGTTGGATACCGAGACCCAGAGCTTGGGGGGCAATTGTGTGTGGGTATTTTACCAGCTCGGGACCTGACGCAGGTCGGCTGATCCAACCCGAGGTTGGCTCCTAGGGAAGTTCCGCTTCGACTTATCCACCCGAGACTCGGGGATGCACTCCCATTGTGAAAACGGGTACCGAGGTCCACTTCTGCAGCGGTTAGCCGGGTTCGGCGTCATGTCAATCTGCAATTAATAAGGGCATGTCCTGGCCCAGACGAACGGGATGGGCGCTGAATACGGAAGAAGCGTGGACTTCATTCCGCCGTCACATCAGCAATCATGTGAAAGGTCTAGATATGGTCTGACAGGACGGAACCTCTACCTACTTCCATTTATGGGAAGAGTATGGCCTGATGGGATCGTACGTCTACCTACCTCCACTCAGGCAAGGTCTGAGGATACCCAACATATATAAATGGGCACAGCACAGAACGAAGGAGGTAAGCAAAAAGTAAACCCCCATCCCTCTTCACTCCTACTCCCTTTGCTTAGTAACAAGACTAACTTAGGCGTCGGAGTGCCTTCGGCTCTCTACGGCCAAGGCCTCTAACCTCTTTCTTCTTCTCAGGTCAAGAGAACACTCCCTCCTATCAAAGGTTATTCAGCAGCTCCCATCAAAACAAGTCCGTGTTATTTTAGGCACTTACAGTTCTGATGGCGCAAGTGAGAAAGAATTTTGATTTCATTCTTGAATTGTTCGACACATCTGCAATTGTTCTCGTACAGTCGCTTGACTGCGACATTACGCCCATCGCGCAGCTTACCTGTTGAAATCAAATATCTTAGAAATGGTATGAAAGAGAGAGAATTATGTTTTTAAGTAAGCACCCACTGAAGTATAATTCTAAAAAGACAATGAGCTGTGAAGGAATAAGGTTTTCAAAATTGCCATCATCAGAATTACCAGTAGATCGTGCAACCATCCAGAAACTCTAGAGAAGTTCCAAACACTCGCAATATCAGTCTTTCTAATATTCTTTTTCCTTATCTTTTTTAAAGGGCAACTGAAACTTAATTAATCTTCTTTTGATTACAGAAAAATTAAACAAAAAGGGAGAGGTAATAACGAATATAAAAGAAAGAGGAAAACACAAAAAGAAAAAAGAGCAACTAGGTACATGAGCATTGTACCCCAATAGAAGCAAACTAATGCATTCGGTTCTATAACGGCAGTTAGCTATAACTGTTTTACGCCTCATTTGGAATTTGGAAGAATAGTTTCGCATAATAAACATCTCACTCACTCTTTTTGAGTGATATCATCACTTGGCAACATTGGCATAATGCTTACTTCTAAAATGAGATGCTTCTACTGTAAATGCATTCTCCTTGGGAACGGTCCTTTAACTAACAAGCGCAGAAGGGATTTGAAGGAGGAAGAGGGGTGGGTGAAGGGTGAGGGTGTTAGATGTGTTAAGTTGTGCATTTAGGTTTGAATTAGATTTCAGCTTGGATTAAGTTTACTTTATCTCTTCCACTCTACTATAAATGATGTTTCTGTCAGTGAAAATGTACAAAGTCGATTTCTGAAATGCAGCATTAAGGAACTTCATCCTGTCTCAAGGAAAATCTTGCACCAAACAAAGACAAAATCGGTTGACATCCACCGGTTCACAATGATCTGTGTTGGCGCATGCATGGGAAACAGAAAGACTGACCAGTTGTATGGACGAGGCAGATGTAAAAGATTGCTCTGTATGTATGGCAGAGATCATAACCATTTGAGTGTGTGTAATTGGGCAACTCTGAGAAATATTTGGGGTGTAGCATAATGGCCATGTTCAAAAGAGATATTTAGGTAGGCATAAGGACAAGCTTCAATTTTTTTTTTTTTTGAAAAGGTGACTGACTTTGACTTGAGGACTTGACAATGGGGTACACAGTTTTGCCCTTTTGATATTGTTGACTGTGATTTTGTACGTGACACCTGTACATGATCATGAAGGACATGCTATGGCTCAAAGATCTAACTAGTTGGAGAATCATTACCATAAATTTACAAAAGTCTAACCCCATTATTGTTTATGCGGCCATTGAACTGTTGAACTCTGTATGTCTGCTATCTATCAAGAAGAAAAACGCTTTTCATCCAAGGCATTTGTTGGGTTGTTATTTTGTAGGAATCAAAGGAAGGATAAATGCACAATGACAAGTAAAAGAGCAGGAAGGTGGAGCTCACTGTATGCTTAGTTTGGACCTTCTGGCAGCCTTAGTGCAAAGTGGAGTTTGTCCCATATTTCTAGGTAGGCTTATAAATAATCAAGAACAAGATAAAATATTCTAAAATGAAATTATGTGAAACAGACCAAAGACTTTGGTCAATTAAAATAAGTTGACGAGAACTGAGATGCAAACTGCTAAGATCCATTTCACCATTGAAAACTCCTACTATCAATAAAGATCCACCCTTTAACCCCCATAATAAGTATTACCCTTCTTTTTCTAGATTTAGTGAAATGACGACAAGCAAATAAAGAAGGGATTTGATTTTGTATGCATTGATATAGAGCAAGAATCTGTTGAGTAAGAGCAAATACAACGAAGATGAGTATTTCAGTCCACTAAATTGAATGAATTGCGCCTGATCCTAGCAGTAGAGATCCAAATTCTGAGGTCAATACCACCACCACTAATGAAAAATTAACAGAATCATGAACTTCAGCAGCATTAGAAGCAACAAACATCAGCATCAGCAGTAAAAATGTAGCAAACAGCATCACCACCATAGCTCTTCTAACCAGAGTAGTTCTCGAGCTAGCTAATACTTCTATTGGCTACTCTCTAGATTAATCGTAAGTCTCAAATTCAATAATGCTTTTGATACAGATGATTGCACCAGGTTTGTCTCGCATTCACAAACACAACATCAAACACAACAAATTGGTTCTAATACATGGTATCTGATTTTATTAGATTTTTTTTATTTACTGCATCAAAAAAGAAAAAAGGAAAAAGAGGCAGTTCGAAATCTGAAAACTGGACCTATTTCTTCTTTCTTAGTTTTGTGTCATTCAGTTTAAGTTCAGAACCAACATGAAAGAAAGAAGAATGACAACAAAATCTTGTTAGAGAGAATCATTGGGACAAGACCCACGTGGAGCAAATAGTAAAACAGGGTGAGAGATGTGAAAAATAAGAAACACGAATCCTAATCAGAAACATAGGCAACTGAAGCCAATTTCTACCTCGTTCACCAAGACAAATGAAGTCTCTATTACTTTCATTTAGACTGCACGTGCCTCCTTTCTTCTCGTAACACTCCTCGCATTCACGGGTAAGTTCCCATCCGAGTCTAAATCCAACAGCCGGCAGAGTCAAGAGGTCCCTCTTCGATCCATATGGGTCCACTTGCGATTCAGAAATGGTAACAAAAACGCCTTTGTGTGGGTGTGTTAAAATTTTTGAGTGGCGATGACTTTTGTATGGCAATAAAGCAACCACCAAACAAAACCTTCAAACTTGTAGTAGAATAGGTGACTCCAAAAGGTGGGTCTATAAAAAAATAAAAAGAAAGAAAAAAAAAATCCGGCTTTGTGATCATCTTGGAAGATTGGAACTAAAAAAAGCTAAAGTGGTAAGACTAATAGGATGATTGCCCAACAGCAAATAATAATTTCACTACTGGAGAGAGACGCTGAATTCACTACCACCGTCATTTTTGGTGGCCTTACCGAATGAATTTTCTACCAAATTACCAAAAAAATAGGGCAAGAAGAAAAAATAATACCAATGCTATCAAAGAACATTGAGGTGAACATTCACCCTTGCTCCTTAACGGTCATAATTATGGTCAAGCTCTCGCCCTCAACCGTTTCCTATCACCAATCGGTTTTGGGATAAATTGCAGCTCAATGGGGTATAAATTGGTTTTGAGATAAGTGGCAGCTGCTCAATGGGGTATAAGATCCTTACAAGTGGTATTAGAGCAGATCAAGTGCTCAAGTCACGGGACACGCGTTTTGTTAGTTCGCAAGCAGGTGTCGCGGTTCAGGGAGAGATTGTTGAAGTTAACAATATACCCTCGCTCCTAAGCGGTAATTAATTTTGGTCGAGTCCTCACCTTCAAAACTATTGTTGCACCGTTTTCTATCACCAATTAATTTTGGGATAAATCGCATGCCAATACAAACTGTATATGATACTCAATGGGGTCGATGGCGACAGAAGCACCCGAAATCGTTCTCCTTCTCTTAGTATCCGCACTGACCTCCGCTTTCCAAGCACTTGCTGCAACTGGGAGCAGTCCAGCCGAGAAGAAATCCCCTACGTAGCCACACCAGGTAACTCTCCTGGGGTTTGGAATCCATCATAACAGGTACAGAGACATAAGATACGCATTTCTTTGGGAGATACGAGGAATTCATCAAGCTCCCAGTAAAATTCAACCTTGCAAAAGAGTGATGTGTCTCGTTGGAGATGCAAGGAATTGGTTGATATTGGGGTACTAATTCTTGGGTGCAATTGTAAAAGAATAAGAAGTTGATATTGGATTCACCAATATGGAAAACAAAATGACTAAGGGTGAGAGTACAACAGGATGTGGGCAATAAGCATTATCAACCAATCTTTTGTCGACGACGGAAAAGGATTGGCTTTCATAATTGATATATCGGATGATGTATTCGGAGGCCAGAAGCTTAAGGATCGGTTGTTGTTGGTTGTCGCAGGTGAGTTGGAAGCCCGGATAGCCACAGTGCGATGGGTGTTTGCCAGGGATCCAAAAGGGGTAGCTAATGTTTGGGCCCTTTCCATCGTCACATCTTTCAGGAACGCAAGTTGTGAATAATTTGTCATCAGAAAGAACTGGTTCTGCTAAGAGAAGAAAGAAGATGAGGAAGTAGAACAAAAGCAAGTAGGAGAATTCGAGCCTATTTAACTGTAACAGGTTGTGATTCATTTGGAAGGAAATCAAAGGGAGAAAATGTTGGAAGAAGGGGAAGCTTTCAAATGGACAAATAGCAGGCGTTATATTAAATGGAGATGAGAAGATAAAGATGTTTTGATTTTATTTTCATTGGAGGCGGCATTTTTCCTTTGTTTGACTAGCATTAGCTGTGTTTGGGCCCTTGGCTTGGGGTGTGTTTTTCGTCGATCAAGTGGAAACGCCCTTCTTTTATCCTCGTGAGGGTTGGGGTCAACCAGCCTTCTTAATGATCTGACTGGACGGTGCTTGATGTGGAGTCCACTTCGGATTTCATGAGGCCCTACCCATCACTCATCACCAAGTTCGGAAAAAGAGACTCACTGGGGAGAACAAGACTCAATCAGTCGTTGATGAGTCGAGTTGAATTGAGTGGATCAGCTTTACCGAGTCCCGACTTGGACCACCCCCCACCCTCTCTCTCTCACGTTGGTTTGTGGAGGAAGCATTGCTTTACGTACCGGACGAGGCATTGACTATTGAAGAAAGAGCTTCTTACCCTAGTAAAAGAATGGCATAAAATAATCTCCAACATTGTTCACTGATTATATTTAAAAAAAAAAAAAAAGAGTCAATTTTAAAGTGGGTCCAACTCGTTAAGAGATTTTATTTTAAATAGTTCAAGTTTTCTCATGCATTTTCTCAACGTCTCAACTGTTTCGACTTTCCTGTCTACTTTAAAAAGTAGAGAATTGGAACATATACGTTTGGGTGAGAATTTTCCAGCCGAATGTGTACAAATGAATTATTATCAGCAAGAAAACTGAGCCAAGTCTTCCTTCTCTCTCCACTTCTTGGCGACCCAAGTGCCATTTTCTAAATGAGACTTCCAAATGAAAATGACAATTTTATGGAGAGAATGACCTTTGTACCCACCACCTCCTCACCATAGGAAAGACCCAAATAAAAAAAGGTACAATTTTATGTCACAAAAGACCATTGCAACCCCCCATCCATTTTCACTGTCAAGATTCAAGAAGGCCAAATTGTCAAAAAAGGAAAATGGAAATATTATTAAAAAAAAAAGGCACAACAATGTCAGAATAAAAATGGAAAAAGGAAAAATATTACAAAGACCTTTTTTAACAGAATTTTATATACTTTTAGAATAACTCATTAATTTTGTTATTTAAAAATTAATTCTCCACAACAGTATCACAGTAATAACCAAGGGCCAGGAAAAACCCCTATTTGAAAATTTCCTGTCAATTCTACTAAAACAGTAAATTTTGAAGAAATATATTTATGAGAGTAGCTCCCCCATAATATATCCATATATATATCCATGGGGGCTCTAGGACCAACTGTCCACCAACTAAACTAGAGGCGGGATCCTTAGATGGTAGGTAGGGTTGCACATGGGCTAGGCTGGATGGGGCTAACGCTAGTCTAAGCTGATACTAGGCTGAGCTCATGTTCATGGGCCTTAAAAACTAATTGCCAAATTTGGTAAAGGATATACTGAGCACATCTGCGATGAACTTGTCGTGCCAGACTCTGCCTTGTGGATGGGCCATTAGATAAATACAGGCTCAGGTCCAGTCTATTTACCTATCAGGTCGAAATGTTAGGCTCTGGCTCAGCACATGGCCCAGCACTTGTGCAACCCTGTCGAGGGATAAAATTTAGTGCGCATAGTCCACATTGTCAAAATAAAGAATAAAGAATTACATAAAGTTGGGTCGACAGTGCATTCACTTTAGAATGGGGTACCTTCTACATGATATGTTCAGTCGGTGGGTCCCACTGAAATCAGTATGGAGGGGGAAAACTGATCAGAGGATCAGCGAGGGGCCCACATTTGCCAACACTGTGAGAGCCGACATACACATGCCATTGGTTTACATTTATAAACACCAGAAGCACAAAAATAGTTTCGGATTTACATTTTTGCAACTTGTATTTTTTGATTTATGCCTTCAGGGGCTTATTTAGCTTGGATCATGAAATACTTGAAAAAAAAATTTAATGAAAAAGACTTGGTCTAATCATTTAACGGACGAGGGTCGTTCTTTCAATTGATCTAAGCCATTAAGATTACATACCTTCCAGTGCATGCAAGCAGTGTAATTTTCACATGGAGCGGAGTAGTAAGTTAACCGTTCAAAAATGCTTTAGAACAAAATCAACAATTAAGGGCATGTTTGTATACTGTGTATATGGTTTCAATAAAAAAAAGTATGGTAAGCAGAAATGCTTTTCCGCATTAAGAAATATTTCTATGTTTGGTAAGGTTGATTTTCCATGAAGGCAAAAAACTAAGTCAATCAACTAGGGGGCGTGGAATTGAACTCTGACTGCTGTGAAATTGGAATGCCTATGCCATTGGGGTAACAATGCAATGATGAATGTTGTAGGATTTAGGCCTATAGGTTTTAAGGTGAATCACATAATACCACCCTTCAAAAGAATTTTAGGCTTAAGATGGCAAGTGGGTGTTTGAAATTGACAAATCTGCCGACAATCTTATTGGTAAAGAAGTTGTAGGCCGACCATTGACGAGTGATCAGCTCCACCCAAGGGGAGGATTCGATAGGAATGATTATGAAAGAAATTTAAGACTGACGACCTCGATTGCCCAATAACAGGGTTTTATTTTTCATTGACAAAACGTTTCAAGCGAAAAAAAAAAGACAAAAGAATCCACATTCATAAAAGATTCAACTTTGTTTTTCAAACGCGAACAAAAGGCCCTAAACAAAAACGAAAAAAAAAAAAAAAAGAAGAAAAGATCGGCTAATATAATTCATCAGGCAGAATGGAACAGACCTTGAAGTTTGATCAGTCTAATTTGGGACGAAACCCCATCCTTCTTGTGCCCACGGTTGAGTTATATATAGAATATTTTTTTACAAAGAGCCACTTGTATTTTTACGCAATCTCCACAAACTCCAAAAGCCTTCCACATTTCAAGCTTTTACTAAAACCTCGTTTTGACGTAAAAAAAAAGTAACTACTTCCTTTCTAATATCCTTCTTCTCTTTTCCTGTTTTTTTTAAATAAATATTTTAAAAAGTCTTTGGATTTGGGGAGTAATCAGGCACCATCGACATAGGCAAATAAGAAGTCTTTGATATGATATAAGAAAAGGGAAGAAGAGGAGGAGGAATCAGGAAGAGACGAGATGCTTATCAGGAAGAGGGCACGTTTTAGGATGCGGTATTCCATTGCAGTAGCAAGCGAATTCATGATAAGAGGTTTGATTTAAACCACAGTGGCCGTTGGATTCGACGCAGTCCCAACATTGATGGTCAGGGTCAATAAAAGACCATGTCACCTCGAAGCACTCTTTCAAAATATCATTCCAAGCCTCAAAACCTAGCGTTCATGCCTCCAACTCCTCTCTATTTTTTCGAGGATTGGGATTTTTATCACTTGGCAATTTGTGAAAAGTTCTGTGATATCCGGCAGGAGTGTGAAGTAGGCTTAATTGCTTGATGAAGGATCGGAGTAGCAATTGAAGGATTTGAAGTATGGCTCGTTGTTTCGTGGAAAAAGAGGGCAGTTGTAGATGAATGAGAGGTTGAGATCTCTGTGAGTGTAATTAAAGAGATTCAAGTCCACACTAGTGTTACTGGAAGGACGAAGGCATATTGTATTGTCGCCGTTGGCAAAGTAAGCTTTATCAAGGATAGTTGTTGTCTGATACCCATATTCGATCTGCATAACATGGTACTTGCGCGATTGAATCTCAATCTTAGAGGAATTGTCAGCCTTATTGCATGTGATTCCAAACTCCTTTGGGTAGCCGCAGTATTCCAGTCGGCCCTATGTCCAAAAGGGATAGCTGATGTTGAGTTTGACAGTCCCGCAATCATATGGGGAAGGAGTGCAGTCACTGTATTGTTGATTCTCCTGCTCGGTGGAAGAAGCAGCCGGCGTAAAAAAGAGCAACACAATGAGAAAAGATGGGAGGGATTGATGAATTGGGAAGGTATACATGATGGTAGAAAGAAATGATTTTGGAAATATAGGAATAAGAAGGAAGAGAAAGATGGAGATGAGACTAGATACTTATGATTCAATATGAAGGAAAGGAAACGGTGAGAAAATTCAATGCGAGAGAGAGAGAACGGTGGCCGGCGTGGAGCTTTTAGAAAAAAAAAATACTATGGGGCATTTCAAAGTATATATGCAATACAAACGCTGCTACTTGTCTATTTATGTTGCGGTCAATGTATATATATATATGTAACCGTTAATCAGATTGTTATAGAGCAAGAGATCAGGCCCATGTGATGTCCACATTGAGAGCAGTATACATGAGTTGTTGAATGTGGATTAGTTTCCACAAAAGATATATACCGGGCTCATGATGTATATAAGACTAGGTCAACGTCAAAGTCAAGTCTGAAATTTCCTACGCAAATACGTGGTTGTTGAGTTTTAAATGCCGTGTGGGGGCACCAGACAGGAAAATTTCAGGATATCCATGGGATGATTGTATTTTGCGCTACTCAAGTTTTCAAAACGTGGGTTTTAATATGTGGCTCCACTTGGATCCCATTCGGGCCTTAAACTCTCTTTAGGAGCTTTGGCTTGAGTGCACAATCTGGCCACAGTGGGGCCATTCCTCATTTCATTTAACTATAATCCAAAGAAGCATGCTCACACTATATATATGAAACTAGGTCCGGTTATGTATATGTATATATATATATATATAGGGAATATATATTTATATAGTTATATTTATATAAGTGGATGAGATTAAATATTTAGAGTTTGATTTGAAAGTGTAAAAAAAAAAAAATCTATATATAATTGGATACCCAAACCCAAGACTTGTTTTCGATATTTTTATTTTCAATGAAATTGCTTTGTTGTAATTTTCTATCCTCTTCCCCATTGATTTTGATATTGTGTCTCTCATGGAATGAAGATATTAATGGAGGATTTTAGTGATCAATGGTAAGTAAATTTCTACTTTTATCTTTGTTATAGTGGATTTTTTGATTGCATAAAAACTAGGCTTAAGGTTACGAATAATCAGATTTGGCTTCCTTCCCTGTGTCCGGAGCCCTCCTTAAGTAAGAAACTTCACACTAATTGTGAGACGCTTGATAATTTAATAAGTTACTCAAATGGAACAAGAATGATTTGGTAATAACTGAGAATAATATTAGTAAAGTTAGTGATGATCAGCTGAACAAAATTAGATGAGAGAACCCTGAGAAGAAAATATTATCTAGCAAATTTCTATTCCTAGTCCTACATGTGGGAAATAGTGGAATCATTTATCCCACTATTATCAAATAAGTTATGAAATACGTGTGTACATAAATGACATAATATATGATATGTACCGCATAGTTTATGTACATAGTAAAACACAATTTATATTATGCTTTGTTAATTGGGAATTAGTGTAAGTAACATATATTACATATATTATGCTTTGATTACTGCATATTTAATGTACATAAACAGGGGTAAAGCACACTTAATTTACATTATCCTTTGTTAATCAGGAAATAGGATAAGGTTTTAGAGTAGAGTGCAATTCCACATGTATCTAGAACCTATTAATTGAGACGCAAAATGGTCCCCCACCCCACCCACCCTAAACCCTATTAATTAGGCCGGGTCCGTGATTTAATGTACAAATCAGGCCGGGTCCGTTTGTTTCAGCTCGGAAGTCATAATAATTAAGAAAGGAAAATGCTATTTGTCCCGGGCGTTGGACCGACCCCGGGACAAACCCCCCATGGGGGACCGTTGGATCCCAGGGGTGGGTTGTCAAATGTTAAAATTGACGAAAAATGAGTGATATACATGAGTAGTGGATTTGTTTCCACAAAAGATAAATAGACCGATGTATATAAGACCCACTAGGTCAACAACAAAGTCTAGCCTCGAATTTCCTAAGCAAATACGCGTTGATTGAATTTTATATGCCGTGTGGGGTCACAAAGCAAGAAAATGAACGGTTTGGACTCTCAACATCACCATGGAAACTCCCGCTTAATCTCGTCTTCGTCTGGAAATTTTTAACTTTCCCGTGATAAACATGAGAGTGGGGCCGGAGGGCTTTTGAGTCTTCCATTGTAAATCAAGCTTTTCCCACACTCTCTGTACCCTTTGATTGGTGTGAAAACTTGGATGAAATCCAGCCGTACGCTATTAGTTGTGAATATTTCGGCCACCACCTCCAATGAGTTTTTACTCTGTCCAAACTTGAATAGGCTAGGAGCAGAACTTTGCATGGATTGCTCCCAGCGACAATCCATGAGGCTCAAAATGATTGCCAATCATCCTCATCATCAAGTTCTTGTCCAAACTATATTCAAATTGGCTATATGAATCCTGATGTATATTGAGTTGTTTGTATGTATCACATATCATTGTATTTATCCTAATAATAGTTGCTCCTAAATTTTATCCTAATAATAGCTGTTCCAACGGTAACAGTGGAGCTAACTCTCATTTGAGCAAAATTTGAGGATTTCTAAGAGAGAGGGACGATGAGCTTATAAACGGCCTAGATTTTTAATAAGTTGGCCCTACAAAAAAAAAAAGTGCATCTGGCCCGTCAACTCTCTCTAGCAGGTTTATTTTTATTATAATTTTTTAATAAAAGAAAATCTCTTTGCAGCTTGGGCTTGAATGCACACTCTACCCCAAGAGGGAGGATTTTGATGTCCCTGCACTATGAGCATGCAGTGGTAAGTTGTCACGACCCGGGCCCGGGAACCCGGCCAACCCGAGCCGCGAACAATATACTTACTCTCGTAAACCCCGAATTAACCGAAGTTAAAACGAGATCCACAAGGGATATCAATCGCAAATACCTGTCAAATATAAAACTTTTGCGGAAAACAATTTATATTTGACATAACAACTTATCATTAGCATGTATACAAAAGAAAGTCCTTATACATGTATTGTCTCAATATACATTTGACAAATGCTGCATATACAAAATACTTTGCAGATGATAGTTAATTTCCATTTCGGCTAACCGCGAAACGGCGGTCAGCACGCGGTCAGCTTTCCAGAGGCTGACTATTTTGCGAATTTATGGCGGTTAGCTTGGCGGTTAGCCTTGCGGCTATCCGCCAGCACCCAGAAACTCATTCTCCGAGTTCAGAACTTCTGATTTTTCTTCCTTCTTCTACTCTCATTCCTCCAATCCAATTCCCAACCTGCACAAGATCACTGGAACCTCATGTTCCCCCTCATATATTATCCATTCACATTCATTCATAATCATACTTCTAATCATTCCTTAATTACTTCATTAATCACCCATAACAAATCCAAAACTCAATATAAATGCATAAACCCATGAAAATTCCATACATTTCAATCATAGTTAACACTAATTACAAGCAAGGTTTATACTTGCTTTTTTGGAAGCTATTAACTCAAAGCCCTCTTTGCCTTGGCTTGGCTTGAGATTAAAATCCCCTTTTTCAAACCCTATTCCACAAAACACCCAAATGAACTCCCATGAGTCATTTGTGCTAAAAATCACGCCTAACCATTCATTAACAACTTGGAAATCATAAGGAAGATCTACAACTTACTTGTAACTCAAGGGGAAATGGGTCCTCAAGCTTTCTCTCAAGCTCTATACTTCAATAATGGAGATTTTGCTTGGGGAAGAAGATGAAGATGAAGAGGGACTCCTCAAAACCCACTTCAATCACTCCTAGCCTCACAGTCAATGGAGAGAAAATGGAAGAGGAAGGGAGAAAATGGAGAGCTCTAGGGTTTCTCTTTGGTTTGCAAGAGATGAAATGAGAAATGTGCTCTTTTCCCCCATTTGATTCTAATATAAGCCTCTTAACACTAAAACCCCCTCTCATTTACTCTATTTACATTTTGAGTCAAATGACTCCTCACTTGGCCCATTTTAGGTCAAATGGAATCGCGTTTATTATGAAAGTTGACGTACTCTTCGAGATACACACGTTGGTATCAAGAATTTCCGTATTTGACCAAATATATGAAAATCCGTATTTACGAAAATGTCCTTAGTTCACCTTGTTTGAGTCTAAACTCATTTTAATCCATTCTATTTCATTCAAATCCATTTCATTAGGCTTAATGTGTCATTTGAGATTGATTTATCTCTCTTGGGTCATTAACCTTAGTTAATCTAATTATCCATGCTTAATTAGCATTAATCTCAATTAATTAGCCTTAATTACGATTAGTTCGGGTAGGGGTGTAACATAAGTAGCCTCAGTTCGGCTGTTTATTTGCCTCTGTAAGTTCTGTTTTCTTTTTACCTTTATTCTGTTTGAAATAATGTCTTTGAGGATTTTATAATTTAAAATGTTTCAAAACTCAGAACTCACCTCACCACCTTTATATTTTATTTTGGTATCTAATTTACATCCAAAACACTCTAAAAGCAATTACCTATGAAGATTCATAAAATTTTTAAAAATATTTATTCTATTTTTTAAGTCTTTATTTTAAGAATTGAAGGGAAAAAAAAAAGCATAAATAAACCAAGTTATCAATCCAAAACCGGTAAATCAAGTGCAAGCAAAGGTTTTTTTTTTTTTTTTTGTGGCATTTTCCTTTTTCGTTTTTGACAAAATGACACAAATTAGCCAAGGGGGTTGAGATCAAATAGGGCCCACAAGCATAGGAAGAGGCAACCCGAGTCCGGATCACCTGTAGCATTTGTTATACCTTCACGGTGAGTGGACCAATATTACTCAACCACGTCATCCAAAAATTTAGGTGATTCTATTTCATCTAATTTAAACTTTTTAAACTGCAAAATCACCTAAATTTTTGGATGAAGTGGCGGAGTATTATTGGTCCACTCACGGTAAATATATAACAAAAGTAATAGGTGATCCGGACTCGAGGCAACCCACACAATGGAAAAGAGAAGCTACACACGTGAGAAGAGTAGCATATCCCTTGATATAGGTGAGATGCAAGGTTGCCAACCAACTAAAGAAACCCTAGTTTTCGACAAAATGAAGACTTGACATCAATTGGATTGTAATATAATGCAAGGTTTACCCGAAGAAGCTGAGAAGAGAAGAGACGCTTACCCGAAGGACATGTGTACAGATGCGGTTTACCCTTGCAGTAGCAGGTGGGGCTTGTAGGAGAGTCTGCATTGTAGCCGCAGTGGCCATTGGATCGGACACAGTTCCAGCAACGATGGTCAGGGTCGATCGCAGACCATTTGACCTCGAATCCCTCTCTCAAAACGTCAGTCCAAGCATCCGGGTTGAATAAGAGCCGATGCATGTTCCTTTGGAGGATCGGGATTTCTATCACTTGACAACCCCCCCATCCCATTAACCCTTCTTCTTCTATAAACCATTTGCTTGCATAGAAAGTGGGACTGCTTGATTGATGTGATACAGATAGGCACTTGAGGGACTTGATGAATGGGTTTAGATGGTCTTCACTAGGATTATGAGAGCAGTTGTAGAGGAATAAGAGCATGCCATCTCCCTCGATGCGATCTCTCCTGAAGTAATAATCAAGGAGTTTGGAATCGAAAGTGGTGTTCCTGGAGGGACGAAGGCATGAATTGTCTCTGCCGTGATCAAAGTAATCCTCATCAACAATGGTGACTATTTGATTCTCATAATTGATCTCCTTAACATGATACTTGTGCGATTGAATCACAATCTCAGAGGAATTGTCCTCCGGATTGCATTTGATTTCAAAAAAAATTTCATAGGAGCAGTGCTCCGGATAGCCCTTAGTCCAAAAGGGATAGCTGATGTTGTGCTGGACCTTTCCGCATTGAAACAGTAAAGGAGAGCAGTCGCTGTGTGGTTGATTGACCTCCCCGGTGGAAGATGAAGCTGAAGCTGGCATAAAGAATAGCAACACAAGGAGGATGAATGATTTTGGTAGGGATTGATATTGAATTGGGAAGGTATTCATCATGGGGCTCTGGGTAGCAGCTGCAACTATAGAAAGAAATGAGTTTGGATATAGATAGAGAGAGAGAGAGAGAGAGAGAGAGTTAGGGATGCAGATGAGGGTAGACGCTTAACTATACAAATATAAATGAAAGGATAGGAAGAAGAAATTCGATTAGAGAGAGAGGGGCCAGCTGTGGAGTGTTAAGTAGTAAGTCGCCTTTGGCCCTTTGAAAGTAATAATGTCACACGTCTATTTGTTGAACACCCAAGGAAATATTGAAAAGTAATTAAACTTTCTCTTCCAATTTTCACTGGCTCCATTGGGTCCCAGCCCCTAGATTGGAGTGTAAGAAAAAAATTAAATAAAATCTAGTAAATCATGGAGCGTCAACGAGATTAGTTTCTTCCAAAGATACTACACCGGACATTTTTGTAAATTAATATAATAAATAAAAATATAAGATTAGCTTCATCGTCAAAGTCTAGCCTGAAATCTTCTACGCAGATACATGGTCAATAGGAACTTGACCAATTACCAAAAAAACCAAAATAACTTGACCAATTACGAAAACAAACAAAAATTACTTGACCCGTAGTAAGTGAGTGGGCCATCTGATTACGAAGTGATAGAATGTTTATATGCCGTGGAAAGATGGAAAATGATAGATTGGTGTGTCATCTCACCACAGAAACTCCCGTGGACCTTGTCTCCGCTGTGGAAAAACTCAAACTTTCCCAAGATAAACATTGAGAGGGTGTGATCGGGAGAGTTTTGAATCTCAACTGTGAATCAAACTAGCGTTTCCTACACTCACCGTATCCTTTGATGGAGAGGATTCGGATGTCCCCAGCAGTATCCAGAGGGACCATTCCTCATTTTATTCAACTATATAGTCCAAACATGAAACAAATTCGAGCAGGCTCTTTAATTTACTTCATCTAATTGGAAATCACGTCTTTTGTGAATTTTGAAACTCTATGACCTCCTTTATATTTTGCTTTGGCTTACGAATATTCATTATTTCTTATTAATTTTTTGATGTTATTTTGAATTATTATTTTTTAAATCGTAGGCCATAAATAAAACATGCTATCAATTGAGAAACATGAGGGTGTCTCATCTCATACAACCGTCTAGGCATTGATTCCTGGATAAATAGGTAGTATCATATGTTAGGTACCACTCACCCATCTAGTAAAAAGAGAACTCTATCAATCCAAAACAGGAAATTCACCTACAAGCAAAGGTTTTGTCCCTTTTTTTTTTTTTTTTACTTTTTTGATGGCACGAAGACTTTGATAACAATACAAGATCTCAAGTGTATTGCTAAAAATGAAGGGTTAACTATATATATATATATAAATAGTAGAAGAGGGTTGCAAAATGCACACATGATTTTTCTTCTCACACATTGCAATTTTACTTTTTTATGACCAATATAACCATGTGGTAAATTACTTAAAAGGACATCTGTCAAAGTCTCTACCTCACCAACTTCTTTCTACACTTACCCAACCCCACCCTAGCCACCATTGCCCCCTCTGGCAGCTCCGCTGAAGAGCGAGTGGAAGACCGAAAGGGAGAGAGATAGAGGGAGATGGAGAGAGACGGGGACATGCAGACGTGGAGAGAAAGAGGGAAAGGGAGAGCGGGCGGCAAGCGGAGAGAGACATGGAGAGGGGAAGCGCGGGCAGAGGCAGGCGGCGGGCAGTGAGAGGGAGAGGGAGAGGAAAAGGGAGAGGGGCTGTTTGCAGAAGGGAGTATAGAGAGAAGTTGTGATAAAACATGTTAGGGTGGTTTAAGAAATATTGGTAATCTTTTTCTTTTAATTTAAGTGGTTGGTGTACGGTGTGGGAAAGAAAGAGAAAATCATTTTTGTGTTTAACAGCTCGCTTAGTAGAAACAAAGGAAGCCACACTTGCTTTGGCTGCAAGTATTTTATTTAATTGTTTTTTTCTAATTTTACGACTCCTATAATCTGGGAACGATCTTATTATATTGTGAGTTAAGCGACAACAAGTAATCAACTAAAGAGTTCGCCACATGACACATGTAGGTTGGATGCAGTTATAATAATACACCTGATGCCCAGGATCAACTCCCGCACAGAGTTTCCTTAACTAGACTTATTGTGTTTACAAATCGATTGTGAACTGGGACAAATTTACCATTATTTAACTTCTTTGTCATCTGTTTCCTCTTTTTTCTTTCTAATGTGATGTATACTAGGTACATCTTCTTCTTTTTTTTTTTCCAGTCAAATGCGCGTTAAGAATGATAGATCAAAATCTCGACTTGACTTGACTTTACAAACCGACTTGACTTGTAGGGAATATGCCCGAATGAGTCTGATTCGGTCTGCCAAAATGTTTAATTGACTCGCTGAAACTTTAAACTCACTTTGGTGAGTTAAGTTTTAGAACTACATTAGAAATAGATTTAAATTCTAACTTTTTATCAGTTATTAATTATTCAGATGCTCAAATTGTGTTTTTTTATATATGTTATCCATCAAGTGGATATTTATAATTTTCTTAGTTTTATCAATAATTTTTAAAATATTAAAACATCGCGGCCAATATGTACGACCCTTACTTAAAGGGATCTCTAATTCTATTCCAAAATTTGATAAAAAAATGTAGACAATAATTTATTTGTTGAACCAGTTGGCAGTTTCGGGAGTTTAACCAAAATTGGACACCCAATCCAGGAGGTTGAGGAAGAGGGGTTGCTTAGTTGGTTCTCATATAGGTGCCCAAGATTTAAAAAAAAAAAAAAAAAATCAATCCTTGGGCATGCTCTGCCCTCTTTCCATGTCTATGGGCGAATCTTTCCCGCGCGTGTAACCCTCTTCCATGTGTGTGGGCTCAGAGACTCGGCCCTTGTGTGTTTTCTTGACTTGTTTGATTAAAAAAGTGGGCCTAAGTGGTGAGTGCGTGGGATTTGGCCTAGAGAATCCTGGATGAGGCTTGAATTCATTTCTTTATAGTTACTAGGTGTTAGACCCTAAACAGCTGATGCTGTGTCGGTGCGCAGATGGTGCGGTGGTATGGGGACTCTTAGACCTGACCGTTGCATAGACAGTTCATTGGTGCATATGGACTATGATATGGAAGCTAAATGCTGCATAGCAATCCGTTGGTGCGGATGGGCATCGCCCCTCAGTCACTGGTGTGATGGATGGCGATGCCTACTAATGCTGTGCAGTGATAGAGGTGAATGTCGTGCTGTACTGCACGTGGTGTGTGCAGTACTGTGCTGCACGTGGAGTGTGCAGACGACGTGCTGTGTTGCTGTGAATAACGTCAGTCACGTGTTGTGAGGCTACGAGCGACGCCGTGCAGGTGTTGCGGTCGACGTCGTGCGGGTGCTGCGTGCGGCAGATTTTCACCCCTCGACCAACCATGTGTTTTCTGGAGACAAATGCATGTCCAATGCATTGAAAACATGGAAGACATGTTTAACAATCATTGTGTGAAACGATTTGTGCATTGGGATCCGAGAACATGTCGAAAGGTCCATTTCCTCATTCTCGGACGTTTATACTCGGGAGGTGAGAAACAATGGGTGGCACATACCTCTACTATGTAGGAGGTATGCCTGTGGGATGGAAAAATGGACGGTCGACCCTGTTAGCACACAGTATGTATTAAGAAGCATACCAATGGCCTTGGTGGCTTGGGTTGCACGTTGGTGCAACTCGGATGTAAGATTGGTGCGTGGGACCCACTCCCTCGCACCTGGGCCCACGTGGTCCGAATGGAAGGAGCCCGAATACACACTCTGAAGCGTCCCTTGAGTTGGTGCTGAGGTGTGATGCTTGTGGGATATACTTTGTTGATGTGGCAGTCACGGATGTAGCAGTTGTGCAGTTAGCATGACAGTTAATGCTTTGGTGTGGCAGCCACATGTGCAGCAGTTATGCAGTTGTAGTGGCTGGCTGGCAGATGACTTTGACCAATGGTTAGAAGACAGGTTGTTTCTAACTGCAGACAATAACTGTTCCTTAAGCAGTTGGTCTGCAAGGTGTTGGCACATTCTAATTAGTCCAAGACAGCAACAGTTTTCTTTGTTGGCAGACAGTGATTGGTCAGGCTTCCTTATAAATGTCTCCGAGGTTTCAGACATTGGGAGAGTGAGGGCAATTACAAAGATTTAGAAGGATCTTTGTATGAGTATTGCAGAGAGTTATTTGTGTTAATTCTTTGTAAGGGCTCGTCTCATAATTTTGATTAATGAAAAAGAGGGCTGGTGCCAAATTAATCAAGTGATCTCCATCACATAGTGCTGTCTGCAATTGTCTCCTTCCTATTCCTTTACTGCTGCTTATCTGTGTGTTTGTTTGTTGGCTGGTTAAGGGGTTGGTAACCTTAACGCCACACGGAGAAAAATTTTAAGTGAAAATTTTACCCCGTGACACTAGGACACCAAAGAAGGTGGTTAAGAAGAAGCCCCAATAATAAATAGACTTTTTTCCATCATATACAAAGTACTTTTCAGCAAGTTCATATAAGTACCAATCTCAGCCTATATGTATAGATGATAAAAGGGAAAAAAAATATAAAAAAATAAAAAGAAACTGTTTGGAAAAGACCAAGCCTCATATCGGTAGGATGTGAATATGGAAGATTGTTGGGGGTATCCTCACCCATATATAGACCATCAAATCAAGCAAGTAGTCTTCATCACCAACTTGTGTAAAGGATAAACTACATCCTAATGCATCAAGGCCTATAAAACCTTTCTCACAGAAGAGAACTACAATTTTCTCATGAGGCTTCTAATTTTGCAAGTATTCCTGTGCAATATGCCTCTTTCTCAAGTCATTGAGTTTGAGTTGGCTCAGTGACCCTCCAAATCAAGCTAAATATGCACCCTAGCTCATGACACGCAATCCAATAAAAGGAACACACAAACCCAATAAAGCAAACATAACAGAGTAAGCAAAACCATCCACCTAATGTGAATTCCAACACCCAGCAATGAGCAACCAAAGATGCAACAACGTTTTGCATAGAATCCTTGCACTTGAATTCATATAAACATGGCCCCATAATTTGGTGATCCAGACCATTGATTAGGTGAAAAATATTGTGAATTTTCCTTACATCAGCATATCAAAGATTAAAGTATTATCTAAAACTGATGGCAAAAAAGGGAAATAAGAAAAGTTTGAATTGTTGCAGGCGAAAAAATGAAAGAACACGTGTCCAATTTTGATTGCACTTGTGTGTCCAATTTTGACCTCCAATTCTACAAATCATCAAAATTAAAACATCTATAAAATGCCAACACAATAAATAGAGCGCTCAGTTGTATATAAACCCACCTCTGATTCATGAAACGAGTGCAAGTAATATGGCTTACACATTAATCATGGTTCATATGTTTATCTAAACCTTCCTGCAACAGTTTTTATCCTAAAACATCCAGTTGCATATTAATTGGGTGCCGACTGCTGAGTAACCATAGTTCTTTCGTTCCAAACAGAGCCCTAGTCCGTGAATTCTACTCCACGCAATGGAGCCCCTTCATGTAACAGTCATTTGAGTATGGTTGTACTGAATCCCTTTTGTTCCAAGGGGATTTCAGTAAATTAGCCTCTTAGCTTTTTCCACAAAATTAAAGGAAAATGCCTGATGAGTCACAATATTCATACCACCATATTGTCTGTATCAATTAGGCCCTACTCTTAAAAGGATTCCAAATTCTTACATGGTTTTTATGACTAAAGTACCCTCAAATCTAGTGTTTTCTCATCTCCGTGTTTCCTACCTTATCTAATGTGATTTTCTTCCTCCATGAAGCTTTTAGTCATTGAATTTCTATTACAACCAGCTTTAGCTTTTCGGTATTATTATATTGATTCTTTTTTCTAGGTTGGGAAGTGTGAACTCTACCTACGATCTTGTATTTGGAATTGCAGCATTTGACATCAGAATGTAGCTGAGAAGAATTTCCACTCAGATTTTTTTTATCGTAAAAGTTGTTAGGTTGTATGGCTCGATAGAAGCTAATAAATCTGGTAAGCCGGGCCCATGTAGTGTCCATGATTTTACTGTAATTAGAAGTAGGTCTATTATGATAGGTCTATTGTGATTAAGAAGTAGTGTTTGGGTGTAACAGGGTTTTGGAGCTGATATTATAAAGAGTCTCTAGGATGTATACTTCTTCTGATTGCATAGTAATTTCTCCCGTCTTCCTGGTGGACGTATACCAAAAGGCGAACCACGTAAATCTATGTGTTCTCTTGATCTTTTCTCGTAGTTCTCGTAGGCCCTAAATCACAACAAATTGGTATCAAAGCTGATCGACACTTATATGTGCACGCTTAACCGCAAGACTACGGTGTCGCCAAGTAGTAAAGGACTAAAGAGTCCGAATTATCGATCCCACGAAGAAAAGATGGAACAAGCAATGAATCCAATTAAAATGAGAGTTGAACTAAGATATAGCTAATATAGAATATTGAAATGAAATAAAAACTAAAACTAGTAAACTATGCAATGTAAACAACTAATTAACAAACTAAAATATCTACATTAAACTAGTGGATGAGTGATGGTGGAAATGAAATATTTAAGTTGAAGATGTGGTGTGAAATATGTATGATTTTAAAACAAGTTGTGTAAAATGTGTATCTAACAATCTAAAAGTGAAATTAACAAAGAAAATTAACGACAATCAAAATAAGAGATTAGGCAATCCAAAATCCACTAAGTATGTAATTAATCCAATCAATGCATGTTTTAATTCAATTCCCAAATCTACAATCCAATTAGCAATCTCTTGCCTAATTGGATTGGATGATATAGCAATAAAGATCAAAATAAAGAAAATCAAAGGCTAAGATCCTAGATCATCATCTAGCTACCCTAACAATAAATCATCAAAATCAAGCTACAAAAGATCAAAGATAACGGTTCTAGAGCATGCTATGTGAGAGAACTTAATCCAACTACAAAGCATCAATTGAGATTATCAAAGCATCAAGTGTAGAGATAGAGCATGATAAATGAGAGGGATTAGCACAATTAGATCTAAAATCTACTAATCGATTAAAGCACAAGTAGGAAATTTAAACTAAAACATGCATAAAATTGAACTAATCACATTACTTAGCCTCAAAAGGAGAGCCTAATCGAAGAGCTTTAGCCACTAAACATCAAGAAAGAGCTCCAAATCTTCATTAATAATATTCAATTACACACTCTCTCTAGATTAGTTACAAAGAAGCTCCTAATTACAATCTAAAAGTAAAACTCAAATTGCAAGAAGAATAACTTGCCAAAAGACCTCTCTTTGCCCTACAAACACATTCCAATTTATAGGAACATTGAAGGCATTTGATTGGCTCATTTCATTTTACAAGGATTGCTCCCATTTGATTGGTTGCAACTTAAAGCCTTTTGATTGGCTCATTTGCCCTCATATGGATTGCTTGAATTTGACTTGAAGGCTTTTCATTGGCTCTCTTGCTTTCACATGGATAGCTTCATTTTGATTGGTTGCAACAAACTTTCCTTCCAAAAAGATATGTGCCTTTTGCTTTATGTGGTCCTTCATGTTGGAGGCTTTTGATTGGCTCATATCCTTTCACATGGATTTGTGTCATGGCAAGCATTGATTGGTGGAGAGGTGAAGGCTTTTGATTGGCTCATATCCTTTCACATGGACTTGTGTCATGGCAAGCTTTGATTGGTGGAGAGGTGAAGGCTTTTGATTGGCTCATATCCTTTCACATGGATTTGTGTCATGGCAAGCTTTGATTGGTGGAGAGGTGAAGGCTTTTAATTGGCTCATATCCAACCCAAGCTCTAACCAATACACCAATCAATCCTTTGTGTTAGAAAATGACTTTTTTTAATCCATAAAGTCTTCTCCTCCTATTTTGGAATTATTCAATATTTCACCAAGATTTCTTCATGTAATGTTTTTATTGAAATCTCTTCTTGATACCTTGGATCACTAGCTAGAAGGTTGGGGTAGTCGCGTGGTCCACCTACACAAGAGAAACTACATAAAAAAGAGTTATAAATAATCGGATTTATGCATGATAATCCGATAATTCGTTAATGTGATAGAATGATAAAATCTCTGTGTAAAGCAAATAATATACATACGAGATGCCAATAAAACACTGACTAATGAAGGGTAAAAAATGCAATATTTAACACTCATCACACCCCCAAACCTACATTTTGCTAGTCCCGAGCAAAAACTATGAAGAAAAACTATACTATATGCAAGAAAACACGGAAAAGATCCTAACTCACTTTCGCAGGAATCGCGGCTGCACTTAGCTTGTGCAACAAGCCGTTGAACCCCTAGGTTTCCCCTAGTGGACGAGTTTTGTCTCGTGAGGGTTTTCAGCGAATAAATCCCACAAAATTCTTTTTATTGTGAAAAGAAAATATTTTTGATGTCCAACTAAATTAAGAACACTAGCCAACTCCTAAAGATATGTCAGTCAATACCTAGGTCCCTTTGTGTATGTGTGTGTATTTAGCCAATAATCATGCAATCTTCAAGTCGAAGCTTACACAACCTTAATCCCCTTCGGAATACATTTCGCCTTGACTACAGCCTTACAGGACATACTCTCAACAATGGAAGCACACAGATTTTACTGACTAACTCTCAGTATGTGAGTTTGAACAAGGCTAAGGACTCACATGAAAAATGGAGCTTATGTATAGAAGGATTGATCTCAAAGAATAAGATATAACTAATAGAAGGTGGAAATGCTCACTCAACTTCTCACTCATTCAACACCAAACCGTCCTTAGGATCCAATAGGTCTTTCATAGGTTGTAATGGGGTTAGGGTTAATAGGTAGGATAAGGGTTAAATGTGGCTAAGGTTTTTAAGAAGGTAAGGGTCTTCAAGTCTTCATAGGGAGGTCTTCCACTATCTTCACTTCTTCTTTTTGCTTTGTGTTCTTTATTCCATTCTATCTCTTTTTTGTGCTCTCTTTTCTTTGGTTTTCCATATCTTTTTCGTTTTCCTTTTTTTTTTTTGGTTCTCATTTCTATTTTTTTTTTCTTTTTTAACTTTTCTTTTTGGAATCAACTTTCAAATTCCTTTATTCCTTTGTCATCCATTTGTAGAACATTTATCTTTGGTAGCCCATGTGAAGTCTTCATCGCTAATGCTTAAATCCTTCATTTCCTCATGTATCCTTACCCTTTTAAAAAACAATAGGTCAGAAAGGCTATATATATGTGGGTGATGAGGCTTGGGTCAATGAAGGAAGGTTTCTTGTAAGATAGGCTCAAGATGGCTACTAAGGGTATAAAATGTAATAGGTGGATTCAAGATTTGGCCATTGGATCTTTTTCTTTCTTTTTTTTTTTTTTTTTTTTAATGCCTATCATCTTCTCCTTAGTTCGGAAAAATGTATCATAAGCTACGAGTCAAGGTTTCTTCGCATTTTGATATCACCTCTATGGTTAGAACAAGGAATAGCACTTATGAGATCGGAAGTGCTGGACTAAGAAGCTCTAGGAGTAGCTCTTCATTCTACTCAGGAATAGCGCAGAAGAGTCCTCACCCAAACGGATAAAAATAGGCTCAATCGCTCAATGGGTTCTAGTCTCCACTAATGATTCTTCTAGGTCTCTCAGAAGTGATTTGCTCTTCTCTTGGACTACACTCATGTGGTTAAATGTGTAAAAAGTTTCTAGGACTTGTATATATGACAACTCTCAAGCTAAAATCCATGGACAGTTTTTGAAAATTTTTTTTTTTTTCAGATTTTTAGTGATTTTGGAATTTTTCAAATTTTTTTAAGTTTTTGATATAAATGGAAAACAAGACTTATGTACAAGCAAAATGCAATGCATGAAATGCAGTGCCTCACCCCCAAACCTATTCTAAACATTGTCCCCAATGTTTATGCAGAACAGAAATAAAATAGGACAAGGAAGATAAATTGAAATTTCTCACCATGGGGTGTTGACACATGGGTATATTGGGTTGCCTCCCAACAAGCGTTAAGTTTAACGTCTTCAGCCAGACGCAATTAACAGTGTATGAGGCCAGTTTATCCACAGTCCACAAGAAGGACCTCCTCAACAACATTCTCAGGATCCACAAACTCAAGGTACTCTTTCAATCTCTGCCCATTCACTTGGAAGGTGCTACCATCTCTGGGATTCAGAAGTTCAACTGCACCATGGGAATGGACTGTCTGAATGACATAGGGTCCTGACCATCGAGACTTTAGCTTACCTGGGAACAAGTGCAATCTGGAGTTGTATAGCAAAACCTTCTGGCCAGGATGGAATTCTTTCCTTAGAATTCTCTTATCATGAAACATTTTGGTCCTGGCCTTATAACTCCTCGCACATTCATATGATTCATTTCTCATTTCCTCCAGTTCAGCAAGCTGAAGTTTCCGTTGGACCCCTGCCTTTTCTAAGTCAAAGTTTAGGCGCTTGATCGCCCAATATGCTCGATGTTCTAACTCAACCGGCAAGTGACATGCCTTGCCGAAGACCAACCTGTACGGAGACATTCCGATAGGTGTCTTGAAGGCTGTCCGATATGCCCACAGTGCATCATGCAAACGCAAAGACCAGTCTTTCCGATTTGGATTGACTGTCTTCTCTAGGATGTTCTTGATCTCACGATTGGAAATTTCTACTTGCCCCCTAGTCTGAGGATGGTATGGTGTAGCAACTTTGTGTGTGATGTGGTACTTCCCCATTAAAGCTTGAAATACTTGGTTGCAAAAGTGCTTACCACCGTCGCTGATGATTGCGCGGGGTATACCAAAGCGAGCGAAAACTTGGTTTTTCAAAAATTCAACCACAACCTTGTGGTCATTGATCTTGCAAGGAATGGCTTCTACCCATTTATACACATAATCAACCGCAACAAGAATATACTGATAACCAAAAGAAATGGGAAATGGTCCCATGAAGTCTATACCCCAAACATCAAACAACTCAACGATCAAGATAGGTTGTTGGGGCATTTCATTCCTCTTAGAGATCCTCCCTAATCGTTGACACCGGTCACAATTCCTACAGTGCTCATGTGCATCCTTGAAAAGGGTAGGCCAAATAAATCCAGATTGCAGCACCTTTGCTGTTGTCTTTTTACCAGAAAAATGTCCCCCGCAAGCATGGTTATGACAGAACTCAAGTATGCACTTCTGGTCCATCTCGGGTACACACCTCCTAATGATTTGGTCAGGGCAGTGTTTAAACAAATAGGGATCATCCCAAAAATAGTATTTAGCCCTAGACAAGAAGCGAAATTGGTCATTTTTAGACCAATTGCTTGGTGTTTTCCCGGTCACCAGATAGTTAACTATATCTGCATACCACGGGGTTTTACTTTCAACAAACAACAAATGCTCATCTGGGAAGGTTTCTAAAATCGAATGGTCTTCAGAGGAATCGACAATCAAACGCGAAACATGGTCAGCTACCACGTTTTCAGACCCCTTCTTATCCCGTATCTCTAGGTCAAATTCTTGCAAAAGCAGTATCCATCTAATCAACCGAGCTTTAGCATCTTTCTTGCTCAACAAATATTTCAATGCGGCATGATCAGTGAATACAATGACTTTTGACCCTATGAGATAGGATCTGAACTTATCCAATGCAAAGACGACAGCCAACAATTCCTTTTCAGTGGTGGTATAGTTAAGTTGTGCGTCGTTAAGGGTCCTACTAGCATAGTAGATGACATGAGGCAATTTGTCTATTCTCTGTCCCAGTACAGCTCCAAGAGCATAATTAGAAGCATCGCACATCAATTCAAAAGGTTTCGTCCAATCAGGAGGACGGATTATGGGTGCAGATGTCAACTCTCGTTTCAAACGATCAAATGATTCTAAACATGAAGCAGAAAAATCAAAATTAGCATCCTTTGCCAAGAGATCACGGAGAGGGCGAGCGATTTTGCTGAAGTCCTTGATAAAGCGTCGATAGAAGCCTGCGTGGCCCAAAAAGGCTCTCACCTCTCGCACAGTTTTAGGAGGGGGCAGGTTCACAATCAAGTCGACCTTGGCTTTATCTACTTCAATGCCCTTACTTGACACAATATGACCCAAAACAATGCCTGACTTGACCATAAAATGACACTTCTCCCAGTTCAAAATCAGGTTCTTTTCCTTACATCTTTGCAATACCAAGGTCAAGTGGTGCAAACAACTATCAAAACTTGAGCCAAAAACAGAAAAGTCATCCATGAAGACTTCCAAAAATCTTTCCACCATGTCTGAGAAAATGCTCAACATACACCTTTGAAAAGTCGCAGGTGCGTTGCACAGGCCAAACGGCATACGCTTATAGGCAAATGTGCCAAAAGGACAGGTGAATGTTGTCTTCTCTTGGTCCTCGGGGGAGATATGGATCTGGTTATACCCTGAATAACCATCCAAGAAGCAATAGAAAGCATGGCCGGCTAATCTTTCCAACATCTGATCAATGAAGGGTAATGGAAAGTGGTCTTCCTGGTCATTGAATTCAATTTTCTGTAATCAATACAGACTCTCCAACTTGTTTGAACACGGGTTGGGACCAGTTCATTGTCCTTATTGGCAACAACGGTTACGCCAGATTTCTTGGGTACTACTTGGACAGGACTCACCCATTGACTGTCAGAAATCGGGTAGATAATGCCGGCGTCTAAAAGCTTGATTACTTCTCCCCTCACTACTTCCTTTAGGACCGGATTCAGTCGCCTCTGCGGTTCACGACATGGTTTGGCACCTTCTTCCAGATGAATCTGGTGCATAACTATAGAGGGATTGATTCCTTTAATGTCCGAGATGGTCCAACCTAGGGCACTCTGATGGTCTTTCAGCACATCCAGTAATTTCTTTTCTTGCTCTTTCTCAAGGTCTGAGGCAATAATTACTGGGTTGCTAGCAGAGGGCCCCAAGTAGGCATACTTTAAATTCTCGGGTAATGGTTTCAATTCTAACGTGGGTGGCTTGACAATAACTGATTCTTTTTCGACCTTAGATTCAGAGGTGGATGTAAAGATAGGCTCAATTTTGTGCTTCCATTGGCCAACATCCATCGGCTGGGCCGAATCCAATAATGCATTAACTTCGCATATGGACCCGTTGATGTCTATGTTGGCATTGAAGTGAGCCAGACATTCCTCCAGCGGATCTATGTAACATGATGATTGGACTATTTGATCAACTAATGTATCAATCATGTTTACTTCCTCATCATCATCTAGGTCTAATGTTTGGAGTCCGTTACGAAAAACATTCAACTCCAACTTCATGTTCCCGAAACTAAGTGTCACAACCCCATTCCTGCATCTAATCACTGCATCTGATGTTGCAAGGAACGGTCGACCAAGAATGACAGGAATATGTCGGTCGGGGGCTGACACTGGTTCGGTATCTAAAACCACAAAATCAACTGGAAAATAAAAATCCTTAACTTTCACGATCACATCTTCAACCACACCTTTCGGATACTTGACTGACCTATCAGCAAGACAAAGGGTAATATCAGTCTTTTTCAGTCCTCCTAGGCCCAACTGCGTGTACACGGAGTACGGCAGTAAATTCACGCTTGCCCCAAGATCGAGGAGACACCTCTCCATAACGGAATCTCCTATTTGAATGGTAATGGTAGGGCAACCAGGGTCTTTGTATTTAGGTGCAATGGTTTGCTGGATCAACCCTGATGCTTGGGCTGCCATCACAGCGGTCCTGGGCACTGAGGTTTTCCGCTTGACAGTGGTCAGATCTTTCAAAAACTTGGAGTATGAAGGGATTTGCTTTATGGCATCAAGGAGGGGTATGTTTATTTGGACATTTTTGAAAACTTCTAAGATTCCCTCAAAGTGATCCTTTTTCCTAGTCTCTTTCAATCGGTGTGGGAATGGTGCTCTAGTTACCCCTTCTGAGGATGATGGGTCAACTATAATGGGTTTCTGAATATGCTCTCTCTGTGGGTCTCCTCTTGGTATGGATTCTCCTTTCTCTTTCTCTTTTTCTCTTTCTGAATTCTCTTTCAAATCTTTCTTCAAAATCTCTCTCTCGGGTTCGACAACTTTCCTCGAACTCTCTGGTTTTCCTAAAAAAATCTTCTCTCTTTGATCCTCTTCAGGCATCTCAACTCTATTGTCAACAGTTTTTCCTGATCTCAGTGTATGGATCGCCTTCACATGCTCATTATTCTCTACCGAACACTGGCCTCTGGGCTGATTGGGCTGTCCTTTTGGATTAGGAATGGTTTGGCTCGGGAATTGGCCCTTTTCTCTCTCAGACAACTGTAAGGTGAGCTGACCTAGTTGGGCCTCTAGTTTTGCAATGGACTGGCTCTGGGCCTGGTTAGTCTGCTCTTGGATTTGAATGAATTTAGTCAACAGGTTCTCCAGATGAGAGGATTGCTGAGGGGCTTGTGCTGGTGTAGAGTAGTTAGGCATCTGATCTGGGACTAGTGCCCTACACTGGTTCTGTGGTTGAAATTGATGTTGTTGGTGAAATTGATTCTGCTGTGTGGGCTGCTGAGGATGAGGAACCATGAGATGATTAGTTTGAGTAGGTAGTTGATATTGCTGCCTAGGATACTGCGATTGGAATCCGGGCAGACCTCCCTGGGACTGAATAGGCTCAGCTTGACGGTAAGAAAAATTGGGATGGAACCTATTGTCTAGGTGGTAGGTCTGACTGAAAGTGTTAACAGTTGGTTTCCGGAAGTTTCCGTAGGAATTCAGTGCATTGGCTTGCTCAGCCTTAACAAATGGCAGATTAGGGCAACTCTCAACTGTATGCTCACAACTATCGCATAACACACAAACATGATGTAGTTCACTCATACTTCTCAAGGTGGGATCATGTTGCTGAGGGGTGGGTTGGCATGACATCACAGACATAGATCCTATCTTTTTGCTCAAATTTTCCACTCCCTGAACTAAATTGGTCATCACATTTTTCAACTTAGGGTCCTGTTTGATGTTGTACATTCCAGGCTTCTGGATCCCTGTCTCATCTCTCTATAAGTCTTTCCTATTATTGCTCCAATTCTGTGAATTTTCCGCAAGCTTGACAAGGAATTCATATGCTTGATTGGCAGTTTGATTCATGAATTCTCCTTTGTGCATTGATTCAATCAAGATACGCTGGGGGTTCGTAAGACCTCTATAAAAGAAATGTATCAACTCTCCTTTGTCAATCCCGTGATGTGGGCATTTGATCAATAGGTCATGGAATCTCTCCCAGGTTTCGGAAAATTCTTCCTCCAGTCGTCCCCTAAAGTTCCTGATGGCACTCCTAAACTGCTCAGTTTTGGTCACTGGGAAAAATTTGGACATAAACTTTTTGACAAGCTCATCCCAGGTGGTAATGGAGTTTGGAGTCAAGGAATTTAGCCAGGCGGCTGCATGATCTTCTAGCGAGAGGGGAAACAACCTAAGCTGCACGGCTTCATTATCCAGATTTTGATTCTTAAACGTGTGGCAGATGTTCAGAAATTTGTTCAAATGAATATAGGGCTGCTCACACTCTGATCCATGGAATTTTGGTAACATGTTGATGGTGGCGGGCCGGATCTCAAATTGGTTTGCATTATTCTCTGTCAAAACTATACAGCTAGGTGAAGTGGATGAAAATGGTGCAAAAAGTTCATTGAGGGTCCTTTGCTGAGGGTTTTGGGCAGCCATTGTGGGTACTATGGGTGGGGCGGGTAAAGCAAGGTAATCAATCCTTACTAATCGGCCTTGGTCACGTATCCACACTCGCATACAACTGCGACTAACCTAGCAATGCAATGGTAGCTCAATGAAATGAATGCAACATAACAAAAAGTTCGAAAACTAAATGAAAAGCTAATCTAAACTAAGGTTACCTAAAAGAATTCTAGACAGGTCCTAACTGTGAAGATGACACTCTGGCCTCCAACCTGGACCTATGAAACGGAAATCCTGGCCAGTTAACCCCCAGGTAGATGGTGGGATCACGACGCGCTAGGCGAAGGCCCCTCTTAAAAACCAACTCCTCGAACAACAACGTCGTCTCCCTATTTGGCAAGATGGTGGCCAAGGGACAAGGTTTGCTTAGGCACCAAAAAAATCCGCCAAGGCACACAATTGCAACAACCGTGGTGGTCTTCCCTATTGAGCTCGTAACCTAAAGTCACGTTTCTACTCAATTTTATTATGATTTATTGGTTCTAAACTAAGTGAGAATTAAAATGAAATCCTAAGGGCAAGGAAACGGTGATGAAATCCGAATCCTTATCTTGTTTGGGTAATTTGCCCTTTACTAATAGTGCACCAAATTGCAAGTGTATTTGAAGAAATTACACTATAAAGCAAAGAACAACCAACAAAGTAAAACCGCTTGCAAGGGATTCGCGAGGTTAGGAAATTCAAACCTCCCGATTATTTCGGGGGACGAATCAGTTGTCGTCGACTCACACCACGGACACCAATTTCCGTGTACGAATGTGAGGGGCCGCAACGGTATAGTCCAACCGTCCTCCTTCCCTACAAGCAATTTATTGCAATTCTACTAAACAACTAACTACTTAAGTAAAGTGCGTAAAGTAAAGTGAATAGGTCACGGGCTGACCCGCAACCAAAATTATTACAACTTTGATAATAAATACCTAATACAACCAACTAAGAAAGCAAATAAATATCTAAACTAATCCTAAACTAAGAAAGCAAGTAAACTCTTCAAGTTCTTCAATGTACTTTTCCACTTTCCTTCGCTCCAAGTGAGGAATTCCCTACAAAACAAACACAAACAATGTGTAGAATCCGCAAGGAAAATAAAGGAAAGATAAAAAATACCCTAAGCTAAAAATTAGTTCAACTCTATGAAATTCAAAGCTTTTCAATGCCTCTCCCCGGCAACGGCGCCAAGAACTTGATCGACACTTATATGTGCACGCTTAACCGCAAGACTACGGTGTCGCCAAGTAGTAAAGGACTAAAGAGTCCGAATTATCGATCCCACGAAGAGAAGATGGAACAAGCAATGAATCCAATTAAAATGAGAGTTGAACTAAGATATAGCTAATATAGAATATTGAAATGAAATAAAAACTAAAACTAGTAAACTATGCAATGTAAACAACTAATTAACAAACTAAAATATCTACACTAAACTAGTGGATGAGTGATGGTGGAAATGAAATATTTAAGTTGAAGATGTGGTGTGAAATATGTATGATTTTAAAACAAGTTGTGTAAAATGTGTATCTAACAATCTAAAAGTAAAATTAACAAAAAAAATTAACAACAATCAAAATAAGAGATTAGGCAATCCAAAATCCACTAAGTATGTAATTAATCCAATCAATGCATGTTTTAATTCAATTCCCAAATCTACAATCCAATTAGCAATCTCTTGCCTAATTGGATTGGATGATATAGCAATAAAGATCAAAATAAAGAAAATCAAAGGCTAAGATCCTAGATCATCATCTAGCTACCCTAACAATAAATCATCAAAATCAAGCTACAAAAGATCAAAGATAACGGTTCTAGAGCATGCTATGTGAGAGAACTTAATCCAACTACAAAGCATCAATTGAGATTATCAAAGCATCAAGTGTAGAGATAGAGCATGATAAATGAGAGGGATTAGCACAATTAGATCTAAAATCTACTAATCGATTAAAGCACAAGTGGGAAATTTAAACTAAAACATGCATAAAATTGAACTAATTACATTACTTAGCCTCAAAAGGAGAGCCTAATCGAAAAGCTTTAGCCACTAAACATCAAGAAAGAGCTCCAAATCTTCATTAATAATATTCAATTACACACTCTCTCTAGATTAGTTACAAAGAAGCTCCTAATTACAATCTAAAAGTAAAACTCAAATTGCAAGAAGAATAACTTGCCAAAAGACCTCTCTTTGCCCTACAAACACATTCCAATTTATAGGAACATTGAAGGCATTTGATTGGCTCATTTCATTTTACAAGGATTGCTCCCATTTGATTGGTTGCAACTTAAAGCCTTTTGATTGGCTCATTTGTTTCACATGGATTGCTTGAATTTGACTTGAAGGCTTTTCATTGGCTCTCTTGCTTTCACATGGATAGCTTCATTTTGATTGGTTGCAACAAACTTTCCTTCCAAAAAGATATGTGCCTTTTGCTTTATGTGGTCCTTCATGTTGGAGGCTTTTGATTGGCTCATATCCTTTCACATGGATTTGTGTCATGGCAAGCATTGGTTGGTGGAGAGGTGAAGGCTTTTGATTGGCTCATATCCTTTCACATGGATTTGTGTCATGGCAAGCTTTGATTGGTGAGAGAGAGGTGAAGGCTTTTGGATGGAAAAATATCCATAACATGCAATTGTCATGGCAAGCTTTGAACTCATAACCTATTGGCTCATATCCAACCCAAGCTCTAACCAATACACCAATCAATCCTTTGTGTTAGAAAATGACTTTTTTTAATCCATAAAGTCTTCTCCTCCTATTTTGGAATTATTCAATATTTCACCAAGATTTCTTCATGTAATGTTTTTATTGAAATCTCTTCTTGATACCTTGGATCACTAGCTAGAAGGTTGGGGTAGTCGCGTGGTCCACCTACACAAGAGAAACTACATAAAAAAGAGTTATAAATAATTGGATTTATGCATGATAATCCGATAATTCGTTAATGTGATAGAATGATAAAATCTCTGTGTAAAGCAAATAATATACATACGAGATGCCAATAAAACACTGACTAATGAAGGGTAAAAAATGCAATATTTAACACTCATCAAAAGCGATTGTTCATGATTGATCTCTTCTCGTAGGCCATAAATCACAAAAAATTAATATCAAAGCGATTGTTCATGATTGATCTCTTCTCATAGGCCCTAAATCACAACAAAAGTAATTGAAACTATAAATACCAGAGGCAATTATTCTTTCTTTAGAATACGTCATAGATATAACTGATCATGTAGTTGAGACCTAAACATCAAACTAAGGGGGGTATATGGTAACTCTAAAAATAAGCTCTTATTTGAAAATCAATAAAGAGGGTTGAAAGAGATTTAGAAAATTACCTTTAGACACTGAAATGGATCAATCGACAGAGTGATTGAGGGAGGTTCCAAAAACCCCGAGTCGCGTAAAATTAAATCCGTTCCAAGCTAATTCAAATCAAATCCACTCTAATAAAGAAGAAAAACCACACGAAAAAAAAAAAAAAAAAACGAGCATAACAACAATCAAACAAATCTCTTAAACTATTTAGATCCAATCGATGCAGTATCTAAAACATGATTCTATCACGAGAAAAAAAAAAAAAAAAAAAAACACAAAGCCTGATAAGAAATCTACAAGGAGGAAGAAAAGAAAGACATTGAATGTAACTCGAAGGGGAGAGATGGTGGGAGAGGAGTCGAAAGGATATGTGAAGAGTCGAGAGAGATCTAGGTATAACACTTGTTCATTTTTTTTCAAGCATGATAAAGCATTACAAGGCAAACACTCATCTTAAGTGAGGTCCACAGCCTTTGCAAGAAAGGGTAGATGGTCCCACAAAGGTGTAGAGAAACAAGCTCGATAGATTATTCTCTTTTAACCATGCTGCATGTTTGTTTCATGTTATTGAATACATAAGAATGATAGGAATTTCATTTCTAAGAATTGATTAAAATTGAAGTAATAAATATGAAATTTCAAAGATGACCATCAAATTATCTCTCCTCCAAGAAAAAATAAATTAAAGGAATGTGGAAAATAAATACCTAACTATAGCCTTTGTAATTCAAATTCTGTGATAGTGAGGGCTGCCGTTGTGATTTTACTTTATATCCCTCACATGTGAACTCATATCCTCAACTCATTTGTTCTAAGATTCATATGTGTTCCAAGCAAACAGACACATCCCATCAATTCAAAAATCTCTGCACTCTTTACATACTTCTGTGGATGCCGCATGAACAAGGGTGCTATATCTCTTTCACATATCTAAATGTGATTGACAAAGATTTGGGATGGAGACATCGGGTCAAGATTTTACTTTAATGAACACAATAAAATTAATTATATAATTTTTTATTCATACAATTTCTTTTTGTGTTTTCGAGTAAATCTTATCTAAAACCAATATATGAGGAGAGTTTTTGTTTTGATTGGTTTGGATTTCCAATAGACTAGTCTTAAGGCCCGTGCGATGCATAGGATAATATTTAATTTAATCCAACTAAAAAAATAATAGAAAAATACAATCTTTTCCCTCTATCGTCTCTCTAACCAAGTTTCATGCTTTTCTCTTTCTGGGTACCTCCCTTTGATTGGTTTGAATTTCCAATAGATGGGTTAGGGGTATTTTGGTAATTGTATCGATTTTTTTTTTACTACGAAAGACTTTCTTAGAGGATAAGAAAGTGGAAATTATATATACAATTTAATCTGTAGCTCCAGACTCTGAAAAGAGTCCAGATGTGAATTGGTCCTCTTTTTCCATGGACGTAGGCGCAAGCCTAACTATTATGCTCACAAATTTTCCTCGAGTATGAGACTTGCGTCTCCTCTTCTAATGTCACACATTATCCTTCCCTAACTTCTCTACGGTATATATATTTTTAGTCTCATCCCTTAGCTTTCTTTTCCATCAAAGGAAGTGCTTGAAAAATGACTCTAAGCAAAGGGTAATTCGTGTTTAGAATTTTGATTCGGTCACCGTTGTTTGATATAGGGATGTTTACTAAAAAAACGACTTTGTAATTAATTGTTAATCAGCGATTGATTTTTTTAAAAATTACTCCAAGAGTGCTTTGAAAAAACCTTTGGAATTTGTGGAATGGCAAACATGACGATAGGTCGCGACACCTATCGGTTCCTAACAAAACCCTATTTCCTCATTTCCTTCATCAACCTCAATTCCATTCTCCTTGACATTTCTTGACGATCTGAAAGAGAGAAAGATTTGGGATTCCCTACTAGTGGACAACTTTTGGAAAATTTATAAATTCTGCGTTCACGAATTCTTATAATAAGGTTACAAATTCTTGTAACTGTTTCAATCCTTTCACAAGTATAAACTAAAGCATTACAAGACTTGAAAACGAATATGTGCCTTCTCATGGGTTTTGTGGGGCACATTAATGTGGGCTAGGCTAAGAAAAAAGAAACTGGTTCTCAAGTATTGACACGGATTTTTCTTCAAGACAAAGCACTTTATAATTAGTGAGAAATAAGCATGTGTCTGAGAACGGCACTGTACCCGACTGGTAAGAAACGGTAGTTTTCACTTAGCTCCCAAAATTTGAATCATGAGTACGCCGCCTCTTTCCACGTGTGCGGTCTCCTTTTCCACGTGAATGGACTGTCTTTCTGTGTATGAGATTTCTTTTCACGTATGCGGGCTCATTTGTCCTCGTCCCCTTGGTGGGGAAAAAAAAAGTTTTACATTAATGATTAATCCACTCCATTTTCTTTTAAACAATGCTTGGAGCTTGGAGGTGAAAGAGGTATCAAATGGATTCTTATAGTGATGGATTTGTCCTAGCTGATTAACATAAAATATCAAAAGATCCCTGGTGAAAATATCTCTGAAAGGACGGCCTTACAACGCTTATTGGCACCTTCAACGACCAAAAGAATCAAATGTTTCGGTGAAAATATCTCTGCCATCCATTTTTCCTCTTCATTTCCACTTTGACGGCTTTGAAAGCGAGACGACTCTTGCGTGCTCGTAAAACTTATCCCCAAGTTTGATACGAATCTAAAATTTATATGAGACCTCAACCCGCTGAGGGAGTTTTCCTACACCAAAATGAAGATTGATTCACTTATGATCTACCATATTCCACATGACTGCCACCAAATTGGCACAAATTTTAGTGGCTACAAAAGTTGCTGGCTCCGTATCTCACGGGCTGAATCAGATCCAGACCCAAGAGTATTAGATTTGATTTGGGGATTTAATTGCAGGTTGTTTTGGAGGTTGTATTAGTATTTGATGATGGGCTGTTTGGATGTGGGTATCCAGATTCAGGAAAAGATGGAAATTTGGATAGGAATGGGTTTCCATGTTTGCATCCGACAATAAAAAGGGGTTTGAGTTGATTTAATTCATGAAAAGATGATTCAAAGAACTGGAATTTTGAAGGTGGAAAGTTGGATCTACATTGGATCTCACTTGAATCACCCCATCTATCCTCCTGAGAAGTTTGGATTCAGAGTCTAGTCCAACCAAGAGAAGTACGCTATGCTAATGTGCCTTGGATGATCCACGTCCACGGGTCAAGCACTAGTGAGCACATCGAACTATCCATGTGGCTGAGAGCTCTCACAGCCTTGGCACAATGACGCAATTATTAGGATCGTGCTCTACCACTGAGCTAATAGCCCTTGCAGGCTCCCCTGCGTTGGCAGGGGCACAGGGATATTAAAATGGAGATCTTATTAACCTGTTTCTACGGTTCATTGGCATTTGGTGTGGGTTTGCTTCTAGAGGCCTTTACTTGTTCTCTTGTGTTTCAGTTCCTTCCTAAAGGCCTGGACTTACCTGATGTGCGTGTCTTGTGGGGTCATGTGTGGCCCCGAGGGAATAACCCATTTAATTAAAATTGCCATTGGGATACCCACACCATTAAAAAAATAAAATAAAATAACTCTAGTTAGTAATTGCGCAAACAAGGCTATTAGGTTGACCATTTTATGAAGGGCTTTTGTTGGTTGTGGCCATACCCGTCAATTGAAAACAACCCAACAATACCCCCACTTGAAAAATAAAAATCCGATTATATGGGCCTACTAAGCAATATATCAGTGGGCCCCAAAGATGAACTGGCGCACTAGGAGGATCCAGATGACCTTATAGCCTTATACACATAACATGAGTAGCAGGAGAAACAACACAGTGGGGTTATTTTACTCGCCAAGTGTCCTAAAATAGTCAGGGATATTTGTGGGCTACCATCGAATCTATTACGACTTTCCAACACTTCTTTCATTCACTGTTGAGCGACCAACCCGGCGAATGCGTGGAATTATGACTTTCCAAAACCCACAGGATGAGCCGTGCTGCTTGTCCCGATTTTTGGCCCGGCAGTGGCACGGCTCCCGATTTTTAGGATCCAACGGCACCCATGGGAGCCGTGCCACGTCCCGGAATAAAAGTCCCGGGACAAGTAGACTTTCACCCACAGATATGTGTGGGCACAAACCCAGGCGAATGCGTCATAAAGGATATAACAGAAACGGATGTATGCCATATAAAGTATCCAAGGCTGACATACAATAAATTAAAGAGATTCAAGGAGTAATTGAAGTGACTAAAATTTAAACAGGAAAGTTTTGACTAAAATTTTATTTCAGCTATTTAATTGAAAAGAAATTCTTGAAACAGCATGAAATTAATAACTATGCTGCTGCTAATGTAAGTCTTTTCACTTAGTAGGGATACATATTTGATTATGATCTATTTCAAGAGAGAAATATTTCAGAGGGCGCAAGTAGGAAATACCATTAAAATTAGATGAGATTAGAGTTATAATTAAGCTATTGATATTGTACTCTATAAATAACCATTGACTATTCTCAACGAAATATCTTGAGAATTTAGCAAGATATAGTTGCTGAAGTTCTACACATGCATTTTGTTTTGTACAATCATCTAATTGCATATGACGATCATGGGAAGGTTTATGAACCAATTGAAATAATAATAAAAAGATAACTTGAAGGATGAAGAGAGCATACCGTCATAGCAATCTCTGCCATGTACTCCATCCTAGCAGAATGTTAAGACCTGAGCCCAAGATTAAGACTAATTCTGAGATAATCTCAAGTCGTGGCGCATACTTACTCCTATGAACTTCAATCACATCAAAATTCACAAGAGATATCATTACACATTATGTGGAATATAACAATTTACATTGCTTATATGTACAAGAAAATTCATTTACATCATGTACAAGTTCATCTCTTGCATATTTAATACAATGCAGGGATCAAAAGTATGAAACGTTTCAAAACCACTTTTAATTTCATTCAACTCAAATTTTCCTTTTAAGTTTTCGTTTCAATATCATACTCATTTGATATTGTTTCACTTCCATTCCATTAGCCCTCCTGGAGGAACCTAATCAGTCGTCTCCGTTGGCGCTTTGGTCTCAGAAGGACAAGCATGGAAATTATACCTGTAATGCCATCAATAACACTATAAATTTGATAATTCAGCAATGTATAAACAATTATATGATTTCATATGTTAATTTATAAATCCAATATGTCTAAACAATGTTAGACCAATACCAATTACGTAAAAACCCAAAATCCAAAATCTATTGGACTTAAAATGAGTCCCCCAATCGGTCGGACCGTTAGTACCCTGACAGTATCAAGTTCGCTCGAGCAAATTACTATTCGCTTGAGCGGACCAATACAGAACTATGTTCGCTAGAGCGCACTTAATGTTCGCTCAAGCGAACTCTTCAGAATTTCTGTCAGCCCAAATAGAACTTTGTTCGTTCGAGCGATATCCCTGTTCGCTCGATTGAACACTCACAGAAGACAGTTCGCTCGAGCGGACTCTTCAGAATTCCAAATCCGAAATTCTCAACAGCTCTCTCTTCTCATTCAAACCATTCACAACCTGCATATACAATATGGAACCTCCTGTTCCCTTCTTCAAACATCATTTATACACATCCATACACTTTTATTCACTCTTCAATCCATTCTAACATCATTTAAGAAATTCACAAAACAAATCAAATCACTTACAAAGAAACTAAAACTGAAACTCATCTTATACAAAGATAAACAACAAATCCCACTTTCCAATAGCATATGATTTCAAGGAAAGGTTTATACTCGCCTTATAGTTGAGGTAGACACAAAACCCCTTTCTTTAAATCTTTATTTGATTCAAAATCACTAACTTTCAAACCTCAAGGAAGATGATGATGAAGTTGACCCTAACCTTTGCACACTTCAAGCTAACAAATCAATGAAGAAAACAGAAGGAAGGAAGAAGAACTGAGCTAAATTCCAATTTCCAGCACTTACAGAACTCAAGAACCGACTGAAAATGGTTCTGGGTTCTTCTCTACACCATATAAAGAACTCTTTTGCACTTTAACCCATTTACTCATAATATTTTCAGTTTAAGTCAAATCAATGCCTATTTGACTCATTTCAACTCAAATGAAAATGTGTGTATTATGAAAGTTATTGTACTCCTTGAGATACACACGATGGTATCAACTTTCATAACATTCGATGAAATACGCTAAAATCCGTATTTACGAAAAAATCCTTAATTTCACTAAATTGAATCTAAATTCAACTCAATCAAGTCAATTTCTTTCAAATTCATTCCATTATACTTAATTTATTTATTTGAGACTAATTTGATCCATCTTAATCATTAATCACCATCAAGTTAATTAATCATACTTAATCCACATTAAGCTTGATTAATTAGAGTTAATCTGGGGTGTAACACAGAAGCAGTTGAATTTTCCTCTATTACTGCCATACCCACAGCATCCATTGGTGACCTCGCACAACATACAATCTCCATCTCCTGAATCCCAATCCAAATCGAACACCTTAAGCAGCAACCCACGAAAATCAATATAGTTACCACCCTCTGCCTCGCTTGCCAGCACAAGGACCACAACACTCTCCTCACAATACTTCATTCAAACTCTGGAACATCTCCCCCACGAAACACAAAAGATGTCTTGTTGTTATCAGTTGGATTCCCCAAACAACGAATTTCCCCTCCGTAACTGGAATTAGCCGAAGAGCAATTGAAGAAAAAGGTAAACTTCAAGTTGAGCGGGCTGTAGTCTAATAGAGGCAAGGTGTTGGGTGGCGTTGTAGTGTTGTGATGTAGTCTTGGGCAGATCTCGCCCATTAGGTCCATGTCGAAGAGGTTGATGGTGGTTTCGGTGTAGTTGATGTTTCTGACATAGTACTACTTGTGGTGGTCAGGGAGATGAAAGATGGGTTGGTGTTGGATGTTGCAGGAGATGTTGAAGCCTGGGTAGCCACAGTAATGGGGCGTAGGGGCTCCATTGGAAAGCCAGAAAGGGTAGCTGATGGTGAGGTTGCCACATGTGGTGGAAGGGCAGGCTGGAATTGTGCGATTTACTGGATATCCATTGGAAACGGTCAGGATGAAATTGCACATTGAAGTGTAGCTGTATATGAAGAGGTGGTGCGGATGAGACATTGAATGAGCCGCCAAGAAAATTGCAGGAGACGTGAAAGGTGAAGGTATGGGTGTTTATTTATTATTAATATTGTCGAATTGGGTGTTGTTTCACTTGTTTGACTGTTGAATGGCAGAGGTATTATAAATTGGGATTTATTCAGGTGAGCACAGTTCTCACATGAGTTAGTGAGAAGTCTGCTCACAGCCGTTGGATTATCAAAATGATCCAACGGCCAAGGAACAACATATTTAAAGTAAAATAAAAATGGAAGCCCGCTCATTCATTTTCATTTCCTCTCCCCACTCCATTATCTCTTCCTCTCCCTCTGCCTGTTCTCCCTGAAAAAGACCCAAATCCGAACGATACCCTACCTTACCTCCCCCTCCCCACATCTCCATTGGCCAGACGAAATACTATTTTCGTCTCTCCCTCTTCGTCTCAGATCAAATCCGCAGCGGGCTCTATTTTCACGCGTCCCACCTATAAAAAGTAACCAGTGAAGAATTCAAAAAAGGAACTCTCTGCTCTCTTCGATTCTCTCTCCTACCCAACTTATAGAAAACCCAACTTCCCCTCCCACCTTGGCTTTCTCTACAACATCTCCCATCCCACTTCTCCTCTGAGACATCGGCAATGGCTTTTTTGAAAGAGTTTTATTGGACTATTAGCAAAATAGTACGGTGGGTTTTAGGGAAGAGGAAAGGCAGATTCGTTTTCTACCCAGGAACATCCCTCTATGTATTTGTCTCTACCTCACTCTCTCGTAGTTCCTTTCCCTCCCCTGAAACCATGACCAGTCCCTCTCTGACCTCCCCTGTGAAAGTAACTACTGAATAGTGGGTTAGTCCAGTGGGCTCTAATTTTGCATCATATTTCCATGACTTCTAACTTAATCCAAACGATACTCCCCTTTTCACCTACAGATCTAATGTTGGGTTTTCTTCGTAGAGAACTGATCCAAATCAGTCAAGTGGGGATTCTCTCCTCCCTTTCTCCTCAAACCCCAACTCCTTGTTATGGTATAAATGTTAGTTTTGTTAGATTTGTGTAGTTCCCATTCTCTCTTTTCTTGCTCTCCCATTCTCTTCAATTTGAAACTCTTCAGTGGGTATTTTTTCTCCTTTTTTTTTTTTTTTTTCAAAATGGATTACAGAACAGCCAAAATGCTAAAACATTTGGAAGTTACCTCCATTCAAACCCAAGTTTCACTTAAATTTTTTTTAAGACAATGGTACACATTGCAAGTGGCAAAAGTCAATGAAGAACTTAATGTGTCAAGTGGAACACATTGGCATAAGTAATTGCAATGCCGATGTAAATATGAGAAACATTTCATTGAATTGAATGTATCCTTTTCCTTTTGGTGTGTGATAGGGAGAAATCAAAATCCAGCAACCATGCGGCTGCAAAAATTTCCATGATATTAGGCCCACCTTGAAGCATGCCAACTATGCCTGCTGGAAATACTTTTCTCTTGAAACTAGATCAACATATTTGCAACTTGAATGTGCACTCAATCAGCCACTTAGATTCTGGATGAAAGGGAAATGGGAAGGACCACCATGAAGTAGACCTCACATTGTGGGAAGGAAGACCAATATTAGTGACCTAAATAAGGTCCTCACCTACCTCATAAGTAAGATTAACCCAAGTTGATTAACTTAAGGCCCTCCTGTGATTAATTTAATTCCATGTTCACAACTCCGTCCAAATAAAGGAGCACTTACACATCAAACCTTGTCCTCTGGCTGTAGTTTTCACGACTAATTATTCTTTGCTAAAATCAACACATAGCAAAATCCATTTTTGCATCTATACAAACAAATGACTAAATCCTTTTGGGATGTAAATGCATTCTGCCAAATCATTCATATTTGTCTTTGTCGGCCTCAGATCTTGACAAGCACAGGGACTATAGAACTGGTAAGAACAAATGCAGTCATTAGTAACATGAAAATAACATTACACCAGAATAGTATTCTTATGCCAACAAAATAGAGAATCACAGATCACTCCATAGTCGTAATCAAGGTCGGAACAGGGACATTGATTTATTTGTTATGAGGTTTGGGCGATTTAGGCTGTTCGGAAAAGGAATTTGGGGATTTAGGGTAATGGAATTTGAGTGCTATGGGATTTAGGGATTTAGGAGATTTTGAGATTTAGGATATTGGGGCTTAGGGGATTAAATGTTGTAAGCCTTAAGGATTTTGGGTTTAGGATACATAGATTTAGGGGCTTAGCATCACGTAGATGGAAACTCGAATGTGCGGGAATGGGGATGAGGGTCTGGAACAAGGGACACCTTGAGAGAGAAAGAGAAGGGAGAAAAGGGTGGGGAAAGAGAGAGAAAGAGTCTCAGATAGCCGTTGTTGTCTCGACGTTTGATGCACCCGTCGTTGTTGAGGGAGAGAGGAAGAGTTTTGGGAGGAGAGATGGGAGAGAGAGAGGAGATTTTGGGGGCTTTTTTCGTTGGAAAGGGGGAAAATGAAAATGAATGGCCGGGTTCCATTTTCATTTACTTTAAATATGTAGTGTCCTGGCCGTTGGATCATTTTGATAATCCAACGGCTGTGATCAAATTTCTCACAGATTATGTGACAACTGTTCTCACTTGAATAAATCTCATATATATAAATATATTTTTTGCTACTATAATGGTTGACAGATGTCTGGGCCTCATAATTCTCTGTGGTCACTCCCATATATCTATCAATTAGTGGGGTACCTCTTTAACTTAAACAAATGCATCGGCTACTCGAGTACGGTCCGGATAATACTGGAGTCCGGTTGGATCCCCTGCCGTGTCGGTGTAACACAGTGGGGTCCTTATGTGATGTATGGAATAGTGGGACCCACTCCTGCTGGAACTAAATTTTAGAACATATCCGTGGAGAGTTGAAAGGGATTTATGTCGAACGTTCTTAATTATCAATATATGGGCCCAATCATAGAGATCATGGCATGTGTTACACGGTTCATCTGTTTTTGCAGCAATGGGATCCGGGCTCGGCATCATTTGATAACGGGGTATTACTTTTATATCTAATTCCAGATCTACATCAGGACCTGATCACTAGTTGGGACACAAAATTGTCTATACTCCTTGTCATCTATCTAGCGGGGTACGTTGGTTAACAGTGTAATCTTTATTTTTATTTTTTTTTTCCTACTACGATGGTTGACAGAGTAAAGAAGCAGCGTCTAAAACAACATCAAGCTGAGAGGAGGAGAAGAGATGCTTCCCCGCCGAAGGACACATGTATAGATGCTGTTTACCCTTGCAGTAGCAGGTGGGGTTTGTAGGAGAATCTACATTATAACCGCAGTGGCCATTGGATTAGATGTAGTCCCACCAACGATGGTCGGGGTCAACCGCAGACCATGTGACCTCGAATCCCTCTTTCAAAACATCATTCCAATCATCCGGGTTGAATAAGAGCCGATTCATATTCCTTGTGAGGATCGGGATTTCTATCACTTGACAACCCCCAAATCCCATTGACCCTTTTTCTTCTATAGACATTCTGCTTGCATAAAAACCGTGACTGCTTGATTGATTTGATACAGATAGGCAGTTGAGGGGTTTAATATTGAATGGATTTGGCTGGTCTTCAACAAGATTAGCGCAGTTGTAGAGGAAAAAGAGTATGCCATCTTCCTCGATGCGATCTCTACTGTAGTAATAATGAAAGAGTTTGAAATCACGAGTGGTGTTCCTGGAAGGACAAAGGCATGAATTGTCTCTGTTGTGATCAAAGTAATCCTTATCAACGATGGTGACTGTTTGATTCTCATAATTGATCTCCTCAACGTGATACTTGTGCCATTGAATCACAATCTCAGAGGAATTGTCCGTCCGATTGCATTTGATTTCAAACTTTTTTTCATAGGAGCAGTATTCTGGATAGTCCTCAGTCCAAAAGGGATAGATGATGTCGTGTAGGACCTTCCCGCATTGATATGGGAAAGAAGAGCAGTCGCTATGTGATTGATTGACCTCCCGAGAAGAAGATGAAGATGAAGCTGACATAAAGAATAGAAACAAAAGGAGGAGGAATGATTTTGGGAGGGATTGATGAATTGGGAAGGTTTTCGTCATGGGGCTCTAGGTAGCAGCTGCAACTATAGAAAGGAAGGATTTTGGATATCAGAACCTGAAATGAGAGCAAGGGGTTTTTTCCCCTTTATTTTGAGAGTGAGAGTGAGAGTGAGAGTGAGAGAAGTACGTGGCATTTTCAACGTAATATGACTTTTCAACTAATTTCATACACGAGCATTATGCCATATTCTTACACATGAGTTGTGGATTATTTTCTCCAAAAAGATACTACACCGTACATCGTTGTATATGAATAGAAGATTAGCGTCACCGTCAAAGTCTAGCCCTTGAATTTTCCTTCGCAGATACATGGTCAACGAGAACTTGACTAAGTAAATGAGTGGGCCACCTGGAATATAAAGGTGTTAGAATTTCTTCTCCGTGTGGGGACACAAAAGGAAGGAAAGTGATCGATTGGAGTCTCAACACCATGGAAACTAGTGCCGGGTGATCTCATCTTCATCAAAACTGTCGGACATAGACCAATTCATTCATACAGGGGTAAAATTTGAATGTATCCAGTAAAAAACTTGTAGGTAATTTAGGGCGGTTCAGAAATTCAATAGGTCGAGCCCCACTGGAAAATTTCTGTACTCCTTTCAATTTTCATCCACCGGGGAAAGCGTGAGGGATCCAGGTTGTTAGGCTAGGCTTCTAAACTTAGGACAAAAGGTGCATCTGGGCCATTTTCTGCCTGTTGCAACCTGCGCTTGAACCCACACCCAACCCCCAAGAGGGAGGATTTTCATGTACCCTGCACTACTTTGCAGTGGGCTGATCAGGTAGTAGAAGGCTTTGGTCCACCTCGAACTCAAACCATGACACGGCAATTCTTCTTTGGATTGGCCCATTAACCATAGCCAGGGCCCACTTCTAGACCGTGTCATCAGAGAAACTGGGTTGAAAGCTCCAGGTCCATGCATGTGAACTTGTCGTAGTTAACGCATTTGCACTTTTCGGAACTGAATAGATGGATGCCCATTCACAATTAGTGGGTTATTGAGTCAGAGATTAATTAGATGCATTTTCACTTTTTCAGGTAAAACTCATCGACCTTGTCGATCAAAATGCCATCTACCGTTCAACATCAATGTTCTCAATCGGTCTAAACCACCAAATTGTGGTTCAATATATATAAGACTCGAGGGCCTGTTTGGATCATCATATGCGAAAGTAGATATTACACCTTGAAAATAGTACTCCCGTGAACTAGCAAAATAGCACCTTCTTGAAGGATCATTGTTCTTCACACCCCTAAGTGTTTTTTTTTTTTTTTTTTTTTACTACTCCTGCTAAAGGAAAGATTCATCATTAGAGCACCCATCCAAATTCATAATTCGAAATTATCTTAGAGTAAAATGTTTCTGCACTTTTCACTGAAAAGTGACTTTTGATCATCTAAAATATGGTTAATTAATAAGGAAGACTTCTGAAGAAGAAAATATGGACTACCATTCGATTTAAATATGTTTATATCTTTTCTATAACTCCTTAAATTCTCTACTTTGATGGATGATATTTCTTGAAAAATCAGCTATAGTGAAATGAAAAAAAAAAAAAAGAGCCCTTAAGAATGCTCCAAATTCTGAATCTTCAAATGCATTTTCAAATTTCACATTTAGGAATCAGATTAGAATTCGCAACAAGATTTGACGGCACTTGAAATTTTCAGACAAGAATAAATGGAAGAAGGGAATTTTACCTGAAAAAAACCATTAAAGTGGAAAAGACCATCAAACTTCAATATAGACTATCCCACTACTTTTTATTATTATTATTTTGTTGAGCAAGGATATCGCTGCTCGTATCATCTTCTTCTTCACTTGCATTCGAGGTTGCCGCCAGGTTTTGAAGAGATTGATTCTCCTCCAGAGCTTATGATTATTCAGATTCTTTCTTAAAGAAGAATATCTTAGATTGAAATAAAAACCTTCAGTGAATTTGATAGCAAGACAAAATAAAAAATGAAAAATCTTTACAAACTCCTCTTACTTCTCATTGAATTCATAAGTAATTTGAGAAAATCTGACTGAATTGATTCGAGTTCTTTACAAATCTTTCAATGTCTCGATAAAGGTTAAGGCTTTCAAATTCTTTCAAATCTTTTAAAGTCAACGTTGGAGCGCTAGTTTAAATTTACAGAAAGAAGGGGTCGGAAGATTGTGAATGCCAGTTGGTGCTTGGCAATGGTGACTAGGTTGCAAGTTGGTAGGTTAAATTTGTGTGGTTGCTTGATTTGCAGGTTCGAAGAAGATTTGAGAAAACAAGGTGAGTTCATGCTCAGTTGAAAAGGTAAATAGTGAATATGAATAGTGGAGATGAAGGTGATGCGGTGAATAGTGATAACATCGATATTATTGCACAAATATATAGGTGAGCAGTGATATTGCTGCTCGGCACAAAATAAAAAAAAAAATCAGAAGATGGCATTCGGGACCAGTCCCATGTATAAAGAACTTTGAACAACTTTTTTTTTTTTTTTTTTTGTCTCCACCACATTTAAAGAGATTTTCTTATTAGAATCCCCAAGAAAGAGAAACAAAGAAAGAAAACTGGAAAGGTCGAGAGGAGTTTTCCATCCCTACCCGAAGTACCACAAGTCAAAAGCGCATCAGTAGGGAAGCTACAACGAAATGGGTACATAAGGACAAAGGGAAGTTTTGAAATGGTACCCTCCACTACATACCTTCTAATGGACGGTTGGGACTAGTCTAATCAATAAGAATTAATTAGATTAAAGTCTAAATTAACAGCTCTGATTTAAGTTCTAAATTAGAATTAGTTTGTTTGGTAAATTATAAAAACATACTCTTATTTTATGAAGTAATTGGGGGATCTATTTTTGCATGAGGAAAGGAATGAGAGAGGAGTGAGATATAAGATTAGGCTCAAATTAAGGAGGAGTAGGATAAAATAAATGAGTAGATGAGTTACTTTATTCTAATTGAAACCATGTCTTTTGGGATTTTTCAATTTAAAATGTATTGAAGCTCTAATCTCACTGCTTAATATTTTATTTTGACATCAAATTTATATATCCAAAACACTAACAAATCGAGTAACTATAAAGAATCATTATTTTTTAATCATATTTTTAAATTATTTATTTAAAATAAAAAGGGCATAATTAAATTACACTCTCAACTCAAAACCGGTAAATCACCGATAGGCAAAGATCTTGGTTTATTTTACTTTTTCCTTTTTTTTGACTAAGTTAATGAAGACTTGGATAACAATACAAGGCCTCAAGTGGATCGTTAAAAAATAAAATAAAAATAAACGTACCGTGTTGACAAATCGATTGTGAAGAATCTTAATCTTAATACTCACAAATTTAACATTTTTTAACTACTTCGTGATCAATTTCATCTTACATACCGGTTTCTAAATGTGATGTACACTAGGCACCCTTTTTTCCAGTCAAATGCTAAGACAAATCTTGACCTTTCAGTTTGTTAAAGACAAAACCTTGACTTGACTTGACTTAAAAACCGACTTGACTTGGAGGGAATAATGTCCGAATGAGTCAGACTCGGTCTACTAAGATTTTTTATTGACTCAGTGAACTTTGGACTCACATTGGTGAGTTGAGTTTCAGAACTGCATAAAATAATATCTATTAAAATTCTGTCTTTTTTGCTGTTATTATTTATTAGATGGTCAAGTTGTGTTTTTATATACTATCCATCGAGTGGATACATTTAATCTTCTTAATCTTATCATTAACTTTTAAACTAATACAACATCTCAGCCCATATGTAATGGTATTAGCCTTGCATAAGGGGATTTGTAATTGCATTCTAAAACATTGATAAGATTATTGGTTTAGCAAATAATTTCTTTGTTAGATTAGTTGGTAGTTTCAGGAGTTGTGCCAAAATGGGGAATGTTCTCCGTATAGAAGATTGCATGCTTCTCATACACAGTCCAGCTCGTGATGTCCATATTGATGCAAGTTTATCTTATTAAAATTAATGGCTTTAATGTGGTTTAATGATCACAAGGCCATGTGCTCCACCACTTCCATTGGATAACTCATTAATGGTATCTAGCTGATGGTGAGGTTGCCACATCTGGTGATTTGTATTCAAAAATGATGATTTGAGCTGATTTTTGAGTTTTACTCTTCATTTAGAAAGCGCAGTGGTCTATTAGAATTCAAACCATTCACAACAATACAACTTCTTAATGCTCTCTTTTAGAGTTGATTGATTCGAGTCAAAGTATGTCCTGTTATTGGATTGATGACATGTCAATCACACCAACTCTACAGTTAAATACATGATCAAATGAAACATGGTGCCAACTGCAATTACACATTTTGATAAATGGTGTATTAGTATTGTGATTTTTTTTTTTTTCATTTGTGGCATTATATTCAAATTTTTTTTATTTGGCATTATTTTCACTTTTTCAGTTTTAGGTTAATTCGCCTAGAGAAATTAAATTTAGAAAGTACAAAATAATGACTCATTTTATTTTAAGGGCAAAAAACTGTGGCTATTTTGAGGGCAGAACAATGGCCCACTTTAAGTTATCGACAGTGTGCTTTTTTAAGTGGGCCCCACACATTAGTTTAGCAGAGGCCTTGCACTCAAATGCATTTGTAAACCGTTCTGAATTTACCCTGACTGAAGGGAAAAAAGTGTCGATTGAATTTTGAGTGCAGTGAGACAGCTGTTGGAGTTGGACTTCCTGGAAAGAACCAGGAAGATGGGTTGGTCAGGGAAAATTCAGTGGGAGCTATGGTAGGGGCAATGGTACATCTGTACAGTCACAGGGCCTCTTGTTAAAAAAATAGAATGAAATCACAACGCTAGCCACTCTCTTCAAATGGATGGCAAAACTACTGTAAGTTGTCAAGTTCCAGAATCATTGGGTTATTTGATTGGTGTAGTGGGGCGGGGGCACTCATTTTAAGCCAGACTCTTCTATGGATAATATGTAGTGCTAACTGTGGAAGATGAAATGACTGCATTGCATAAACTTTGCTATAGTTGTTCTTTTAATTAAGGTCCTGTTTGTTTTAAGTAATTGAATTCTCAAGAATTTTATAAATTTATGAGAATGGTTTAGAAATGAAGAGTCAAAGGTGTATATCTAATCTTGATAGTCAAACAACTTCCTCTTTAATGAAAATTGAATCAAGGAAAGGAAAGATGAGGAGTGAATACCCAGTTATAAATCTAGTAATTCAAATCCTTGAAACTTCCATATGGAGCACTACCTTACATCCTTTCACCTCTGACTCCATATCCTTCATCCCCACCTCTTAAATCATCTCTTCTAGTGGAGCGAATTTGACCATGAATTAATATATATGGACTTTCTAGGTATTTTATGCAAACAAACAGGCTCTAAGAAACCCTTCAATTAATACATGTGAAGAAAATAATTTTAAATTCAAGAAAAAAATTGCAGTCTCTCTAACAAACTCTTATACCAAATATTAACACATCAACATTCTAAGCTAGTTCATCAGCCGGCTGGGCTCACCTCAACAAGGCTCTAGTTAGAGTTTGGCTAATTGTCTCATGAGGCAAGTTCAAGCTAAGTTTTCCTCAGCTCTGTTTGATGGGAAGATATTGTCTAATGATTGAAGCTCAAGCTAGCTTTTGCATTCTTTGAGTTGACACGGGCTTGAGATGGTTCATTCCACGTTCAAGCAAAATGGCCGTGCTCTTTTTATCTAGGGATTTTGGAGACTTGTTTAAAGTTGTTAGGTTCTGGTACAACCCTCGTGTGCACTCATGATAGAGTGATGCTCGAATACATTCCTAACACAACGAACAGATCATAAAATTATTATTCTGCCGTTTTCATCACCAATTGATTTTAGGATAAGTCGTTGCGAAATGAGGTCTAAGAATCTAGAAAAGTCAACCACGACTTGGTCCGAGGTTGGCTTGTTTGCACTTACCCCCGAGACTATTTGAGGAAGGTGGGTTGTTGTGGACGTGGAGTTGTTTAACATTTTTATTAGGTATGATTGGAGTTGTTTAGCATGGATACTCTAAGGGGGTCATTTCCGTTTCAATACTGTTGTTTGCTCCTCCAACTTCGCTTGGGGTGAAAATTCAACATATTTAAATGAAGTTTTACAGAAAAAATTTAGCACAAAAGATTTTGTTAAAATTAATGTTGACATGATGTATAATAAGGAGATCATTCAAATCCAAATTCTAGAAGATATTTATATTATAATGATATCTTGAAATTTCTCATAGTAGAAGAAAAACTCATTCATATATATAATAGTGCGGATCTTTCTTGTTTTGGCATTAGTGTCGTAGAAGAAAATGATCTTGAAGGTGAACAAAGAAAAGGTTTTGGTGGCATTTCCAAGCTTCCAAGGCTTCCTTCCAGCATCTCCACCACTTTAGTCATTGATGGTAGGTTTGTTGGATCAGTTTGTATGCACCATAAACCCACTAACACCATTTTCCTCCCAATGTCTGCTTCTGCTTCTGACTGGAATCCAAGCAATGCTAGACTTTCTTTAAGCTCTATGTGCTTATACACCCAATGTGGAAAATAAATCTCGCTGGTTTTCTCTGCTTTTGCATCGATATTCTTTCTTCCCCCAATCATTTCTAGAACCATCATTGCATAGCTATAAACATCAGACTTGTGAGAAATTGTCATGACCAGAGCCCGAGATCAGAGTAATCAAGGCTTAACTCCGGGTCGTGAAGACAATCATACTTACTCCCGTAGAGTCCGAATTAACCGAAGTTAAGACGAAATCCACAAGGGATCAATCATGCGAACCTGTCAAATGTACATTTTTGCGGAATATATATATATATATATATTGACAATTGCAGATTATATAAAAGTACTTTACATCAAAAGTAAAGTTCACTATACAATTTTCATTTCCTAACACGTCAACCACTGCATATTCAAATACAATGCAGGTGACATCTACGTACTATTCAAAATGAATATACAAAAGTATTTACCAAAACATTCCCATGATATATAATAAGTTTATTCTAAGATTTCCAAAACAACTTTCAAAATGTTCCAGTTCACTCGCCCTCCGATCTATGTCCATTCAATTAGACCTTCTGTAGGAACCGGATTGGCCTCCTCCGTTGGCGGAATGGCCTCTGCGTGACCGGGACGGACAATTGGGCCTGTAATGTCATTAATAACACTGTGAACATGACGGTTCAACAATGTATAAACAGATCTTTAATAGTACATGCTATCATTCATAATAACCCTATTCAATTCAACCATTAAACAATTCTATGCAATTTCAGAACCTGTACATTGGAATCCAATGGAGTTAAGTAATATCAATTACTTGATGGCAACTACAATAGCATTTATTTCATTCAATTCTTCCCAAAAGGAAATATGTTTTCATATTCATTCATTTCATTGATTTACAGTGAGTACCCATTATTAGGCGGCTTATCATTCAATGACTTTTCAGTCTAATATATGTGTATATGTGGGATCTACCAGCGTCTTGATCAGAGATCATTAGCATCACCACGGAGCTCCGGAACACCCCATCCATCTACTGCAGTAGAATTATTTATTCATTCATTGCATTATTCGGTTTAGCTCAATAACGAGCTTAAGAAATTACTATGTAGTGCTAGACTCGGGAATTACATCAAATTCATTAATTCTATTCAAGTTCGTAATCAAATCTCTAAACCAAACAGATGGGTGAAACGCTCGTTATTGAATGTACGTGTTATTTTTTATGAACATCACTTTAATAGTAGTTTGTACATTTGCTAACCTTAGCTAACACCTATGAAAGTTTAAATAATACAATATTTGATGAATATCACATCGTTTAGCCTCAAGACTACGCTATAGACCTATTTACACGTAAAGAAATAGTTTTTGATTCAAATATAATCACCTTAGTATGGACTCATTTTGAGTCATCCAATCAATTGGTACTATAGACCGTTAGATTCCACATTCCAAAAGCTTTCCAACGGTATATAGAACTCCAAAATCCGAAGCACGGTTAAAAAGTTATGGCCGATCGAAAATCTGCCAAGATTAAGGGTCTGCCAAGAGTTCGAATGTTACGGTACAGAGTTCGAACGTTCCTGTATAGAGTTCGAACATTCGGGTGCAAAATGCTTCGAGCCAAAAACTAGCAAGGTCAAGAGTTTGAACGTTCAGGCCAAGAGTCCGAACGTTCAGACAAGAGTTCAAACGTTCAGGCTAAGAGTTTGAACGTTCGAGTGCAGAATTTTCAGAACAGAGCCTGAAAAATCTTGTTTTTGCACTGTTTAATTCCCAACTTCTTCTACTCACTTCTAAGTCTTTCCAAAGGCCATTTAAACATAAATTGAGTCTCTAACACTCCATAAATAATTTAACCATCATACTATAATTATTTCATATAAAATGAAATCCTAAAACAATGGAAATTGTTCATAAAACCAAATTTATGTACAATTACAAGTACATATTATGAGAACTGATTATACTTGCCTTGTTGGAGATAATTAACAAGAACTCCTCTTTACTTAGTTGTCTTGAGATTAAAATCTCCAAATCAAAATCTTTTTCTTTCTCAACCTAAACCAATATCAATTCAAAATATAGTTTAAATGAGTTGTTTGTGTTACAAACCAATCCAACTCACTCTATTAACTTGAAAACTCTACAAGGGATTCATGTTACTTACTTTAAGCTTTATGAAAAGAAATTCTTGAGTTCTTTCCCAAGCCCAACTACTCCAAAAATGGAAAACAAGTCGAGGAAGGAGATGAAACATCTTCAAAATCACTTGAACCACTCCAAATCTCAACCTTGGTGAAGAAGAATGGAAGAAGAAGGAAGAAAAAGGGATGAAGAAATGAGTCTAGGGTTTGCAAATGAGATGAATGAGCTCCTTGAAGCTCATTTAGGTTATATAAGCTCTCATTTTGCATTTAAGTCTACAATCTCTCCAAATTTACGATTCAAGTCAAATGAAGGTCCATTTGATTCAACTCTCGCCAAACGACTTCGAGTCTGCTATGAAAGTTATCGTACTCGTCAAGATACACACGTTGGTATCAAGAGTTTCGGTATCCGATAAAATACGTAAAAATTCGTATTTACGAAAAAGTCCTTATTTCTTTAGTTTGAGTCTAAAACTCATTTAATTAATTCAATCTCCTTCATTATCATTTCATTAAGCCTAACTCATTAGTTTTAGGCTAATTCAATTCCATTTGGCCATAAACCATCATTAGCTTAATTAAGCATAGTTAATTAGTATTTATTCTAATCAATTAGAGTTAATCTTGTTTAACTCGGGACGGGGTTTAACAGAAACGCTCCCAGTGTTTCCACAGAACACTTCAGGGGCAATATAACCAATCATCCCTCTTGCATCTAGCATCGATAGAGTACTTTGTTGTTGAGGGCATAGCTTAGCTAACCCAAAATCTGAAATCTTTGGACAAAAGTCATCATCTAGAAGAATGTTGTGAGGTTTAATGTCAAAATGTACAATACGAGTGTTGCAACCACGATGTAGGTACTCTAGTCCCCGTGCAATGCCAACTGCAATTTGGAATAGCTTTTGACAATCCAAAACATGCTGCCTGTTTCCCAGGTTATCAGAGAAAATGAATTTTTCTAGAGATCCTTTGGACATGAACTCGTAAACAAGTGCTCTTTTAGTACCCTCAGAACAAAAGCCTAGAAGAGTAACAACATTAATATGGTAAGTCCTCCCGATGCTAGCGACCTCGTTTATGAATTCCTCACCTTTACCTCCCTTGGAGTTGTTCAAGACCTTCACTGCTACGGGACGACCATCATTGAGCTTGCCTTTGAACACACTACCGTAGCCAAGGACCTTGGCCTAAATTATCCTTGAAAGAGTTTGTCAGCTTTCTTAGCTCTGAATTTCGATATCTTTTAGGAACAAGAGAACAATAGTTTTCTAAAAATGCCTCCACATTGCCACTATCATGTGTTTTGTTTTTCCAAAAGATGGAATTATATGATGACGATCTCCTCACTAGATTGAGTATGAAGACAAAAGAGCATGTCAGAATCAAAATACCAACTCCAATGACTGCACCTGCAAGAGAGAGATTTGAATGAAATACTTTTTGGGCATGCAAATCTCATTACCTTTCACATAATTTTTTTTATTATTTACGAAATAGGGTTTATATGGTCAAACAACTATAAAAGACTGTTATGTGCTCATCTACCTTAATTTTGCAGCATGTTAGTTACCGACCACATTAATTTTGTAATTCACGAACCTTCATCCCAGTTCCTACACAGTAAATGTCACAGCAACCTACCAATCTGATACGTATGTAGAGAAATGGAAAATAGTCTGTTGGAAGGCTAGGGCCATCCAAATGGTGATTATGGAACTAAAGACCATCCCAGACAGGATATATGAGATTTATAGTTTAGTTTCACTGACTGCACACTAACAATACTTAAATTCTTGAATAACAAAACAATTTGATAAGGCAAACGGGTGATCATGAGCCGGCCTGGCCAGGCTATGGATATCTAAGCCTGGCCTGACTTTAGAAAGATAGGCCCTAGCCCAACATGGACCTTAAAACTCAAACCCAAGTCCACCCATTTAATCAATTGGGTTGACCAGGCCGAATCAAGCTACCTACCAATTGTTTGGAGAAATACACTAAATCTTAGGGTTTCTCATGGGACGGGCCAACCCGACCCCGATCCGGGCTTAACCCACTTTGGGCCGGACTTGGATTAAGTGATGGAAAGCCCATAGCCCGGACTGGTTTGTGTAAGAAATGCATTTAATTTAATTTAATTAGTTCTTTAATGCCCATAAAAGTGATGAAAAATCCGGTTTAGCCTGGCCCAGTTGATTAAATGGGCAGGATCGGAACTAACTTGAATCATTTGTACAAGTCAATCTGGCGTCCAACAGGTGTATTTCACCTACTTCAAAATGCCACGGCCCCAAAAAACAGAGAAATGGAGGTCAGCTCCCTGTGAGCCACACATAAATAAAATCGGACCGTTGATGTGTCCTAGTGTCAGCATACTTTGTATTGCACGTGGCTCACTTGATATGCCGTCCAGCCTGATTTTCTAGCTTAGGACTGCTTGCTATTGTTAGAGTTGATAAACAGCCTGAACCACACATGTATTCTACTCTCGCCTATGACTGAGTCACCTTCGAGTAATTATCATCTTGGTAATACACAATAGAAAGGAGAAGTTTGAAAAGTAAAATACCTAAAACGGATTTCATTTTACGGCCGTGGCCACCACCACATGCAGCATCGTCTAAGCTAGTTCAGCAAATAATAATAATAATAATAATTACATATGTATATATAATACCTATTATGCTTTTCTTTTTGGATTTATCACCATCTGCAAATGCATCAAATGAAGCGGCTTCAGCGAAGACTGCAACAACAAGAAGCAGTTGAAGGAGTTGAATGTCGACGAAATAAATTGTGTTTTCACTGCCCGCTTGGTCATATTAACAATTTTCCAGGAGCATAATATGCTCTTTAATTATTTATTTATTTATTTATTTATATATATATATTTTTTGACGCTGGAAGAGTGATATCAGTATTATTAAAGGAGGAAAGTATGCGAAGTAGGAGGACAAAAGAGGCTTAGTAGAAAGGTGTCACCTCATACTGGTACTACCAGTTACATGACATATAAAGACAGCCCCACTACTTGTTGGCATGTGGGTACGACCGCACCATAAAATTTAAGAAACTTTTTAGAAGATAAGACTTTAAAACTTTTATTTTATTATTTGACTTTTTCACAGGGCCTTTGGGTACAGCACCACCCAATAAAAAATCCACCGTCATTAAAAAAAAAAAAAAAAAAAAAAAAAGACATCATGACTTGCATATTTAGAGTACGTTTGGCAATCGTCCATGTTAGTAGAAGAATCCTCTGTTTAGATGATTCTCTCCATCTCCAAAGAAAGCCACAATCCTCAAGTATGATTCCCAAAGAGTGTTCCATGTTTGGAAAGAGGGAAGATTCCTACAAATTGTAGAATGTATATTTCAATGGTTATAAATATGTTTTTATAAAAATTTCTAAAATCCATGAAAAATCAAGACCTAAACTTTCACTTCATAGTTGTTTGTGGTCATCTAGAAAATTTGAACGGTTCAGATCGTGCAAAGGGGCCCAAAAGAATAAGAAATTAACGTTTTAGTACATGTATATTTTTGCAAATATCTTAAGATATGATAACGATCAACGGTTGAAATTTGGTCAACTAGCCGTGTTTGACCTTGTAGAAGTAACTAATGGTTCAGATCATAATTTTGGGGCCCATAGGAACCAGAAAATTGAACAAACAAACTGGATTTAATCCCCTTTTTGGCCCATTGCATCTCAGAAATTGGCATTTAACAGTTTGGACGGTTTTGCAAATATCTCATGATCTAAGATGAATCAACGGCTGAAATTTTGTGATGTAGCCGTTTTGAACCTTCTTAACACTTTTATCGGTTCAGATCTTGATTGTGGGGCCCATAGAAACCAAAAAATGCAAAAAACTAGTCTGATCTAACATCACGCCCAAAATCAGTATAGCTCCGCAAATCCTCAAGCACATGGATTCAGCAGATCCGAGGGGGGGGAGGTCTGACGTCCAGAATATTTGGAAACGGGGATTCCTTGCATCCTCCAAAGGCTATTCTACACGGATCCAAACCTGGATTTTCCACTGGATTATGGAAAACTGACAGAAATCCGCGGCGTGGAAGTTTACCAAACGTCCCCTTAATTACAGGGTAATGTCGGCAGCCAACGTCCGAGACAATAGACTACATATTTAATGTACATAAGCTGGGGTAAAGTATAGTTAATTTATATTATGCTTTGTTAATCGGAAATTAGAGAGTAGAGTGCAATTCCACATGTATCTGCGCCCTATTAATCGAGAGGCAAAATTCACCCCCACTTTCACCCCACTCGAAGGAAAATCAGGCCAGGTCCGTTTGTTTGAACTCGGAAGTCATTATTAAGAAAAGGGAAGAGGAGACGAGATGCTTAGCCGGAGGTGGAGGACACTCGTCAGGAAACGATGTTCCGTTGCAGTAGCAGTCGCGTTGGAAATAAGAGGCTTCATTAAAACGGCAGTGGCCGTTGGATTTGAAGCAGTCCCAGCAAAGATGGTCTAATTTGGTGAAAGACCACGCGACCTCGAACCCCTCCGACAAAACATCAATCCAAGACCCCTCTGGTTTTTCCCAAAGCCGATCTTTGTTCGTACGGAGAATCGAGATTTGTATCACGCTGCAATTTATGGACGGGCTTGTGATATGCTCTTCTGTGAAGTAGAAGGCATGATCGGAGGAGCAGTTGAGGGATTTTAAATATAGGTGGTTTTGAGGAAGAGGATCAGGGCAGTCGTCGAGGAACAAGAGGTTGAGATATCTCTGAGTGTAATTAAAGAGATTGAAGTCGAGACTCGTGTTGCTGGAAGGAGCGTGGCATGGAATCATGTCATTATGCATTAGGTAATAATCTTTATCAACGATAGTGGCTGTCTGATTCTCATAATCTATCCTCGTAACATCGTACGGGCGCTTTTGAATCACAATCTCAGAGGAATTGGCAGTCATATTGCATTTGATTTCCAACTCGTTTGGGTAGCGGCAGTTCTCCGGAGTGTCCTCTGTCCAGAAGGGATAACTGATGTTGAGTTGGACGCCACCGCAATCAAATGGAATAGGGAAGCAGTCAGGGAAACGTTGATTGTACTCCTGGGCGAAAGAAGCCGGAGTAAAAAAGAGCAGCACAATGAGGAGGAAAGATGAGAGGGATTGATGAATTGGGAAGGTATCCATGATAGTAGAAAGAGATGATTTTGTATGTATATAGGAACAAGAAACCAGACAAAAATGGATTTTGCTATTTCTTTTCTCCCCTTCTATCACAAGAGAGGAGTGAGGTGGGGAGATGGGGGTGGACTGTGGAGACTTAGAAACCCTTTATAACCCAATATAAAAGGAAGGAGAGAGGAAAGTCGATTATGAAGAAAGAAAGATGTGCTCGGATGTGATCTGAAGTTCGCTGAAGAAGCGCATGGGTTTGTCGATGTAAAGTAATAGACAAGCTGCTATTCGTATATTAACCTTCTCCCTCAATCATATTGTTACAAAACAATGTGGAGCCCACTCACTTCCGAAGCCTTTTAATTCCCCACATTTAAAATTCTCCAAATCTTAAAATTGACAAATAATGAGTCACATACATGAGTATTGGATTTGTTTCCACAAAAAGTTACTAGACTGATGTATGCAAGACTCTAGGTCCACAATAAAGTCAAGTCTCGAATTTCCTAAGGAGATACGCGGTGATAGCACTTTATAGGCCGTGTGGGGGCACAAAACTTGTTCAAATAGAGTCTCAACAGTCAACACCATAGAAATCCGCGCCGTCCCGTTTCCGAGTGGAGACTATAAACTTTTGCTTGATAAACAGGTGGGTGGGGCGGGGTGGGGCTTTTGAGTATCGATTATAATATAATAAATATAAGGGTTTTGACTATAACTTTTTGCAATTTTATCTTTTTTTTTTTTTTTCTTCAAATACTCCACATTCTCCACATTCTCATTATGCAACTACTTATTCCATATCTCATGAAACTACTCACATCCACTCTTCACTTTCAAGGTTTCACCTTTTCTTGTCCCAAAAACTCTCTTTCTGTCCTACCTCTTCTATTATCTTATTACCCCAATTCTTCTATTTTCATTCTATACCAATTAGCTCTCATATTAGGCAAACTTTTAGTTTTAACGTTTTCTTTTCTTTTGTTTCCTTTCAATATTTTATAAGGTTTTTTCCTGTAGCTTATCATTAAAAATGAATTTTCCCTCCTGCTTCCCAAAAACTTTTATTTTTCTCACCTTCTTCATGCCAGGAAAAATGACATAACTACCCATACATTCTTTTTTTTTTTTTGGTACCAGCATTCATTGTTTTTTGCTTTTTCCCCCTCTCAATATGATTTCTTTTTTTCCTCCTCTTTTACCTAACCTTTCGTTATTATGTCTTGTGTGGCCCACCTTTATATGAACAATTCACTTTTGCATATTGAAGTGAAATCTAATAAAATAAATAAATTGGGCCTTGAATAGGATAAATCAATTATTTCTCTATTTCTTTAAAAAAAAGTTATTCCTTTTGTTCATGATCTGAAATGTACATCTTCTGAATCCTAACACCAAAAATCAATTTGATTGATAGATGGCGAGGATGGAAGACACATGAAGTTTTAGTTGCTTGTCTTGGTTAGGGCCAATTTTATTGCATGGAGATATTTATTAGGAATTATAATAAATCACTTTACCTCTAATTTCTTATCATAAATATATAGCATGGCCTGTTTATTTGCATATAATTGAATTATCAAGGATTTAAATAAATGAATTCATTATCGTTACAATATGATTGGGCCAGCCAATAAATTCCTGCTATATAAGTTCTACACATGCATTTTGTTTTGTACCATCATCTAATTGCATATGACGATCATGGGAAGGTTTAGGAACCAATTGAAATAATAATAAAAAGATAACTTGAAGGATGAAGAGAGCGTACCGTCAATAGCATTCTCTGGCATGTACTCCATCCTGGCAGAAGCAGCTGAATTTTCCTCTGTTACTGCCATACCCACAGCATCCATCGGTGACCTCGCACAACATACAATCTCCATCTCCTGAATCCCAATCCAAATCGAACCCCTTAAGCAGCAACCCACGAAAATCAATGTAGTTACCACCCTCTGCCTCGCCTGCCAGCACAGGGACCACAACACTCTCCTCACAATACTTACTCCATTCAAACTCTGGAACATCTCCCCCACGAAACACAAAAGATGTCTTGTTGTTATCAGTTGGATTCCCCGAACAACGAATTTCCCCTCCGTAACTGGAATTAGCCGAAGCGCAATTGAAGAAAAAGGTAAGCTTCAAGTTGAGCGGGCTGTTGTCTAATAGAGGCAATCTGTTGGGTGGCGTTGTAGTGTTGTGATGTAGTCTTGGGCAGATCTCGCCCATCAGGTCCATGTCGAAGAGGTTGATGGTGGTTTCGCTGTAGTTGATGTTTCTGACATAGTAGTACTTGTGGTGGTCGGGGAGATGAAAGATGGGTTGGTGTTGGAAGTTGCAGGAGATATTGAAGCCTGGGTAGCCACAGTATTGGGGCGTAGGGGCTCCATTGAAAAGCCAGAAAGGGTAGCTGATGGTGAGGGTGCCGCATGTCACAAGTGGTGGAAGAGCAGGCTGGGATTGTGCGATTTACTGAATATCCATTGGAAACGGTGTTACACTTCGACCGGAATTGATTTTGTTTATTGCTAATTAATTGTATTTTAGTTAATTTAATTATACTTAGTTACTAATGATGATTTTATGTGATTATCGATTGTCTCATTTTGCATCATTTGCATACCATTTTGGCATCATCGCGTGTATTTTGTTGAGTACGCCAATTTTCATATTGAAATTGACTCCATTTGATCAACGATTAAAGAAGTGGGCCATCATTTGACTCAAATTGGAAATACCACAAACTAGTGGACTTTTGTGCAAAAAATGGGCATTCTTATCCCTTTAAACCCAACTCAATCCATTCCATTCCATCCCATTTGGTTTTCATCATGGCTGGGAGAGGAGATCCCATTCCTCCTCATCTTTTCTCTCCATTCTCCTCCCTTCTCTTTAATTTCCAAATGGGTGTTGGATGTACAATTGGAAGTAAGGGTTGTAAACATCATCATCATCATCTTCTTCTTCTTCTTCTTTTCTTCTTCCTTCCATTTCCTTCTTTCCATTCTCCTTCTCTCTCTTCAAATTCTAAGAAGTTGTTACACGAGTAATTAGAGACAAAGTGAAGAGTCACCTTCATCTTCTCTATTTCTTCGTTTTCATCAAATTTGGTGACAAGAACTCATCTCCCCCAAAATTCGAATTTCTTGTTGAGGTAAGAATCAAACCCATCTTTCTTTGTGTTTTTGAGTTGAAATAGAGTCAAGAGACTCTAGGGTAGTCATATTCGCATATTCATTAGCATTTTATGTGTTTTGTGATTAGGGTTTGATATTTGGGGATTTTGAGTCATTTGAGCAACAGATTAGAGAAAGACTTGGCAAGCTAATTTGAGGCAAGTATAGACTTAATTTGGAAGTTACATGTTGTCTATCCATTGATTGATTCAGAGATTCTCTTTGTTTTATCATTCTAGCCTCTTAATATGACTAATTAGATTAGGTTCATATTTGTAATAATTGATGTGGGTGTGAATTTGATAGTGATTATATGTTGTAAAAGGAGAGGAAGGAGGCTCCATGTGCAGGTTATTCTAAAGGAAGTTGTTGAATAATGGAAGGAGAAGTGAGAGGGCTTCAGAAATGTAGAAATAACTCAGTTATGTGATGTTCGCAGGCAAGCGGTCACCAGGCGGTCACCTAGCGGCTAGCCGACCCCCAGCAGTCACACATTCCAAAAGCTAACAAATCCTACAAGAAAGGGGCGGTTGGCAAGCATTCACTTGGCGGCTAGCCGCGTGACCACCTTGCGGCTAGCTGCCTTCTGGCGGTCAGCTTTACAGTATGTTGGTTTTGACAGAGGAGCCGCGGTTACCTGGCGGCCAGCCAACTGCTCCACAGGTGGCTTGCCGCTTGGCCACTGCTAGCTGACTGACTTCCCCAGAACCCGAAAATTATGTAGGATATGTTAAAGATCTTGTAGGGCCGTAATTTGGTACCTTGACCCTTATATGTCCAACGGAGATCTCTAGAGTATGAGATATCTCGAGAGGCTGAGATAGATTTATATTTACTATTCGGAAATCTTTTACCATGTAATGGATATTAGTTTAGTGAATCTTTTATATTAACTTAGACGATGTGACACCAAATAAAATAGTAATACAAGGATTCTATAAACCTATATCGAATTGGATGGTTAAGAACATATGAATAGTTAGATTAGATGGGCTAGTAAATACCTTGATTCTATTTAATTATTGCATTTCATATTAGAGTATAATTTCATTTGATATCAAATCTTATTTATTATAATTGTTGCATTATTAATACTCATTGAGGTCCAATTGTTTACATTAAAATTCGTAACTTCAATACGCATACCAATTCAGTATTCGTTGAACATATGGATTGAGTGAGTAAAGTGATATGCGAATATGATTCGATTTGATTATGATAAGATCAAAAACAGAAACTCACTCAAATTTAATTTATGATTCGATTGAGTCGGCACTACTTAGTTTCGACCTTGTGATACTCGATGGGGTTACATTTGATTTAGTTATGTGAAACTACTGTAAAAGTCATCTAGAGCACTGGAACTCCAGACCCGGGAAGCTAGTGAGCCTTTGGCCAGGCCGCTGGTGACATCCCAACTATATTTGCTCTCTAATTGAGAGGATGAGTTCAATATAGTAGCCAAATTAGTATGTCTATTCCACATTTGATTCGAAAAGCATGAATTATTTGATTTTAGCACAATTGCCTAGTTGTTACTTGATATTGACATCTTTTAATCAACCGTCATTTAATTTAATTCAATTTGATACATTATGTACTTGCTTATTAATACATATACTTGTCAAATCGTTGTATTTGAGATACTATTCTTGGTGTCATAGGGATTCAAGACGCCAAAGAGAATTATTTTTAACTATTCAGAATTGAGGTTTGATTGGGAAAGTTTATCGGTTAGCTATGACTGCCGGAGTACGTATTAGAGGGGTAATCTTGAGTTTGAGACTAGGTATTTTAATTGCATTTAGCTTAAGGTAATGCATATGATTAGTTTTATTTCGCATTTGTATTAGGAATATATTCCCTTGAGATAAGCATCTAGTAGTTGATCATTAGAGTACTTGTGTACTATGCATTTAAGAGATTTAAATTATTAGCTTATAAAAGATAATTTGTGATATAATGGATTGGTTATTGGACTAATCATCGCTTTGATTTTGATACTGTACATGTTTCCGCAGATAAATGTATTGACAGGGGTCAGTGAGTAATCCTCATACGTAAAATGTGGAATGTTCTCCTTCGTGAATTCGGACTTAGTCCGAAACAGGTGCGAATTTACAGGAGTACATGTGTCACACATTGGGAACCACCTTAAGCAAGGGATTCGTGGGTCCAAGATGTGACAAACGGACAGGATGAAAGTGCAGAGTGGAGTCAGATGTATATGAAAAGGTGGTGTGGATGAGACATTGGTTGAGCAGCCAAGAAAATTGCAGGAGACGTGAAAGGTGAAGGTATGGTTGTATATTTATTAACATTAGCGAATTGGGTGTTGTTTGACTGCTGAATTGGAGCATGCGACTATTGGAATCCTTCTATGGTGGGTCCACCCGTTAATTTAGGGGATGCTGCATTCATTTATTTACGGTGTTTCTACAAACATGTATTTTTGGTTTAGAAGAGTATTCAAAAAAAAATTTAGAAAAGAAGAGTATCATTACTGACATCATTGTCATCTAAGCATTCATTTATTTATTTGAGTTGAGTTTTACGTACTTTGCATCAGCAAATATTGATCTTTGAAAATGATGATTTAAATTGAATTCTGAATTTTTACTCTCCATTCAACAATCGCCGTTGTCTATCAAATTTTCAAACCATTCACAACAGCACAACTACACGACTTCTCTATGCCCTGTTTTAAATTTGATTCAAACCCAGAGTGTGTTAAGCACGCCATCAACTCTACAGTTAAATACATGATCAAATGTAACATGGGCGTAACTGAAATTAGGCATTTTGTTAAATGCTCTATTGGGATTGTATATTTTCATTTTTGGCACTATTTTCAGTTTTATGTCAATTTGTCTAGAGAAAATGGAAAACAGTGGCTCTATTCAGTTCATAAACAATGGTCCACTTTAGGTTATCCATGGTGTGTTTTTTTAATTGGGCCCCATTCATATTGTAGCAGACGCATCGCAAACCGTTCTTCCTCGCCTTTAAATCAATTTGACCAGAACTTACCCAGACAGACGAAAAGGTATCGTTTGAAGTGGGGAAGATTTTTAGTACAGTGAGAGAGCTGTTGGAGTTGGACTTACTTCCTGTAGAGAACCAGGAAGAAAGTTGGTGAGGGAAAATTCAGTCGAAGCTATAGTAGAGGAATTGGTACAAGGTCCTCTTGTTAAACTTAGATTGAAATCACAATCCTAACCACGCTCTTCAAATGGATGGCAAAACTACTAAAACTTTCAAGTTCCAGAATCATTTGGTTATTTTGATTGGTGTGGTGAGTGCATTTCATTGTAAGCCAGACTCTTTTATGGGTAACAGGTAGTAGTACTTGCTACCTGTGGAAAATAAAAGGACTCCATTGAAAAAAAAAAAAAAAAAATTCACTATAGCTTTCTATTAAGGGACTTTTGATTCATGTAAGTGAATTCCTAGGAATTTTTAAGACTTGGTATTTTTATAAGCAGTTAAAAATGGAGAATGGAAGATGAATAGCCAAAAATGAATGTTAAATTCAAGGGAGGATGGGAAAAGAATACCATGCCATCACCTAGTAATTCAAATCCTTGTAAAGTCAAGATTCAATAAACATTGCTACCCTTATATCCCTAGCTACCAGGTAGTGTTATCAACAAGCCAAGCTAGGTTGCAAGCCAGCTGGGCTCAGCTCAATTTGAGGCTCTAGTAAGTGTTTTGGATAATGGTCTCATGAGCAAGCTCAAGCTAAGTTTTTCTCAACTTAGTCTGATTGGACTTGAGCTCGTGTATGGCTCAATTGTCTCATGGTTAAAGCTCTAACTAGGTCTTAAGCTCTTTGGATGGTGCATTCAATGTTGAAGTGAAGCTCAAGTTAGGCTAAGATCATTTCAGCTAGAGCTTAAGCAGACATGTTTAATGGTAAAGTCAGCCTCAACTTGGTCCAAGGTTGGCTTGTTCACACCCACCCCCTAGACTAGTTGGGGAAGGTGGGTTGCTGGGGACTCTAAAAAGGTCATTTACTTTTATTTAGTGGGGTGGCTAGCTCCTTTTAACTTTCCTTGGGATGAAAATTTTAACATATTAAAATGAAATTTTAGAACAGAAGTTTTGCACCAGTAATTTCTGTTCAATCAAGGTTGAACAAATGTATAATAAGGACACGAATTCTCTCATAGAAGAAATAAAACTCATTAAAATAAACATTACAGACCTTCTCTGGCATTAGGTCGTAGAGAACATGATCTTCAAGGTGAACAAAGATAAGGTTTGGGTGGCATTTCCAAGCTTCCAAGGCATCCTTCTGCATCTCCACCCACTTTAGTCATTGATGGTCGATTTTGTTGGGGATTTGTTTGTAATGCACCATAAACCCACTAAACACCATTTTTCTCCCAAATGTCTTCTTCTGCCTCTGACTGGAATCCAAGCAATGCTAGACTTTCTTTAAGGCTCTATGTGCTTATCTCACACCCAATGCGGAAAATAAATTCTCACTAGTTTTCGCTGCTTCGCATCAATGTTCTTTCTTGCCCCCAATCAATTTCGAGCACCATCATACCATAGCTAATAAACATCAGACTTGTGAGATACGCCTCCAATGCTTCTACAGAACACTTCAGGGCCGTATAGCCAATTGTCCCTCTGCATCTAGCATCGAGAGG
>QPKB01000004.1:7856447-7900028 GCA_003546025.1 Camphora micrantha | reverse complement strand
TACTTTTAAAGTAGACAGGAAAGTCGAAACAGTTGAGACGATCGAGAAAATGCATGAGAAAACTTGAACTATTAAAAATAAAATCTCCTTAAAACGAGTTGGACCCACTTTAAAATTGACTCTTTTTTTTTTTTTTTTAAAATATAATCAGTGAAAAATGTTGGAGATTATTTTATGCCATTCTTTTACTAGGGTAAGAAGCTCTTTCTTCAATAGTCAATGCCTCGTCCGGTAGTAAAGCAATGCTTCCTCCACAAACCACGTGAGAGAGAGAGGTGGGGGGTGGTCCAAGTCGGGACTCGGTAAAGCTGATCCACTCAATTCAAACTCGACTCATCAACGACTGATTGAGTCTTGTTCTCCCCAGTGAGTCTCTTTTTCGAACTTGGTGATGAGTGATGGGTAGGGCCTCATGAAATCCGAAGTGGACTCCACATCAAGCACCGTCCAGTCAGATCATTAAGAATGGCTGGTTGCCCCAACCCTCACGAGGGATAAAGAAGGGGCGTTTCACTTGATCGACGAAAAAAACCACACCCAAGCCAAGGGCCCAAAACACAGCTAATGCTAGTCAAACAAAGGAAAAATGCCGCCTCCAATGAAATAAAATCAAAACATCTTTATCTTCTCATCTCCAATTTAATATAACGCCTGCTATTTGTCCATTTGAAAGCTTCCCCTTCTTCCAACATTTTTCTCCTTTGATTTCCTTCCAAATGAATCAGCAACCTGTTACAGTTAATAGGCTCGAATTCTCCTACTTGCTTTTGTTCTACTTCCTCATCTTCTTTCTTCTCTAGCAGAACCAGTTCTTTCGATGACAAATTATTCACAACTTGCGTTCCTGAAAGATGTGACGATGGAAAGGGCCCAAACATTAGCTACCCCTTTTGGATCCCTGGCAAACACCCATCGCACTGGCTATCCGGGCTTCCAACTCACCTGCGACAACCAACAACAACCGATCCTTAAGCTTCTGGCCTCCGAATACATCATCCGATATATCAATTATGAAAGCCAATCCTTTTCCGTCGTCGACAAAAGATTTTGTTGATAATGCTTATTGCCCACATCCTGTTTGTACTCTCACCCTCAATCATTTTGTTTTCCATATTGGTGAATCCAATATCAACTTCTTATTCTTTTACAATTGCACCCAAGAATTAGTACCCCAATATCAACCAATTCCTTGCATCTCCAACGAGACACATCACTCTTTTGCAAGGTTGAATTTTACTGGGAGCTTGATGAATTCCCTCGAATCTCCCAAAGAAATGCGTATCTTATGTCTCTGTACCTGTTATGATGGATTCCAAACCCCATGAGAGTTACCTGGTGTGGCTACGTAGGGGATTTCTTCTCGGCTGGACTGCTCCCAGTTGCAGCAAGTGCTTGGAAAGCGCGAGGTCAGTGCGGATACTTAGAGAAGGAGAACGATTTCGGGTGCTTCTGTCGCCATCGACCCCATTGAGTATCATATACAGATACTATTGACATGCGACTTATCCCAAAATCAATTGGTGATAGAAAACGGTGCAACAATAGTTTTGAGGGTGAGGACTCGACCAAAATTAATTACCGCTTAGGAGCGAGGGTATATTGTTGACTTCAACAATCTCTCCCTAAACTGCGACTCCTGCTGCGAACTAGCAAAAACGCGTGTCCCGTGACTTGAGCACTTGATCTGCTCTAATACGACTTGTAAAGATCTTATATCCCATTGAGCTGTCACTTATCTCAAAACCAATTTTACCCCCACTGAGCTGCATTTATCCCAAAACCAATTGGTGATAGGAAATGGTTGAGGGCGAGGGCTTGACCATAATTATGACCGTTAAGGAGCAAGGGTGGATGTTCACCTCAATGTTCTCTGATAGCACTGGTATTGTTTTTCTTCTTGCCCTTTTTTTTGGTAATTTGGTAGAAAATTCATTCGGTAAGGCCACCAAAAATGACGGTGGTAGTGAATTCAGCTTCTCTCTCCAGTAGTGAAATTATTATTTGCTGCTGGGCAATCGTCCTATTAGTCCTACCACTTTAGCTTTTTTAGTTCCAATCTTCCAAGATGATCAGAAAAGCCGGATTTTTTTTTTTCTTTCTTTTTATTATTTTTTATAGATCACCTTTTGGAGTCACCTATTCTACTACAAGTTTGAAGGTTTTGTTTGGTGGTTGCTTTATTGCCATACAAAAGTCATCGCCACTCAAAAATTTTAACCCACCCACACAAAGGCGTTTTTGTTACCGTTTTCTGAATCGCAAGTGGACCCATATGGATCGAAGAGGGACCTCTTGACTCTGCTGGCTGTTGGATTTGGACTCGGATGGGGGACTTACCCGTGAATGCGAGGAGCGTTACGAGAAGAAAGGAGGCACGTGCAGTCTCAATGAAAGTAATAGAGACTTCATTTGTCTTGGTGAACGAGGTAGAAATTGGCTTCAGTTGTCTATGTTTCTGATTAGGATTCGTGTTTCTTATTTTTTCACATCTCTCACCCTGTTTCACTATTTTGCTCCACATGAGTCTTGTCCCAATGATTCTCTCTAACAAGATTTTGTTGTCATTCTTGTTTCTTTCATGTTGGTTCTGAACTTATACTGAATGACACAAAACTAAGAAAGAAGAAATAGGTTCAGTTTTCAGATTTCAAACTGCCTCTTTTTCCTATTTTCCTTTTTGACCTAGTAAATAAAAATAATCTAATAAAATGAGATACCATGTATTAGAACCAATTTGTTGTGTTTGATGTTGTGTTTGTGAATGCGAGACAAACCTGGTGCAATCATCTGTATCAAAAGCATTATTGAATTTGAGACTTACGATTAATCTAGAGAGTAGCCAATAGAAGTATTAGCTAGCTCGAGAACTACTCTGGTTAGAAGAGCTATGGTGGTGATGCTGTTTGCTACATTTTTACTGCTGATGCTGATGTTTGTTGCTTCTAATGCTGCTGAAGTTCATGATTCTGTTAATTTTTCATTAGTGGTGGTGGTATTGACCTCAGAATTTGGATCTCTACTGCTAGGATCAGGCGCAATTCATTCAATTTAGTGGACTGAAATACTCATCTTCGTTGTATATTGCTCTTTACTCAACAGATTCTTGCTCTATATCAATGCATACAAAATCAAATCCCTTCTTTATTTGCTTGTCGTCATTTCACTAAATCTAGAAAAAAGAAGGGTAATACTTATATGGGGGTTAAAGGGTGGATCTTTATTGATAGTAGGAGTTTTCAATGGTGAAATGGATCTTAGCAGTTTGCATCTCAGTTCTCGTCAACTTATTTTAATTGACCAAAGTCTTTTGGTCTGTTTCACATAATTTCATCTTAGAATATTCTATCCTGTTCTTGATTATTTATAAGCCTACCTAGAAATATGGGAACAAACTCCACTTTGCCACTAAGGCTGCCAGAAGTCCAAACTAAGCATACAGTGAGCTCCACCTTCCTGCTCTTTTACTTGTCATTGTGCATTTGTCCTTCCCTTGATTCCTACAGAAATAACAACCCAACAAATGCCTTGGATGAAACGCTTTTTCTTCTTGATAGATAGCAGACATACAGAGTTCAACAGTTCAATGGCCGCATAAACAATAATGGGGTTAGACTTTTGTAAATTTATGGTAATGATTCTCCAACTAGTTAGATCTTTGAGCCATAGCTTGTCCTTCATGATCATGTACAGGTGTCACGTACACAATCACAGTCAACAATATCAAAAAGGCAAAACTGTGTACCCAATTGTCAAGTCCTCAAGTCAAAGTCAGTCACCTTTTCAAAAAAAAAAAAAAGAAAAAAATTTTTATGAAGCTTGTCCTTATGCCTACCTAAAATATCTCTTTTGAACATGGCCATTATGCTACACCCCAAGTATTTCTCAGAGTTGCTCAATTACACACATTCAAAATGGTTATGATCTCTGCCATACATACAGAGCAATCTTCTACATCTGACTCGTCCATACAACTGGTCAGTCTTTCTGTTTCCCATGCGTGGCAGATCATTGTGAACCGGTGGATGTCAACCTATTTTGTCTTTCTTTGGTGCAAGATCTTCCTTGAGACAGGATAAGTTCCTTAATGCTGCAACTAGACCTTAAGTGGAGGCCTATCCATTCCAAGGGAGCGCCGCCACAGATTTCATATGTTCACGCTTCTTTGTTGTTGATGATGATCTGACTTTTGGTATTATGATAGGGATCAACTTTCATTTCTACTGTTTTTCAAGGAAAGTGTTGAACTGAACTGAACTGAACATCATGCTTATGTGAAATACTTTTTATTTTCTGAACCTAGACTTTTCAGTTATAGTGGTTTTTAATGTTTCAGATTATGCTTCTAGAATATTTTTAATAAGCAAAGCAGTCAGATCTTAGTCTTCAAAATGACGATTTATCTCATCATTCTCCCCTCGTTGTTGTTACTTTTCTTTACTGAGCCCACTTAACATAATGCATTTGCTGGTGGTGGTAAATATGAAAGAAAAGCCATCACAGGTATTATATATAGGGAAAAAGATCTCTTGTGCACGGTTTCGCATACAAACCGTGCACGGGGACGGTGAGAGAGGCAGGCCCCACTTATTAATGTTCATTGCAAATGGCTTCTGCGCACAGTTCGCATGTGAATATTTATCTTATATATAGTTTTATTGTTGTTATTATTTATTTGCTGAACCAGCTTACCTAATGCTTTTTGCAGGTAAAGGAAAGAAACACGCTATTATTATAGGTATTATGCTTTCAGCTTTTTGTTTCCTTTGAGTACTACCAAGTTGATATTTGTATGTAGATGATTGAATCATACTGGAGATGCGAGGGCGGAATACGTGTGTCGTTCAGACTGTTCATCAACTGAACAATAGCAAGCATTCCTAGCTAGAAAATGAGGCTGGTCAGCTCATCAAGTGAGCCACATGTGCAATAAAAATTATGTGTGGACAGTAAGGCACAACAATCCACATTTTATTTTTTGGTGCTTTCAGTGAGTTGACCACCTATTTTTTTGGGGCTGTGGCAAGTTGAAATGGGGGTAATTTGATGAACAACACAGATCTCACATACATGTATCCTCGTTTAGGCCACTCTTTTCATTTCTCGTGTCTAATTTTGACATTATGAAGACTAATTGCCAATCGATCCATGTGTTTCAAAATGCCCGCCACTCATGAACACCTAGTGTCGATACCATAGCCCAAAAAGGAGAGACCATTCTATTTAGCAGGTGGATCCACATGTGCAGATTGGCTCTGTATATATGATTCAAGGGCAGACTGCAGTTGTGACTTGTGCCTTCATTTGGATGGGTCAATGGGAGGAGCATATAGGCATGGCAAATCTCTTTTGTATTTTGCAAAGCAGAGGGTGTGCGGCGTGTGCCTAGATCAAAATGTTATTAAAGAATCTACTACGAGTGTGTAGTCAGTCAAACTAAACTATACATTTGATATATCCGGTCTCAGATGGCCTGTAGTTCCAGAATCACCATTTTGGTGGCCCTAGCCTCCCAGCAGACTATTTTCCATTTGTCTGCATACTGGACTGCCAAGATTGCCAGGTTCCTGAGCCATGCACTGTGGGAAAATGGGATGAAGTTTCCTGAATTACAAAATTATGGTGGTCACTAACCAAACTGCTACATAATTTGGGTGGTTGAGCACGTAACAGTATGCATTCTACACAGACTGAGCACATTTTCTTTGTCATCTTTCTCCACTTTCAGGTGCAGTTGTAGGAGGAGTAGGGTCTTTCCTATTATGCCTTGTCGCTTGCATCTTCTTGTGTTACCGCAAAAAGTGCTTCCCTTTAACCTCTTCCAAGCTGCTCTCTCGTGCCATCTCTTTAAACCCATATCTTAAATCAGACCTTGAGAAGAGCAATAGCTTGTTGGGTACCCAATTCTTCGACTACAAAGAGCTGGAAGAAGCTACCAACAACTTTGACCCCTCTAAAGAACTTGGACATGGAGGCTTTGGCGTGGTCTACCATGGTAAGCTCATTTGGGTTTTGTTTCTTTTCATGATGTAACATCTGTTCCTCTGAAGAAAATTTAGGTACTACATTTCAGAAATCGACTTTGTACATTTTCACTGACAGAAACGTCATTTATAGAAGAGTGGAAGAGATAAAGTAAACTTAATCCAAGCAGAAATCTAATTCAAACCTAAATGCACAACTTAACACATCTAACACCTCACCCTTCACCCACCCCTCTTCCTCCTTCAAATCCCTTCTGCACTTGTTAGTTAAAGGACTGTTCCCAAGGAGAATGCATTTACAGTAGAAGCATCTCATTTTAGAAGTAAGCATTATGCCAATGTTGCCAAGTGATGATATCACTCAAAAAGAGTGAGTGAGATGTTTATTATGCGAAACTATTCTTCCAAATTCCTAATGAGGCGTAAAACAGATATAGCTAACTGCCGTTACAGAACGGAACGCGTTAGTTTGCTTCTATTGGGGTACAATGCTCATGTACCTAGTTGCTCTATTTTCTTTTTGTGTTTTCCTCTTTCTTTTATGTTCTTTATTACCTCTCCCTTTTTGTTTTCCTTTTCTGTAATCAAAAGAAGATTAATTAAGTTTCAGTTGCCCTTTAAAAAAAAAGAAAAAAGAATGCTAGAAAGACTGATATTGCGAGTGTTTGGAACTTCTCTAGAGTTTCTGGATGGTTGCACGATCTACTGGTAATTCTGATGACGGCAATTTTGAAAACCTTATTCCTTCACAGCTCATTGTCTTTTTAGAATTTTACTTCAGTGGGTGCAATTACTTAAAAACATAATTCTCTCTCTTTCATACCATTTTCTAAGATATTCGATTTCAACAGGTAAGCTGAGCGATGGGCGTAATGTTGCAGTCAAGCGATTGTACGAGAACAGTTGCAGACGTGTTGAACAATTCAAGAATGAAATCAAAATTCTTTCTCGCTTGCGCCATCAGAACCTTGTCACATTGTATGGATGCAGCTCACGCCACAGCCGGGAGCTCCTCCTTGTGTATGAGTTCATCCCCAATGGCACTGTGGCCGACCATCTCCATGGCGACCATGCCAAACCCGGTGCTTTCACATGGCCTACCCGAATGGGCATTGCTATAGAAACTGCAGATGCACTCAAATACCTCCATGCTGTCGATATTATACACCGTGATGTCAAAACTAACAACATTCTGCTCGACAACAATTTCCATGTTAAAGTTGCAGATTTTGGCCTGTCACGTTTGTTCCCCACTGATGTCACACATGTTTCAACTGCTCCACAAGGGACACCCGGCTATGTCGACCCTGACTATCGCCGTTGCTACCAGCTTACTAACAAGAGTGATGTATATAGCTTCGGTGTGGTCTTGATCGAGCTTATATCATCAAAGCCCGCTGTGGACATCAGTAGGCATCGGCATGAGATCAACTTAGCTAGCATGGCTATTAGCAAGATCGTTAATTCTGAGCTCAACGAGCTGGTGGACCCCACTCTTGGGTTTGAATCAGATCATAGGGTTAGGACAATGATTACCTTGGTGGCTGGGTTGGCTTTTAGGTGTTTGCAAGATGATAAGGAGAATAGGCCTTCAATGGAGGAGGTTTTTGAGTCGTTAAGAGGAATTGTGAGTGAGGAATACAATGTGGAGAAGGTAGAGGAGGTGAATACACCAGCGGACGATGAAGTAATGTTGAAGAAAATGCCACCATTGTCACCAGATGCTGTTACTGATGCATGGGAAAGCAGGACTACCACTACTAATACCAGTGGGTGATGTATATTTTTGTAGCTCTTATCTATTTTATCTTGTTTCCTTTTTTATATTTTGTAGGGAGGTTGAGAAGACCATTACAGATGTTAATTCAGCAATGATAGTAGTTAATGTTGATGTACTGATCATTTATCATCATAAGAACAGGGAGGCATTTGTAGCTCACCAGTATAGTCTTGCAAGTTTTCTTTGAATTGTGATGTGACATTTTGCTCTGTTTCTAGTGTATACTAGCAAGGTTTTCTGCTACTGGATAAATTCCTCAAAAATTTGTCCTCCCTATTAGTTCTAATGTTTAATCCCCTCATAAAATTATCATTTACACTGCACTATACTCTACAATACATAATTACCATGCCATATCTTGGAATAACAAGAATCATTAAAATAACACTATCTTTTTCTAACCTTAGTATAAAAACTAATTACTTCTTCTCCATCATTTTACATCCACCATGTCGCCTCTACATAGTCCAACAATGGGTCCTATTAACAAGTTTATGTTGTGTAACTAACTACACAGATGAATGAGGAAAACAAAGCGTCCCCTGTATCAAAGAACGTCAGTTCTTCATAGATGAAAACTAGAAGACTAAAGGGCTTGCTTGTTTTCATGGAATTGAATTCCTAGGGATTCTAAGAAATATACAACTAAAAGTATGGCTAAAATTGAAGAAACAAAGATAAAGATCCATAAATGGTTATAAAATTATCTCTCTTTCAGTGGAAGATGAATACCCAACCATCACCCTTGTAAATTAAATCTTCGAAAACTTTGGGTCCCATCCACATTTTCACCATATAATTTACCTTCACCACTCACCTTTTTAATAGTCTTTTCTTTCAAGATTTCTTAGGAACACAACTCCATGCAAACAAACGGGCCTTTACAACAATTAAATCCCAGTAATGAATGGCAGAGATCTTAGCACCGGTATTTCGAGTTATCCATGATGCACCTGACCTTCATATTGCCAGTATGATCACTAATCCAAGGGCAAGGGCCCAATTGTATGAATTGAAAGTTGAAACCCTTTGCTGGCCTCACATTGTGAATTTACCATTTAATCTTTTCATTTTGTGTTCATATCCTTGCCTATAGTTTTTGGTTTGTTAGACACTCTTGAGTGTTCTCTATTTATATATAAATTATAATCCTCTGGTTTTAGCTTAAAAAAAACGCGCACTTAATGGATGCATGCATAAGTTTATAATTTATATGATCATTTTATAGTTAGTTACAACTTTGCCATGTGCCAGCCATGACAGGATTAAATTAAATTTAAGGCCTGCACCTTTTCTTTTCTTTTTTTTATTTTTATTTTTATTTTGGTAGAAGCTCTAAGACCTGCACTTCCAGGCCTAAAAGTCAAGCCTGTATAGTATGAGAGGAATGCCTAGGATTTAATTTCATAACACATACCTGGTTCAAACCATTAGTCTTTGCTACACTCATTCATATAACAATCTTTTTTATTATATATGCCAGGTGATCTGAACCTTTTCTTCTAGTCCACACCCTATGTAGTCTATGCGGTGCAGAATGCGGACCTGCATCAATAATCCCCATAAAGATCCATTGGGTTCAAGATTATAGCTGCATACAAGACCAGGCTGGGCCTCAGCTCTGCAAGGGGTTCATTTTCTAACATCCTCTTTTCACCCTAAATCATCAAATGGATATATTTTCTCAGTTCTTTTCATAGAATTTTAATGAATGAATCAGCATTTTTGTGCCAAGAAATGTAAGTCGAGCAACCTCTACTTTCTCCACCTTTTCTCCTCATCCAAACTATCCCTAAAGGCACAGAGGCACTGCAAATTTTGAAAGGATTTTGCCCAATCTGTTGTGGATTTTTTTTTTTTTTTTTTTTTTTTTTTTTTTTTTTTTGAAAAGTTGGAATCTGTAGTACATTATCAGTATTTCGTGCAGTAGCTACTACTGCAACCATTTTTTCTTGCTGGGTGCAAACAGTTTAACTTATAATCAGCAGGTGAGGATCTTTTAGGCTATATGAACTAATACAAACCAGTTTTGGATGGTTTATATTATTGTTCTCTTCATAATTTTACATATTTTAGGAAACTTCTTATAATTAACCAATTTGTTCAGTAAATTAAATAAACAGATAACAAAACTTTACATGTTATTTTTATTTATTCAAAATCAAATATTTATATGTCATTTTTAATATTTTTAGTGAATGTTATAAGCTTGTGCATTGCACATGCTTTGCCGCTAGTATTAACCATTTCCAGAACCTTAAAAAAAAAAAAAAAAATCACTGTTCAACTCATCATTCTAAAAGTCAATTCTTCATCGGGTACGTAAAGCAATGCTTCCTCCACAAAACAACGTGAGAGAGGCTGTTTTAGTCTGGACTCGGTAAAGCCTATCCACTCAATTCAATTCGACTCATCAAGAAACTGATTGAGTCTTGTTCTCCCCAGTGAGTCTTTTTCCGAACTTGGTGATGAGTGATGAGTAGGGCCCTCATGAAATCCAAAGTGGACTCCACATCAAGCACCGTCCAGTCAGATCATTATGATGGCTGGTTGAACCCAACCCTCCAAGGAAAAAAGAAGCGTCTTTCCACTTCACCGGCGAAAAATAGACGCAAGGGCCCAAGCCCAGCCAGTGCCAGTCAAACGAAAAATGCCGCCTCCAATCAAAATAAAAGAGAAAAATCTAAAAATATAGTTATTTATCCCAAAAGGTCCTCGCGAATTGTGTAGTATTAATAAGGTCCTCTTGCCAATTTTTTATATTTTTTTATACTTTTTTATGAGCAACGATAATGTTACATGGACGACGCTAGGGTCGCTCGTCAGAATATCTTCTAATGTTTTATTATTCTTCTCTTCCTCCTATTTCTTCACATGATATTTGCAAAGAGGAAATATTAGATTATGCAATTAATATGTACATACGCTTCATTCTTGTGTTATTTGTGGAACAAATTCCATTTGTCCAATTATATGACCATCTTTCATGCCATCTAATCCAGTGTCACTAAATCGACTGGTATGTGTTGTGCCGGTAGGTCACTTTCGATGCATATGTTGGGTGTGCCGCCGGACAGTTTTTTAGAAATACTGCCTGAATTATAAAAAAAATAGATTTGAACGTGCAATAGGAAAATACGAAATATTTTGAAGGACTTACATGCACGCTCAGTTGGAATAAATTAAATATTAACACGTGCATCGTACGGGCCTTAATGCTAGTCTATTGGAAATCCAAACCAATCAAAACAAAAACTCTCCTCATTATATTGGTTTTAGATAAAATTTACTTGAAAAAACAAAAAGAAATTGTATAAATAAAAAATTATATAATTAATTTTATTGTGTTCATTAAAGTAAAATCTTGACCTGATGTCTCCCTCCCAAATCTTTGACAATCACATTTAGATACGCGAAGGAGATATACCACCCATGTTCACGCAGCATCCACAAAAGTACGTAAATAGTGCAGAGATTTTTGAATTGATGGGATGTGTATGTATGTTTGGAATCTTTTCTCTTTAAAGTTGAATGTTGGTTGGAAATAAAAACTTCAACTCTGGCCTTATGAGAAGCCATATCAGTTTCTTGGGGCCTATTTGTGAATGTGCCCTTCTAAGAACACATGATATTTACCTTTTCAATAAACTGTGTCTGTTGGGCTACATATGTGCATTTTCAATAAAATGTGTCTCTTGGTTTACATATTTGCCTTTTCAATAAAATGTCTCTCTTGGGCCCATTGGTATGGATGTTACCCAATTCAAAGGGATGCCTTCCAACTCTATAAATTAAGGTTATTTTCAAAGTTTTGATATAATATTCAAAATGAACAGAAATGCATACGAATTCCTTATTTTTAAGATGAAACATGTATACTGACGTGGATTAAAGGAAGAAAGGTTGGGTTTTCTTTTTTTTTTTTTTTTTTTTTGGTTGTTGATTTGAATTTTTTTATTACTTTATTATAAATAGATTTACATGAAAGGGATATTAGTTTTAATATATTATTGAGGTCGCATGAGACTTAACTTGTGCATCACACAGGGGCTTCATGCTAGTACATATAAATTTTAGGACAAATGAGTTGAGGATATGAGTTCACATGTGAGGGATAAAAAGTAAAATCATAGCGGAAACCTTGACTATCATAGAATTTGAATTACAAAGGCTATAGTTAGGTATTTATTTTCCACATTCCTTTAATTTATTTTTCCTTGGAGGAGAGATAATTTGATGGTCATCTTTGAAATTTCATATTTAATACTTCAATTTTAATCAATTCTTAGAAATGAAATTCTTGTCATTCTTATGTATTCAATAAAATGAAACAAACAGGCAGCATGGTGTATAACTATAAAGAAATGAATTCTAGCCTCATCTAGGATTCTCTAGGCAAAATCCCACGCACTCACCACCTAGGCCCAATTTTTAATCAAACAATTCAAGTTAAACCCACAAGGGCCGAGTCTCTGTGCCCACAACCATGGAAGAGGGTTACACGCGCGGGAAAGGTTCGCCCACACACATGAAAAGAGGGCAGAGCATACCAAGGATTGGAATTTTTATTTTTTTTTGGAACCTTGGGCATCTATATGAGAACCAACTAAGCAATCCCTCGTCCTCAACCTCTCTCTTATGACATAGTATGCCAAAATCAACTCAATCGGAGTGGGTGTCCAATTTTGGTTTAACTCCCGAAACTGCCAACCGGTTCAACAAATAAATTATTGTCTATATTTTTCTATCAAATCCTGGAATAGAATTAGAGATCCCTTAAAGGGTCGTATATATTGGCTTCGACGATATAATATTTTGAAAATCATTGATAAAATTAAGAAAATAAAAAAATATCCACTTGATGGATAACATATATAAAAAAACACAATTTGACCATCTGAATAATTAATAACTGAAAAAAAAGTTAGAATTTAATTTTTTTTTCTAATGTAGTTCTAAAACTTAACTCACCAAAGTGGGTCCAAAGTTCAGTGAGTCCATTAAACAATTTGGCAGACCGAATCAGACTCATTCCGGCATATTCCCTCCAAGTCAAGTCGATTTGTAAGTCAAGTCAAGTCAAGATTTTGATCTATCATTCTTAGCGCGCATTTGACTGGAAAAAGAAAAAAGTGTACCTAGTATACATCACATTAGAAAGAAAAAAGAGGAAACTTATGACAAAGAAGTTAAATAATGGTAAATTTGTCCCTATTAAGAATAAGACTCTTCACAATCGATTTGTCAACACAATGACATCTGTAGTTGATCCTGGGCATCAGGTATATTATTATAACTGCATCCAATCATGTGGCCAACTCTTTAGTTGATTACTTGATGTCGCTTAACTCACAATATAATAAGATTGTTGCCCAGATTATAGGAGTCGTAAAATTTAAAAAAGAAAAAATAATAATTAAAAGGCCTGCAGCCAAAGCAAGTGCGGCTTGCTTCGATTCTCCTGTGAGAGCTGTTAAATACAAACAATTTTTCTTCCCTCACGCGGCTTCTCTATAAATAATTACCAAAAATACTTTCTACAAACTCATATTTCTTAATCTACCCTAACCTCTATACTCACAGCTTCTCTCTAAACACCCTTCTCCAAACAACTTTTCTCTCTTTTCCTCCCCGCTCTCCCTCATTACCATCAAAAAAGGAAAAAACAGCAAAACCTTTGCTTGTAGGTGATTTTTTCACAAAATGGGTGAGTGGTACCCAACATATGATACAGTCTACTTACTCAGGCATCAATCCCTAGATGGTTGTATGAGATGAGATGAGACAACCTCGTGTTTCTCAATTGATAGCATGGTTTATTTATGCCCTTTTTATGGCCTACGGTTTAAAAAAAAAGAATTTAAAATAACATAAAAAAATTAATAAGAAATAATGAATATTCGTAAGCCAAAGCAAAATATAAAGGTGGTCATAGAATTTCAAAATTCACAAAAGACATGATTTCCAATTGGATAAAGTAAATTAAAGAGCCAGCTCGAATTTGTTTCATGTTTGGACTATAGAGTTAAATAAAATGAGGAATGGTCCCTCTGGATACTGCTGGGGACATCCGAATCCTCTCCATCAAAGGATACGGAGAGTGTAGGAAACGCTTGTTAGATTCACAGTTTAGATTCAAAATCCTCCCGATCACACCCTTTCAATATTTCTCTTGGAAAAGTTTTGAGTTTTTCCACAGCGGAGACGAGATCCACGGGAGTTTCTGTGGTAATGAGACTCAAATCCATCATTTTTCCTGCTTTCCCCACCACATGGCATATAAACATTCTATCACTTCGTAATCAGATGGCCCACCCACTTACTACTGGTCAAGGAATTTTTTTTTTTTTTTTTGGTAATTGGTCAAGTTATTTTGGTTTTTTTTGGTAATTGGTCAAGTTGTGATTGTCCATGTATCTGTATAGAAGATTTCCGGCTAGTCTTTGACGATGAAGCTAATCTTATATTTTTATTAAAGGTTAATATTATATTAATGTACAACAATGTGCAGTGTAGTATCTTTGGAAGAAACTAATCTCATTGACGCTCCATGATTTACTAGTTTTTATTTAATTTTTTTCTTACACTCCAACCTAGGGGCTGGGACCCTATGGAACCAGTGAAAATTGGAAGAGGAAGTTTAAGTAATTTTCAATATTTCCTTGGGTTAAGTCAGAAGTGTTCACCCCAAGGGCCTCAACAAATAGAGGTGTGACATTATTACATTCAAAAGGTCAAAGGCGACAATACTACTTAAAACTCCACAGCTGGCCCCTATCTCTCTAATCGAATCTCCTCTTCCTATCCTTTCCTTTATATTTATACTAGAAACAAACGCTGTTAAGCATGGCCCCCAAATAAAATTTATTTAGAATACTTTATTTTTTTTTTAACACTATATATAACTTATATTTAAAAGTTAAATTAAAATCTAGAATACATTATAAAATTTATAGTATTTTATTATATTTACATTAAATATTTAGCACTTTTGTAAATAACATAACTCAATAAAAACAATATCTATGCATTTTGAAAGACATAGATTTAGATTATTTACTTGAACAACCCTTTGATTTTCTAACTTTATTAAGGACATGAAATTAAACATTCATCTAAGAAGGCATAGTCTTAAATTTATTTTTAAATTAATCACCTCACTAGCCCTTAATTTTCTAACTTTCTTTACTGTATCGTTTATTCATTTATCTTATACATTACCAGTGTACATTTAACTAATCCTTTCCCAAAACCATCCCTAACTAATATAATGCATAATCATCATCATCAATTCATCATCTTACCATCATACCATTCTTCAGATAATATATTATTACGAATTGGTTCTAACAATATGGAGATCCCTGATTGATTTGGATGACATAGGGGTGCAACTCCGGGTCGGTTAGTGTTGGATCCATCCAAGTTTTACCTCTTTTTTATGTAGGTAAATTTTGTGGGGATCATCATGGGTCAATGCACTCTAACCCATTTAGCTATTATGCCAAAATATAAAGCAGATCTAGTCAAGATCCAACCAATTTACATCATCTACAAGCGTACAAGGGCTTTTGTGCCCATTATGTCAGGTTGAATTAAGCATTTTAAGCATACATAGAACGAAATCTGGCCTGTTACAGTGGTAGAGCAAGAGGATAAGGCCTGGTTTACTCTACAACCACAATCACAATTCGGACTAGGCTCATGTCAGGCTCTAGTTGTGCCCGCCCCTGTGCACACCCTATGTAGATTGGAACTTGATCCGATTTTGATTATGTCGTAACACATTTTATCTCAACTCAAGTAGAGCTGTAAATTGAGTAGCAGGAAGGATTCAACAATTTATGAGCCTACTTCAAATAAAAAGAAATATGTGCATGTGCCCAGAAAATAGAATTTATAAAACAAAACAAATAGAAAATGAATGAAAAAGTACCAAACCGTAAAACCACCAAATTGTTTAACTGAGTTTATGTATGCAGGTGGGCCTAAACCAACCCATTTAAATAGGTCAGGTGCTTGTGTGGGCTAACCTTAATTCACCCATTTTTATTGAGGGTTAGGTTCTCTTAACCCATGATTGACCCGTACGTATTGATATTCTATTATGGGGTCAAGTGTAGGATGAGAGATTTTAGGAAGTATTAGAATAGTGAGAGAGATTTTAGGGGATGCAAATCAGGACAGAGATTTTAGGAGATTCAGATCTCTTATCTCTTATTGAAGAGAGAGTTTTTAGGCTTTGATGAAGGGGAGAGATTTTAGGAGATTGCATCAAGCAAGGCCCCACTTGAAAGGCAAAGGTTTCCTCATTATTTTCTAAGTGATTCTTATTAAAGGAGAATAATTGGGTGGTAAGGTGGCACCCCTCACAGCCCCCCTCCCCCTTGCTTCAATATATATAATTTGAGTAGTTAAGCGTCTGCCCTCATCTGCATCCCTTTCTATCTCTCTCTCTCCAAAATCATTTCTTTCTATAGTTGCAGCTGCTACCTGCAAAGCCCCATGATGAATACCTTCCCAACTCATCAATTCCTACCAATATCATTCCCCCTTGTGTTTCTATTCTTTATGCCAGCTTCAGCTTCATCTTCCGCCTGGGAGGTCAATCAACCACACAGCGACTGCTCTCTTTTCATATTTCAATGCAGGAAGATCCAACACAACATCAGCTATCCCTTTTGGACTAAGGACTATCTGGGATACTGCTCCTATGAAAAAAAGTTTAAAATCAAATGCAATCAGACGGACAATTCCTCTGAGATTGTGATTCAATCGCACAACTATCACGTTGAGGAGATCAATTATGAGAATCAAACAGTCGCCATTGTTGATAAGGATTACTTTGATCACAACAAAGACAATTCATGCCTTCGTCCCTCCAGGAACACCACTTTCGATTTCAAACTCTTTGGTTATTACTTAGAGAGAGATCCAAACGAGGGAGATCGCTACGAGGGAGATGGCATGCTCTTATTCCTCTACAATTGCTCTACCAATCTTGTTGAAGGCCACCCAAACCCATTCAATATTAAACCCCTCAAGTGCCTATCTGTATCAAATCAATCAAGCGGTAAGGCTTTTTACACAAGCAAATGGTCTCTAGAAGAAGAAGAAGAGTTAATGCGATTGGGGTGTTGCCAAGTGATAAAAATCCCGATCCTGAAAAGGAATAAGAAGCGGCTCTTTTTCAACCCGGATGATTGGAATGATGTTTTGGGAGAAGGATTCTGTCACGACCCGGGCCCGAGGACCCGGCCAACCCGAGCTGTGATCGCCATACTTACTCCCGTAAACCCCGAATTAACCGTGGTTAAAACGAGATCCACAAGGGATATCAATCACAAATACCTGTCAAATATAAAACTTTTGCGGAAAATAATATATATTTGACAATAACAAATTATCATTTACATGTATACAAAAAGAAAGTCCTTATACATGTATTGTTTCAATATACATTTGACAAATGCTGCATATACAAGATAATATGCAGACAACCATTAGTTACATTTCCAAATGGTAATTACATTCACTCAAAACATTTCTCCAAAACATTTCAACTCCCAATTCGCACTCGGATACCACATCAGATGGTATCCCGCCGGTTCCATTCTATCAGACCTCCTGGAGGAGTCGGAGCGGTCTCCTCCGCTGGCGCCGGGGGCGCTGCAATGACGGCAGGGGCAATCGAGCTTGTAATGCCATCAATAACACTAATGAACACGACGGTTCAACAATGTATAAACATTTCTTGCAATAGTATATCAATACATTCATATTGCAATAACAACAATTTCAATGCTAGAGAAATCTAGACAATTCTACAATAACTAATAATAGACAATGACAGTCAGTATCAGTCAGTATACACGTACCACTTGGCAACTACCATAGCATTCATTGCATTACATTTCAATTCATTTCCATCTTCTCTCAAAGGAAGGATTATCATATACCATCTCCCCTCAAAGGGAGGCTTCAATCAATACCTGAAGATATTATCAGAATTTAATAGTGGGACTTACCAGTGTACGGGCCAGGGACACTAGCATCACTACGGAGCTCCGGAGCACCCCAATATCCATCTGCTGCAGCAGGATTAGTCATTCATTATTCATTGAACTCATTTAGAGTTCTAATACAATCGCTAGGTAGTGCCCAACTCGATAATCAATAACATTCAGTGAGAAATCCTTCTTATGGATCCAATTAAACTCAATGATTGCTTTCATGACAAAAGCAAGGAATGACAATAATATCAATCTCATTAGATTGATCACAATGACACAATGAGTATAACATTAACCACATATGGTTTTACTCAATCCTATTCCAATCCTATCTCAATCCTTAAACAACCATTCGGGTGTAATCATTGGTTTCCAAATGCACGTGTTATTCTTGATGGACATCACATTTATATATTTAATATGTGCATCTCAAGTCCCCTTAATTAACACCCATGGAGCTTAGGCAATTGTCAATGATAGTTCACTCAAGGAACCTTCTTAACATACCATTAATTCTCAATAATTTAGTCTAACCATGATTAGTCTTCAAAACTAATCGGGAACGCATTTATCTTTAAGAGTCGTACTCCAAATTTTCGTAAAAGTCCTAAATCCAAAATTCACCGGACTCTAACAAAGTCCCCTAATCGGTCGGACCGTTAGGTCCGATCGATTAGCCAAAATTTTCTCACCGTTAATGCCCTAACAGTATCCTGGCGGTTAGCCGCGGTCCAGTTGGCGGTTAGCCGCGGTATAGTTGGCGGCTAGCCGAACCGAGTTCGGTTAGCTTTCCAGAAGCTATGCAAATCCTGACTCAGCTGCGGTCAGCTTGGCAGTTACCTGGCGGTTAGCCGAAATTTCCATTTCGGCTAACCGCGAAACGACGGTCAGCTCGCGGTCAGCTTTCTAGAGGCTGACCATTTTACGAATTTATGGCGGTTTGCCTTGCGGCTAGCCGCCAGCACCCAGAAACTCACTTTTCGAGTTTCAGAACTTTTGATTTTTCTTCCTTCTTCTACTCTCATTCTCCAATCCTTTTCATAACCTGCATAAGAGATTGGAACCTCATGTTCCCCCTCATACACCATCCAATCACATTCATTCACAATAATACTTCAAATCATTCCTTAATTACTTCATTAATCACCCATAACAAATCCAAAACTCAATATAAATGCATAAAACCCATGAAAATTCCATACATTTCAATCATAGTTAACACTAATTACAAGCAAGGTTTATACTTGCCTTTTTGGAAGCTATTAGCCAAAAACCCTCTTTCACTTAGTTTGGCTTGAGACCCAATCTTCCAATTTCAAATCCTAATCATAAAAACAACCAAATGAACTCCCATGAGTCATTTGTGCTAAAAATCATGCCTAACCACTCATTTATAACTTGGAAATCCTAAAGGAAGGTCATTACTTACTTGTGGTCCAAAGCAATTGATTCTTGAGATCCCTCTCAAGCTTTTCTCTTCAACAATGGTGGATTTGCTTAGGGAAGAAGATGAAGTTGAAGATGCTTTCCTCAAACACCACTTCAATCACTCTTAAATCTCACTCTTAATCAAGAGGAATGAAAAAGGAAAAGAGGAATGGAGAGCCTAGGGTTTCTTCTTAAGCTTCAAAAGGATGAAATGAAAGAAAACCCATTTCACTCTAATATATGCTCTCTTAACACTTAAACCCCATCTCATTTACTCTATTTTCATTTTGAGTCAAATGACTCCTCACTTGGCCCATTTGAGGTCAAATGGAATCGTGTTTATTATGAAAGTTGACGTACTCTTCGAGATACACACGTTGGTATCAAGAATTTTCGTATTTGACGAAATACGTGAAAACCCGTATTTACGAAAAAGTCCTTTGTTCACCTTGTTTGAGTCTAAACTCATTTTAATCCATTCAATTTCATTCAAATCCATTTCATTAGGCTTAATGTGTCATTGGAGACTGATTTGTCCCTCTTTGGTCATTAACCTTAATTAACCCAATTATCCATGCTTAATTAGAATTAATCACAATTAATTAGCCTTAATTACGATTATTTTGGGTCGGGGTGTAACAGATTCGAGGTCAAATGGTCTGTGATCGACCCCCCACCATCATTTCTGGGACTGCGTCCAATCCAATGGCCACTGCGGTTACAATGTAGACTCGCCTCCAAACCCCACCTGCCACTGCAAGGGTAAACCGCATCTCTACATGTGTCCTCTGGGTGGTAAGCATCTCTCCTCCTCGTCTCAGCTTGATGCTGTTTCAGACGCTGCTTCATTACTCTGTCAACCATTGCAGTAGCGAAAAAGTTATTACTCTGTTAACCAATGTACCCCACTAGAGGACACGGAGGAGAGAGAATAGACCATTTTGTGTCCCAACCAGTGATTTGTCCTGGCCTAGATATGGAATTAGACATAAAAGTAATACCCCGTTAACAAATGATAACGAGACTGGATCCCATCGCTGCTAAAACATAGGAACCGTGTAACACATGCCATGATATCTATGATTAGGCCCACATATTAATAATTAAGACCGTTCAGCATAAATCCCTTTCACCTCTCCACGGATACGTTCTAAAATTTAGTTCCTACTGGAGTGGGTCCCACTGTTCGATACATCACATGGGGATCCCATTGTGTTACACAGCGGGGGATCCGGGCTCCAGTATTATCCGGACGAGACTCGAGTATTATATACCTTAAAGCTGGATGTTAGTTAGAGGGAAAAAAAAGGCAAATCTCCCCTCGAGTCACATCAGCATGGTATATCTAAGGACGTGTATAACTTCTCACATACAGAGACATCCATTCATATACAGAAATGCCTCATTCCCCAAGGAAACACCTCTTCTAAAGTATTAAGACTCATGTTAATATGCACCTGATACAAACTTTTCTTTCTCTTTCTCCCCCACTCTCACAAACTTGCTCATGTGTCTAATATTGATGCCGCTCCATTTCTCACATATGCCCCCGGATTCCGATGAAGGTTTAGTTTCTATTCTAAATGCGTATTTGTAATTCAATTCAATAAGACCTCCTCCAATTTTAATGAAAATCTAAATGTGCTTCTAAAATTATTTAGAATTTAACTCAAATATATATATATTGTTTTACTTAATTATGTGATAATATGAACTTATATTTTGAAATCACACAAATGAATTTATCATTCAGATTTTTTATTCATTAATTAATAATTAATTTAAATATTAAATTTATTTATTATTTAATTTGCATAAGATTAAATCGTGCATCGCACGGGGGCATTGCGCTAGTAGTAATAAAGGCCGGTGCATCTGTTTAAGTTGAAGAGTTAGGCCCCGCTGATTGATGGATATATATAGGAGTGACTGCAAAGAATTATTTAGAAACATCACACAAAAAGCACATTGGTCCAACGACCAAGTTCGGCTCACTTCATTGCACTTACAAGGGGCGCCTAGCTTGACCCTCCAGCCCATATATATATATATATATATATAGAGGGAGGGGCTCTTGTGAGAGACACTCTCACCTTACTATAAGAGATAAAGGTTGATACCCTTACATTTATATCCAATGTCAACAATTTAAATATGAGGGCTCCAACCTTATCTCTTATAGTAAGGTGAAAATATCTCTCACAAGAGCATCATACACACACACACATATATATACATATACATATATACATACATAGTTCTCTCTCTTTATTCCTTTCCTTTTCTCTGCTCTCTCTTTTCTCTCTAACATTTTGTTTCTCAGTTTCTCTCTCTTTGGACAGAGGAGGATGCAGAAGCAGATAATGGAACTATAGGGGGCCAAACGAAAATTATTAAAAAATAAAAAATAACACATTCGTGGTCAAAATAAAAAATTATAAAAAGATTAGTCGAAAAAAATAAAATTTTGAAAACTTAAACAGGCCATGACCCCCTAGGCCGCCTACATGTAGGTCCACCCCGAGTGCTACCTGCCTGATAGAGGAGAAACTCAGAGAGGTGATGGCCGAAATATTCACAACTTGTAGCATACGGCTGGATTTGATCCAAGTTTTCACACCAATCAAAGGGTACAGAGAATGTGGGAAAAGCTTAATTTACAGTTGAAGACTCAAAAGCCCTCCGGCCCCACTCTCATGTTTATCACTGGAAAGTCTAAAATTTTCCACGAGAGGTTCGACGAAGACGAGAGTACACGGGAGTTTCCATGGTGATGTTGAGAGTCCAAACTGATCATTTTCTTGCTTTGTGCCCCACACGGCATATTAAATTCAATCAACGCGTATCTACTTAGGAAATTCGAGGCTTGACTTTGTTGTTGACCTAGTAGGTCTTATATACATCAGTCTATTTATCTCTTTTGTGGAAACGAATCCAATACTCAAGTATATCACTCATTATTCGTCAATTTTAAGATTTGAGAATTTGTACACGTGCGGAATTAAAAGGCGTAGGAATGGATTAGTGAGTGGGCTCCGGCTCCCCATGGGCCCTGGTCTGTTGTTTTGTAAAAATCTGATTTGAGGCGGCCAGAAGGTTTGACACTTGTATACATATACACATAACCGTAGAGCATAATATACGAATAGCAGCATGCACTTTTTCTGCGAACTTCTTCAGATCACTTGTTCTTCGTAATCGACTTTCCTCTCTCTTTCCTTCTATATTGGGTTATAAGGAGGGTTTCCAAGTCTCCACCCCCATCTCCACACCTCACTCTCTCTCTCGTGTGACAGATGAAAAGAAAGAGCAAAATCCATTTCTGTCTGGTTTAATTTCATGTTCCTATATACATACAAAATCATCTCTTTCTACTATCATGGATACCTTCCCAATTCATCAATCCCTCTCATCTTTCCTCCTCATTGTGCTGCTCTTTTTTACTCCGGCTTCTTCCGTCCAGGAGTACAATCAACGTTTCCCTGACTGCTTCCCTACCCCATTTGATTGCGGTGGCGTCCAACTCAACATCAGTTATCCCTTCTGGACAGAGGACACTCATGAGAACTGCCGCCACCCAAACGAGTTTGAAATCAAATGCAATAGTACGGATAATTCCTCTGAGATTGTGATTCAAAAGCGCCCGTACCATGTTATGAAGATCGATTATGAGGAACAGAAAGCCACCATTGTTGATAAAGATTATTACTTATTGCATAAGCACATGATTTCATGCCATGCTCCTTCCAGTAACACTAATCTCGACTTCAATCTCTTTAATTACACTCAGAGAGATCTCAACCTCTCGTTCCTCTACAAGTGCCCTGATCCTCTTCCTGAAAACCACCGATACTTAAAATTCCCTACCAGCTGCTCCTCCTATGATTTAAGAGATCATGCCTACTTCACACTCCCGGAGCATATCACCACGTTCATAAATTGCCAAGTGATACAAATCCCGATCCTCCGTGCGAACAAAGATAGGCTTTGGGAAAACCCAGAGGAGTTTTGGATTGATGTTTTGGCGGGGGGGTTCGAGGTCACATGGTCTCTCACCCGACTTGACCCTTATTGCTGGGACTGCTTCAAATCCAACGGCCACTGCCGTTTTAAGGAATCCTCTTATTTCCAACGCGACTGCTACTGCAATGGAACATCGTTTCCTGACGAGTGTCCTCCACCTCCGCCTCCGGGTAAGCATCTCGCCTCCTCTTCCCTTTTCTTAATAATTAACGACTTCCGAGTTGTTACAAATTAAACGGACCCGGCCTGATTTGCCTTCGAGTGGAGTGGGGGACCATTTTGCGTCTCGATACATGTGGAATTGCACTCTACTCTCTAATTCCTGATTAACAAAGCATAATATAAATTAAGTGTGCTTTACCCCTGTTTATATGTACATTAAATATAAATATGCAGTAATCAAAGCATAATATATGTTACTCTAATTCCCAATTAACAAAGCAAAATATAAATAGTGTTTTACTATGTACATAAAATATGCAGTACATATCATATATTATGTCATTTATGTTCACGTGTTTCATAATTTATTTGATAATAGTGAGATAAATGATTCAACTATTTCCCACATGTAGGACTAGGAATAGAAATTTCTGCTATATAATATTTTCTTCTTTAGGGTTCTCTCATCTAATTTTGTCCAGCTCATCATCTCCAACTTTCCTAATAATATCCTCATTTATTACCAAAATGATTCTTGTTCCGTTTGAGTAACCTTTTTTTCACTTATTAAATTATCAAACGTCTCACAATAATTAGTGTGAAGTTCCTTACATTCTTATATACTAATTAAGGAGGGCTTTGGACACAGTCAAGGAAGCCAAATCTAATTATTCATTAGCTTAAGCCCAATCTTTAATCAATCAAAAATATCCACTATAACAAGGAGAAACATAGAAATTTACTTACCATTGATCACGAAAATCCACCATTAATATTATCTTCAATCCATGAGAGACACAATATCAAAATCAATGGGGAAGATGATAGAAAATCACAACAAAGCAATTTCATTGAAAATAAAAATATCGTAAACAAGTCTTGGGTTTGGGTATCCTTATATTCCTCAGGTCAAAGTCAATTACCTTTTCAAAAAAAAAAAAAAAATTTTTTTTTTTTTTTTGAAGATTGTCCTTATATTCCTTTTTTGAGCATGGCCATTATGCTACACCCCCAAGATTTCTCAATTACACACATTCAAATGGTTATGATCTCTGCTATACATACAGAGCAATCTTCTACATCTGACTCGTCCATACAACTGGTCAGTCTTTCTGTTTCCCATGCGTGGGCCAACACAAATCATTATGACCCGGTGGATGTCGACCTATTTTGTCTTTGTTTGCCGCAAGATTTTCCTTGAGACAGGATGATGTTCCTTAATGCTGCAACCGGAACTTAAGTGGAGGCCTATCCATTCCAAGGAGCTACCGCCACAGATTTCATTTGTTCACGCTTCTTTGTTGTTGATGATGATCTGACTTCTGGTGTTATGACAGGGATCAACTTTCATTTCTACTGTTTTTCAAGGAGAGTGTTGAACTGAACTGAACATCATGCTTATGTGAAAAACTTTTATTTTTCTGAACCTAGACTTTCAGTTATAGTGGTTTTAACTTTTCAGATTATGTTTCTAGAAGATTTTTAATAAGACAAAGCAGTCAGATCTTAGTCTCCAACCAGTTTTGAGTTTAAAATTGACGATTTATCTAATCATCCTCCCCTCAACGTTTGTAGCTGGTGAAAAATCTAAAAGAAAATTCATCATAGGTATTGTATATAGGGAAAAAAATCTCTTGTGCATGGTTCGCATACAAACCGTGCAAGGGGATGGTGACAGAGGCGGCCCCACTTATTAATGTTCATTGTAATGGTTTCTGCGCACTGTTCGCATGTAAACCGCGTGCAGGAGAATATTTATCTTATATATACTTGTTATTGTTATTATTATTTGCTGAACCAGCTTACATAATGCTTTTGCAGGTAATGGTAAAAGAAAGAAATACACTATTATAGGTATTATGCTTTTCAAGCTTTTCCTTTCCATTGAGTACTACCAAGATTATATTTGTATGTAGATGATTGAATCATACTGGGGATGCGAGAGTGGAATACATGAGTCGTTCAGGCTGTTCATCAACTGAACAATAGCAAGCATTCCTAGGCTAGAAAATCAGGCTGGTCAGCTCATCAAGTGAGCCACATGTGCAATAGAAATTATGTTGATAGTAAGGCAAATTAACAATCCACAATATTTATGGTACTTACAGTGAGTTGACCACCTATTTTTTTGGGCTGTGGCAAGTTGAAGTGGGGGTAATTTGATAAACAGCACAGATCTCACGTACATGTATCCTTGTTTAGGCACTCTTTTCATTTCTCGTGTCTACTTTTGACATTATGAAGGACTAATTGCCAATCCATGTGTTCAAAATGCCCGCCACTCATGAGCACCTCGTGTTGCTACCATAGCCCAAAAAGAGACACCATTCTATTTAGCAGGTGGATCCACATGTGCAGATTGGCTCTTGTACATATGATCCAAGAGCAGACTGCAGTTGTGACTTGTGCCTTCATTTGGATGGGTCAATAGGAAGGAGCATATAGGCACGGCAAATCTCTATTGCATTTTGCAAAGCAGAGGGGTGTGCCTAGATCAAAATGTTATATGAATAATCTATACATCTCAGATGGCTTGTAGTTCCAGAATCACCATTTTGGTGGCCCTAGCCTCCGAACAGACTACTTTCCATTTGTCTACATACTGGACTGCCAAGATTGCCAGGTTCCTGAGCCATGCACTGTGGGAAATGGGATAAAGGTTCTTGAATTACAAAATTATGGTGGTCACTAACCAAACTGCTGCAAAATTGGGTGGCTGAGCACGTAGCAGTAAGCCTTCTACAGAGACTGAGCACATTCTATTTGGCAGGTTAATCCACATGTTGTGCAGATTGACTCTTATACATATGATTCAAGGTCACAATGTAGTTGTTCCTTATGTGTGTGGCTCGACAGGGAGGTGCCAGTAGGCATTGCAAACCTCTATTGCATATTACAACGCAGAGGGTTTTGCCTAGATTAAAATGTTTGTTATTTAAGAATTTATTGCGAGTAAGCAACCAGTCAAACCGAACTATAAATTTGATATATCATGTCTAGGATGGCCTTAGTTCTAGAATCACCATTTGGATGGCCCTAGCCTAACAACAGACTATTTTCCATCTCTACATACATACAAGATTGGTAGGTTGCTGAGACATGCCCTGTGTGTGAACAGGGATGAATGTTCCTGAATTACAAAATTATTGTGGTCGGCAACAAACATGCTGCAAAATTAAGTTAGCTGATCACATAACAGTCATTATAATTGTTAGAACGAATAAACACTATTAAAAATAACTTATGTGAAAGGCAATGAAATTTGCCCAGAAGTGTTTCATTCAAGTATCTCTCTTGCAGGTGCAATCACTGGAGTTATTCTGACCTGCTGTTTTGTCTTCATACTCTGTCTTATGAGGAAATTGCCATCAGATAATTCCATCTTCTTTTGGAAAAAGAAAACACGTGATAGTCGCAATGTGGAGGCCTTTTTAGAAAACTATGGTTCTCTTGCTCCTAAAAGATATCGATATTCAGAGCTGAAAAAAGATGACAAGATCTTTCAAGGATAATTTAGGCCATGGTGGCTATGGCAGTGTGTTCAAAGGCAACCTCAAAGATGGTCGTCTTGTGGCAGTGAAGGTCTTGAACAATGCCAAGGGAGGTAATGGTGATGAATTCATTAACGAGGTCGCTAGCATAGGTAGGACTTGCCATGTTAATGTCGTTACTCTTCTAGGCTTTTGTTCTGAGGGTGCTAACAGAGCACTTGTTTACGAGTTCATGTCCAAAGGATCTCTAGAAAAATTTATTTTTTCAGATAACTTAGGAAACAGGCAACATGTTTTGGATTGTCAAAAGCTATTCCAAATTGCAGTTGGCATTGCACGAGGACTAGAGTACCTACATCGTGGGTGCAGCACTCGTATTGTGCATTTTGACATTAAACCTCACAACATTCTTCTGGATGATGACTTTTGTCCAAAGATTTCAGATTTTGGGTTAGCTAAGCTATGCCCTCAACAACAGAGTACCCTGTCGATGCTAGATGCAAGAGGGACAATTGGCTATACTGCCCCTGAAGTGTTCTGTAGAAGCATTGGAGGCGTATCTCACAAGTCTGATGTTTATAGCTATGGTATGATGGTGCTCGAAATGATTGGGGGAAGAAAGAACATTGATGCAGAAGCAGAGAAAACTAGTGAGATTTATTTTCCGCATTGGGTGTATAAGCACATAGAGCCTAAAGAAAGTCTAGCATTGCTTGGATTCCAGTCAGAGGCAGAAGAAGACATTGGGAGAAAAATGGTGTTAGTGGGTTTATGGTGCATACAAACAAATCCAACAAATCGACCATCAATGACTAAAGTGGTGGAGATGCTAGAAGGATGCCTTGGAAGCTTGGAAATGCCACCCAAACCTTATCTTTGTTCACCTTGAAGATCATGTTCTTCTACGACCTAATGCCAGAAGAAGGTCTGTAATGTTGTATTTTAATGAGTTTTATTTCTTCTATGAGAGAATTCGTGTCCTTATTATACATTTGTTCAACCTTGATTGAACAGAAATTACTGGTGCAAAACTTCTGTTCTAAAATTTCATTTAAATATGTTCAAATTTTCATCCCAAGGAAAGTTAAAAGGAGCTAACCACCCCACTAAATAAAAGTAAATGACCTTTTTAGAGTCCCCAGCAACCCACCTTCCCCAACTTGTCTAGGGGGGTGGGTGTGAACAAGCCAACCTTGGACCAAGTTGAGGCTGACTTTACCATTAAACATGTCTGCTTAAGCTCTAGCTGAAACGATCTTAGCCTAACTTGAGCTTCACTTCAACATTAAATGCACCATCCAAAGAGCTTAAGACCTAGTTAGAGCTTTAACCATGAGACAATTGAGCCATACACGAGCTCAAGTCCAATCAGACTAAGTTGAGAAAAACTTAGCTTGAGCTTGCTCATGAGACCATTATCCAAAACACTTACTAGAGTCTCAAATTGAGCTGAGCCCAGCTGGCTTGCGACCTAGCTTGGCTTGTTGATAACACTACCTGGTAACTAGGGATATAAGGGTAGAAATGTTTATTGAATCTTGACTTTACAAGGATTTGAATTACTAGGTGATGGCATGGCATTCTTTTCCCATCCTCCCTTGAATTTAACATTCATTTTTGGCTATTCATCTTCCATTCTCCATTTTTAACTGCTTATAAAAATACCAAGTCTTAAAATTCCTAGGAATTCACTTACATGAATCAAAAGTCCCTTAATAGAAAGCTATAGTGAATTTATTTTATTTTTTTCAATGGAGTCCTTTTATTTTCCACAGGTAGCAAGTACTACCTGTTACCCATAAAAGAGTCTGGCTTACAATGAATGCACTCACCACACCAATCAAATAACCAAATGATTCTGGAACTTGAAAGGTTTAGTAGTTTTGCCATCCATTTGAAGAGCGTGGTTAGGATTGTGATTTCAATCTAAGTTTAACAAGAGGACCTTGTACCAATTCCTCTACTATAGCTTCCACTGAATTTTCCCTCACCAACTTTCTTCCTGGTTCTCTACAGGAAGTAAGTCCAACTCCAACAGCTCTCTCACTGTACTAAAAATCTTCCCCACTTCAAACGATACCTTTTCGTCTGTCTGGGTAAGTTCTGGTCAAATTGATTTAAAGGCGAGGAAGAACGGTTTGCGATGCTTCTGCTACAACATGAATGGGGCCCAATTAAAAAAACACACCATGGATAACCTAAAGTGGACCATTGTTTGTGCACTGAATAGAGCCACTGTTTTCCATTTTCTCTGGACAAATTAACAAAAAACTGAAAATAGTGCCAAAAATGAAAATATACATTCCCAATACAGCATTTAACAAAATGCCTAATTTCAGTTCGGGCCCATGTTTCATTTGATCATGTGTTTAACTGTAGAGTTGATGGCGTGCTTAACACACTCTGGGTTTGAATCAAATTTACAACAGAGCATAGCGAAGTTGTGTAGTTGTGCTGTTGTGAATGGTTTGAATTTTGATAGAGAACGGCGATTGTTGAATGGAGAGTAAAAATTCAGAATTCAATTTAAATCATCATTTTCAAAGATCAATATTTACTGATGCAAAGTACGTAAAACTCAACTCAAATAAATAAATGAATGCTTAGATGACAATGACGTCAGTAATGATACTCTTCTTTTCTAAAGAATTTTTTGAATACTCTTCTAAACCAAAAATACATGTTTGTAGAAACACCGTAAATAAATGAATGCAGCATCCCCTAAATTAACGGGTGGACCCACCATAGAAGGATTCCAATAGTCGCATGCTCCCATTCAGCAGTCAAACAACACCCAATTCGATAATGTTAATAAATAAACAACCGTACCTTCACCTTTCACGTCTCCTGCAATTTTCTTGGCTGCTCAATCAATGTCTTATCCACACCACCTCTTCATGTACATCTCACTTCAATCTGCACTTTCATCCTTACCGTTTGTAACGTTCTGGACCAGGAACCTTGCTTAAGGTGGTTCTCAAGGTGTAACACACGTTCTTCTATAAATTTGCACCTGTTTCAGATTAAGTCCGAATTTACGAAGAAAAACATTTCACATTTTACGTGTGAGGATTACTCACTGACACCTGTCAATGCACATTTATCTGCGGAAACATATACACTATCAAAATCAAAGCCATTATCAGTCCAATAACCAATCCATCATATTACAAATTATCTTTTATAAGCTAATAATTTAAATCTCTTAAATGCATAGTACTCAAGTATTCTAATGATCAACTACTAGATGCTTATCTCTAGGGAATATATTCCTAATACAAATGTGAAATAAAACTAATCATATGCATTACCTTAAGCTAAATGTAATTAAAATACCTAGTCTCAAACTCAAGATTACCCCTCTGATACGTACTCCGGCGGTCATAGCTAACCGATAAACTTACCCAATCATACCTCAATTCTGAATGGTTAAAAATAATTCTCTTTAGTATCTTGAATCCCTGTGATACCAAGAATAATATCTCAAATACAACGATTTGGCAAGTATATGCATTAATAAGCAAGTACATAATGTATCAAATTGAATTAAATTAAATGATAGTTGATTAAAAGATGTTAATATCAAGTAACAACTAGGCAATTATGCTAAAATCAAATAATTCATGCCTTTTGAATCAACTGGGGAATAGACATACTAATTTGGCTACTACATTGAGCTCATCCTCTCAATTAGAGAGCAAATCTAGTTGGGATGTCACCAGCGGCCCGGCCAAAGGCTCACTAGCTACCCGGGTCTAGAGTTTCGGTGCTCCAGATGACTTCTGCAATAGTCTCACATAACTAAACCAAGTGTAACCCCGTCGAGTATCACAAGGTCGAAGCTAAGTAGTGCTGACTCAATCAAATCAAATACAAATCAAATCATAAATTGAATTTGAGTGAGTTTCTCTTATCATAATCAAATTGAATCATATTCGCATATCACTTTACTCACTCAATCCATATGTTCAACGAATACTGAATTGGTATGCGTATTGAAGTTACGAATTTTAATGTAAACAATTGGACCTCAAGGAGTATTAATAATGCAACAATTATAATAAATAAGATTTGATATCAAATGAAATTATACTCCAATATGAAATGCAATAATTAAATAGAATCAAGGTATTTACTAGCCCATCTAATATAACTATTCATATGTTCTTAGCCATCCAATTCGATATAGGTTTACAGAATGATTGTATTACTATTCTATCTGGTGTCACATTGTATAAGTTAATATAAAAGATTCACTAAACTAATATACATGGCATGGTAAAAGATTTCCGAATAGTAAACATGAGTCTATCTCAGCCTCTTGAGATATCTCATATTCTAGAGATCTCCGTTGGACATATAAGGGTCAAGGTACCAAATTACGGCCCTACAAGATCTTCAACATATCCTACAAAATTTTCGGGTTCTGGGGAAGTCGGTCAGCTGGCGGTGGCCAGGCGGCCAGCCGACTGTGGACCAGGTAACCGCCTGGTGACCGCGGCTCCTCTGTCAAAACCAACATACTGTAAAGCTGACCGCCAGAAGGCGGCTAGCCGTCAGGTGGTCACGCGGCTAACCCCAAGTGACTGCCTGTCGACCGCCCCTTTCTGACAGGTTTTGTTAGCTTCTGGAATTGTGACTGTCCGGGGGTCGGCTAGCCGCCAGGTGACCGCCTAGTAACCGCTTGCCTGCGAACATCACAGAACTGAGTTATTTCTGCATTTCTGAAGCCCTCTCACTTCTCCTACCATTATTCAACAACTTCCTTTAGAATAACCTGTACATTGAGCCTCCTTGCTACCCTTTTACAACATATAATCATTATCAAATTCACACCCACATCAACTATTACAAATATGAACCTAATCTAATTAGTCATATTAAGAGGCTAGAATGATAAAACAAAGAGAATCTTTGAATCAATCAATGAATAGACAACATGTAACTTCCAAATTAAGTCTATACTTGCCTTAAATTAGCTTTCCAAGTCTTTCTCTAATCTTTTGCTCAAATGACTCAAAATCCCCAAATATCAAACCCTAATCATAAAACACATGGAAAATGCTAATGAATATGCGAATATGACTACCCTAGAGTCCCTTGATTCTATTTCAACTCAAAAACACAAAGAAAGATGGGTTTGATTCTTACCTCAACAAGAAATTCGAATTTGGGGGAGATGAGTTCTTGTCACCAAATTTGATGAAAATGAAGAAATGGAGAAGATGAAGGTGACTCTTCACTTTGTCTCTAATTACTCATGTAACAACTTCTTAGAATTTGAAGAGGAAGAAGGAGAATGGAAAGAAGGAAATGGAAGGAAGAAGAAAATAAGAAGAAGAAGAAGAAGTTGATGATGATGTTTACAACCCTTACTTCCAATTGTACATCCAACACCCTTTTGGAAATTAAAGAGAAGGGAGGAGAATGGAGAGAAAAGATGAGGAGGAATGGGATCTCCTCTCCCAGCCATTATGAAAACCAAATGGGATGGAATGGAATGGATTGAGTTGGGTTTAAAGGGATAAGAATGTCCATTTTTTGCACAAAAGTCCACTAGTTTGTGGTATTTTCAATTTGAGTCAAATGATGGCCCACTTCCTCAATCGTTGATCAAATGGAGTCAAGTTCAATATGAAAATCGACGTACTCAGCAAGATATACGCGATAATGCCAAAATGATATGCAAATGATGTAAAATGAGACAATTGATAATCACGTAAAATCATCATTAGTAACTAAGTATAATTAAATTAACTAAAATACAATTAATTAGCATTAAACAAAATCAATTCTGGTCGGAGTGTAACACCGTTTCCAATGGATATCCAGTAAATCGCACAATCCCAGCCTGCCCTTCCACCACATGTGACATGTGGCAACCTCACCATCAGCTACCCTTTCTGGCTTTTCAATGGAGCCCCTACGCCCCAATACTGTGGCTACCCAGGCTTCAACTTCTCCTGCAACTTCCAACACCAACCCATCTTTCATCTCCCTGACCACCACAAGTACTACTATGTCAGAAACATCAACTACACCGAAACCACCATCAACCTCTTCGACATGGACCTAATGGGCGAGATCTGCCCAAGACTACATCACAACACTACAACGCCACCCAACATATTGCCTCTATTAGACTACAGCCCGCTCAACTTAAAGCTTACCTTTTTCTTCAATTGCGCTTCGGCTAATTCCAGTTACGGAGGGGGAATTCGTTGTTTGGGGAATCCAACTGATAACAACAAGACATCTTTTGTGTTTCGTGGGGGAGATGTTCCAGAGTTTGAATGGAGTAAGTATTGTGAGGAGAGTGTTGTGGTCCCTGTGCTGGCAGGCGAGGCGGAGGGTGGTAACTATATTGATTTTCGTGGGTTGCTGCTTAAGGGGTTCGATTTGGCTTGGGATTCAGGAGATGGAGATTGTATGTTGTGCGCGGTCACCAATGGATGCTGTGGGTATGGCAATAACAGAGGAAAATTCAGCTGCTTCTGCCAGGATGGATTACATGCCAGAGAATGCTATGACGTTACGCTCTCTTCATCCTTCAAGTTATCTTTTTATTATTATTTCAATTGGTTCCTAAACCTTCCCATGATCGTCATATGCAATTAGATGATGGTACAAAACAAAATGCATGTGTAGAACTCATATAGCAGGAATTTATTGGCTGGGCCCAATCATATTTTAATGATAATGAATTCATTTGTTTAAATCCTTGATAATTCAATTATATGCATATAAACATGCCATACTATATATTATGATAAGAAATTAGTGGTAAAATGGTTTCTTATAATTCCTAATAAATATCTCCATGCAATAAAATTGGCCCTAACCAAGACATGCAACTAAAACTTCATGTGTCTTCCATCCTCACCATCTATCAATCAAATTGATTTTTAGTGTTAGGATTCAGAAGATGTACATTTCCGATCATGAACAAAAGGACCAACTTTTTTTTAAAGAAATAGAGAAATAATTGATTTATCCTATTCAAGGCCCAATATGTTTATTGTATTAGATTTCACTTCAATATGTAAATGTGAATTGTTCATATAAAGGTGGGTCACACAAGACATAATAACGAAAGGTTAGGTAAAAGAGGAGGAAAAAAAGAAATCATGTTGAGAGGAAGAAAAAACAAAAAACAATGAATGCTGGTACAAAAAAAAAAAAAAAGGAAGTATGGGTAGTTTTGTCATTTTTCCTGACATGAAGAAGGTGAGAAAAATTAGAGTTTTTGGGCAGCAAAAGGAACAATTCATCTTTAATGATAAGCTACAGGGAAAAACCTCATAAAATATTGAAAGAAAACAAAAGAAAAGAAAACGTCAAAACTAAAAGTTTGCCTAATATAAGAGCTAAGTGGTATAGAATGAAAATAGAAGAATTGGGATAATAAGATAATAGAAGAAGTAAGAGAAAAAGAGTTTTTGAGAAAAGAAAAGGTGAAACCTTAAAAGTGAAGAGTGGATGTGAGTAGTTTCATGAGATATAGAATAGGTAGTTGCATAACGAGAATGTGGAGAATGTGGAGTATTTGAAGGAAAAAAAAAAAGATAAAATTGTAAAAAGTTATAGTCAAAACCCTTATATTTATTATATTATAATCGATACTCAAAAGCCTCTCCCCCGCCCCACCCCGCCCCACCCACCTGTTTATCAAGCAAAAGTTTATAGTCTCCACGCGGGAACGAGACTGCGCGGATTTCTATGGTGTTGACTGTTGAGACTCTATTTGAACATGTTTTGTGCCCCCACACGGCCTATAAAGTGCTATCACCGCGTATCTCCTTAGGAAATTCGAGACTTGACTTTATTGTTGACCTAGAGTCTTACATACATCAGTCTAGTAACTTTTTGTGGAAACAAATCCAATACTTATGTATGTGACTCATTATTTGTCAATTTTAAGATTTGGAGAATTTTAAATGTGGGGAATTAAAAGGCTTCGGAATGGATTAGTGAGTGGGCTCCACATTGTTTTGTAACAATATGATTGAGGGAGAAGGTTAATATACGAATAGCAGCTTGTCTATTACTTTACATCGACAAACCCATGCGCTTCTTCAGCGAACTTCAGATCACATCCGACCACATCTTTCTTTCTTCATAATCGACTTTCCTCTCTCTTTCCTTTTATATTGGGTTATAAAGGGTTTCTAAGTCTCCACAGTCCACCCCCGTCTCCCCACCTCACTCCTCTCTTGTGATAGAAGGGGAGAAAAGAAATAGTTTCTGTCTGGTTTCTTGTTCCTATATACATACAAAATCATCTCTTTCTACTATCATGGATACCTTCCCAATTCATCAATCCCTCTCATCTTTCCTCCTCATTGTGCTGCTCTTTTTTACTCCGGCTTCTTCCGCCCAGGAGTACAATCAACGTTTCCCTGACTGCCTCCCTATTCCATTTGATTGCGGTGGCGTCCAACTCAACATCAGTTATCCCTTCTGGACAGAGGACACTCCGGAGAACTGCCGCTACCCAAACGAGTTGGAAATCAAATGCAATATGACTGCCAATTCCTCTGAGATTGTGATTCAAAAGCGCCCGTACGATGTTATGAGGATAGATTATGAGAATCAGACAGCCACTATCGTTGATAAAGATTATTACCTAATGCATACGGACATGATTCCATGCCACGCTCCTTCCAGCAACACGAGTCTCGACTTCAATCTCTTTAATTACACTCAGAGAGATCTCAACCTCTTGTTCCTCTACGACTGCCCTGATCCTCTTCCTCAAAACCACCTATATTTAAAATCCCTCAACTGCTCCTCCGATCATGCCTTCTACTTCACAGAAGAGCATATCACAAGCCCGTCCATAAATTGCAGCGTGATACAAATCCCGATCCTCCGTACGAACAAAGATCGGCTTTGGGAAAAACCAGAGGGGTCTTGGATTGATGTTTTGTCGGAGGGGTTCGAGGTCGCGTGGTCTTTCACCAAATTAGACCATCTTTGCTGGGACTGCTTCAAATCCAACGGCCACTGCCGTTTTAATGAAGCCTCTTATTTCCAACGCGACTGCTACTGCAACGGAACATCGTATCCTGACGAGTGTCCTCCACCTCCGGCTAAGCATCTCGTCTCCTCTTCCCTTTTCTTAATAATGACTTCCGAGTTCAAACAAACGGACCCGGCCTGATTTTCCTTCGAGTGGGGTGAAAGTGGGGGTGAATTTTGCCTCTCGATTAATAGGGTGCAGATACATGTGGAATTGCACTCTACTCTCTAATTTCCGATTAACAAAGCATAAAAGTGTACTTTACCCCAGCTTATGTACATTAAATATGCAGTCTCTCGGACGTTGGCTGCCGACATTACCCTGTCATTAAGGGGACGTTTGGTAAACTTCCACCCCACGGATTTCTGTCAGTTTTCTGTGATCCCGTGGAAAATCCAGGTTTGGATCCGCGTAGAAAAGCCTTTGGAGGATGCAAGGAATCCCCGTTTCCAAATATTTTGGACGTCAGACCTCCCCCCCTTGGATTCGCTGAATCCATGCGCTTGAGGGATTTGCGGAGCTACAGTGATTTTGGGCGTGATTTTAGATCAGACCGGTTTTTTGCATTTTTTGATTTCTATGGGCCCCACAATCAAGATCTGAACCGATAAAAGTGTTAAGAAGGTTCAAAACGGCTACATAACAAAATTTCAGCCGTTGATTCATCTTAGATCATGAGATATTTGCAAAACCGTCCAAACTGTTAAATGCCAATTTTTGAGATGCAATGGGCCAAAAAGGGAATTAAATCCAGTTTGTTTGTTTCAATTTTCTGGTTCCTATGGGCCCCAAAATCATGATCTGAACCATTAGTTATTTCTACAAGGTCAAACACGGCTAGTTGACCAAATTGCAACCGTTGATCGTTACCATATCTTGAGATATTTGCAAAAACGTCCAGGTACTAAAAACATTAATTTCTTATTCCTTTGGGCCCCTTTGCACGATCTGAACCGTTCAAATTTTCTAGATGAACACAAACAATTATGAAGTGAAAGTTGAAGTCTTGATTTTTCATGGATTTTAGAAATTTTTATAAAAACATATTTATAACCATTGAATCATACATTCTACAATTTGTAGGAATCCTCCCTCTATCCAAACATGGAACACTCTTTGGGAATCTTATTTGAGGATTGTGGCTTTCTTTGGAGATTGAGAGAATCATCTAAACAGAGGATTCTTCTTCTAGCATGGACGGTTGCCAAACGTGCCCTAAATATGCGAGTCAAGATGTTTTTTTTTTTTTTTAAATGCCGGTGGATTTTTTATTGTGTGGTGCTGTACCCAAAGGCCCTGTAAAAAAGTCAAATAATAAAATAAAAATTTTAAAGTCTTATCTTCTAAAAAGTTTCTTAAGTTTTATGGTGCAGTCGCACCCACATGCCAACAATTAGTGGGGCTGTCTTTATATGTCATGTAACCGGTAGTACCAGTATGAGGTGACACCTTTTTACTAAGCTTCCTCACATGCTTTCCTCCTTTAATAATACTGATATCACTCTTCCAGCGTCAAAAAAGTAAAAAAAAAAAAAATTTAAATAAAAAATTAAAGAGCATATTATGCTCCTGGAAAATTGTTAATATGACCAAGCGGGCAGTGAAAACACAATTTATTTCGTCGACATTCACCTCCCTTGTTGCTGTTGCCGTCTTCGCTGAAGCCGCTTCATATGATGCATTTGCAGATGGTGATAAATCCAAAAAGAAAATCATAATAGGTATTATATATACATATGTAATTATTGTTGTTATTATTATTTGCTGAACTAGCTTAGACGATGCTGCATGTTGCAGGTGGTGGTGGTCACGGCCGTAAAATGAAATCCGTTTTAGGTATTTTACTTTTCAAACTTCTCCTTTCTATTGTGTATTACCAAGATGATAATTACTCGATGATGACTCAATCATAGTACGGACGCGAGAGTAGAATACATGTGCGGTTCAGGCTGTTAATCAACTCTAACAACAATAATGCTATATGGACCGAATTGTTGTCCCGATTTAGAGACCGATCCAACGTGGCGGACCACGTGGCGGACCATGTGGCGGTGAGGGGCGGTGAGGTGGACCACAATTCTGTATTCAATTTTCAGACGAGCGGGAGAATGAAAAAAAAAGAAAAAAAAACAGGAGAAGAGGGTCTCTGCCCAGGAAATGCCTGCTTTTCCGTTTCTGCTCCTTCTCCCTCTTCAACCCCTTCTCCACCGTCGACATCCTCCCTCCTAGACGCTTACATGGCACGCGATGCGAAACCCACGGTCCACTCACTATATAAATCTCAAGCTCAGAGACACCAAAAATCATCAAAGAAAGAAGAGAGCGAGAGAGAGATTAGGGTTTTCTTCTTCCTCGTGGAGTGGGAGGTAGGGTTTCGAATCGTCTGCAGATGGCGCAAAACACCAGATCGAGCGGCATCGTGAAGTGGTTCAACGGCCAGAAGGGCTTCGGCTTCATCACCCACGACGACGGAGGTGAAGATCTGTTCGTCCATCAGTCTTCCATCAAATCCGATGGCTATCAGGCCCGGGGCGGCGGCGGCGGCGGCAGGAGGTATGGTGGTGGAGGTGGAGGAGGATCTTGCTTACAATTGTGGCGAGCAGGGCATTTAGCGAGAGAATGCCCGAACAGCTCGATGAAATGAATGGTGGGTTAGTATCTTCTTCTTGGTTTTCACTTAGTTTGCCCATCGGATGATTTGAACTGGGGTTTGGATGATCTCGATCATTGACGCCTGCAGTGAATGATTGATGTAGATGGGTTTTTATTTTCTTCTTTTTTCTTGCTGGTTCTTGTTTTCTTAATTGTGATGATCTGGGTTTTTGTCCTTCTGGGGAGAGAATTAAGGTTGTTGTTCAGAGATTTAATTCTCCATATCTCTGTTGTTTTTTTTTTTTAATCTTTTCTGTTAACTTTGTTTTTATTTTCCCTCTTCAAGTATATACATATATGGTTTTTGATCAAATGGATTAGGTGTTTTCTTTCCTATCATTTTTGTTATGTTTGTTTGTTTGTTATTGCATATACTGATCTGTTTATTTCTTATGTGATGATAGATACATGTTGGTCAGCTGTGGCAAGGTGATTTGGTATGTGGTGGTTTGTGAATCTGTTTCTGATTGTTTATTTCATTGTTTTAATTAATCATAGGGAATTAAGGATTCTGTTGAATGTGCTTCAATGACAACTAGTTTAGTTTGCTGATGCCAAAATGGTTGGTTATTAACAACCTTGCACATTTGGGGCAGTGAGAATTTTCAGTGGTCGTTATAATCTATGAATGTTGTATGGAATGGGATATTTTGCTCGGATTGCTTTTCCACCCTAAACAATTGTTGGCGAGTTCATGCTGATCTAGGCCATGGTCTAAAATATGATTTATCAAACAAGGCCTAAGAAGATCAGTACACTTGAATTGATTATTGTCCTTAGGTATCTAGTTGGGCGCTCATTACATGTTTAGTCAACTGGAATCTTGTATTTTAGGAAGTTTTATTGCTAGTGTTTATTTGATTGCCAATAATCTTTTAGGAACCATAGTTAAAAAGATGGAATTTATAATTAGTTAAGATTATTGTACACCCTAATTAGGTTTAATCTCAGAATGGGAGCCCAGGCTTTTGGCCACTTTGTGACTCAAAGGGTTGAAGCGTATATTCCCCCCCTCCCCCCCCCCTTCTTGATTACAATCTTTTATCCTCGAGTGAAGATTCTTTGGTTTCTCTAATGTCATGAACTTCGAGATGTTTACTTCCACATATTGGAAACCTAATTCTGTTCCACCTCAAATTCACATTCGAACTTTCTTTTAATGTTCACAATGCTTGCAATGTGAAACATACACATGTCCCTTATTTGTGATTTTGATTATGAAGGGGTTGTTTGGTTATGCTTATTAGTGGATGGGTCCATTGAGCTGGAACTGTGATTACATAAATTCACTGATATTGCTTGCCATTCTCATCCGTGTTCTCAAAATTTGCTTCTTTTTTTTTTTCCAAGCTTAGATGATTGCTATAAATTCATTGTGGTACTGTGTCGCTACTCTACTATTTTTTGCACACTTGCTTCACTTTGGTTAAGCGTATGTAGAGAGTGCTGATAAAGAAAATTGAAAAAATAATAAAAAAGGATTTATTTGTAGTTCAGGGATGATAATCATGATGTGATAAATGGTTTGATGAATACAGACTATTTTAATCTTTAGGTTACAAGATCTATATCGGAGGGCTTAAATTTAGTCAGGTACACGCTGCATTGAGTGATTCGATTCAGATTGAGATTGATTGTCACAGACTATGGTAGGTGCTGCGTAAACCCTCCAATCCTATTTGATGCTACTGTTAGACCAAAGTGAGGACCTGGGGTGAGATTCACTATGGTAGCTGCATTGCTAGTTTGTCGTCCGATGTTGTGTTGAACTTTCGCAGCATTTCTGTGAAGATCTGTGGATAATGATGTTCATTACTGGTCTGTGTGGGCGAGGCTGTGTATTTCTCCCATACAAAGACCATGTGACGGAAGTAGGGTGTTGTGATCCTTTACTAATACAAAGTAGAAGTTTGTAACTGTTTGCTTGTTGGGGAATGCAATTTATGTTGGTTCTTTATTTGTGCTATGTGCTATTAACTAAAATTCAGAGTGGGTGGTCTAAGTTTTGTGTTTGAGTACTGTATGAAGTTTTCTGAATTTCTTTGCTGTCGCAAGTGTGATCATTCAGTGTTTTCCATGATGCAGATGAATCCGGCTCATCTGATCAAGTCCTAAAAAGCCCCGGATACAGATAGCAAAGTATATAGAAATGCGTGCATTGGGAGAATTTTGAATTTAGAAAGTTGTTTCTAATATTAAGCTACCTTGGGAAGTGAGTTAATGCTGGTTCTGTTCAAGTGCTATTTGTACAAGAAGCACATGATAGGGACAGAGTTTGCTAAATTTTCTTCTATCCCCCTACTCTCTCTTTCCCAGGTAAGAGGCTTGAAGATGTACTATCGATGGAGATGATAGGAAAGCTGAAATGCTTGCCCCAATGGCTAGATTTGAGGTTCTGCTACTAATGATATCAAGCTTCCTGCTCAGGTTCAGGCCAGACATGTTGCTATTTCATGTTTTCTTAAATGAATTGGGCTACTATTTAGGTATTCTTTTCTCAAAACTATTGCAATTAATTAGGTGGCTAAGATTAGTTGACCAATGCTTTTGGGTCTTATCCTATCTATGATGCAAGGACTGAAAAAATAAGGAGGAGGACTTTATCTTTTATGCTATGTCATGTAACATATTTTGGTATCATTGGATATTTATATTTGTGAGGCATTGTTACTTGATAGCTAATGACCTGTTCAGCATCGCAAAGAAGTTTTATTTACTTAATAAAGTTTTGTGTGTGTATGTTATGTTACAACTAGTGTCAGTTAATACATTATTTATTATGAGAAGGTTGGCCATTATTAAAAAGCGAGAATTAAAATTATTATAAATCTCTTTGTTGTATACAAATTTGAATTCTGAATTTCTTTGTTGTGACAGATTCTGAATGCATCAAATCTAGACTAAAAGAAAACAGATTGGAACATGGAAGAACCAAGGATAATGGAGATCTTCCATGTATATACCTGCTGACAGTAATTCTAGGTCCCATTTGAGAGAGAGCACACAAAAAGCAGGATGACAGATAACTTTCCGTTTATTTAAAATGTGAATAATAATTGCACTGAATTTTTTTTTTTGAAAATGATAATTTCCACCGAAGATCATCGAGTCCCTTTAGTGCTGTGGGAGTGGATGTGGCATATTCGTAGGATCAAAGACCACCTTGATGATTACAATTTTTTCTGGCATTAGTATTACCTGCCAGATTTGTTGTCTAAGACTACTTTAAGATTATAAAGAACATTCTTTTGCTGGGCATATGTGATCTGCTAAGGATCTGCGTGTTGTTAATGTTTTGGTTATGACAAAATAAGGGATGATATCTTGTCTTTAACTTCTTTTGAATGTCTTTGTTAATCTTTAGCATGTTTTCATCCAAATGCACCAGAATGCCTTGCTATATTATTGGAAGTTACTTTTTCTAAAAAAAAATAACTAGAGAAAAAAATCCAATGCAACAGGAATGCATTGTAGATCTCTGAGCCGCTTCCATGGTGTCTGGGATAAGAAGAATTAGTGCAGTCCTTCTTTATTGTCTTTTTTTATTTTTTTTCGGCTCTGTGTATTCCAATTTCAACTGAAAACTTTACTTGATGCTCTTGTTTCTCCACTGTCCACTGTAGGCTCAAACTAAAATGAGCTCAGCACATGGCTCTCTGTTTTTAATTTGATCTTTATACTCTTACCAATGCAAAGTTGTCGAGATAACGTCACATTAGACAAATTGTGATACCATCAGAGTACAACACCATGGAAGCCCTAAGTCAAATGGTATCAATCTGAGTACAACACCATGGAAGCCCTAAGTCCTAATTTTCTCATTGATGTGGACATCTGAATCAACCAGAACACAACCATGTCTTCCTGGTTTTGGCCCAGATATTATCCAATACGACTCTGGTATCTATAAACAATTGTAGTTGTAGGTAAATTACTTATGCATGCATATTTATTAATTTTAACTTTTGCCACAGTGGTTTAGTGTACTTACTGCAGCTGAGGCACTTACGCTTTTATGTAACTTTCTAAAGTGTTTGTGTGTGCTCATGAAGAAATTTCAGAACGTTATTCACAAATGCTCCCACAAAGGCCCCCCAGTTTTCTTTTCTATTCTTCCAATTTATGAGTAACAAAGCCAAGGTATTTCTCCCAGCAATTAATGGACATCTGGAAATCAGCTCATTAGTTTTGAGTTCAACTCTAGCCATTGGTGTTGTATGAGTTCTATGCTGTTTCATGTGTATGTTGTTTTTCAGATTTCATTAACATCACCTAGGGCTGGTAATCAAATGCCCTATCTGTTGCCTTTTCCTTTTGTGCTTAGAGAGAAATTGTGGTGTTTATTTGCACACTTCAAAATTTTCCATTGCACTGCTAATTTCCATCTATTTCCCCTTTGGCTTCTGGCAGATGCGACTTGAAGGTGAACCTGTGGATGAAGAAAAACAGTTTTAGACCCATCACTGCTTGCCGAGGTAACTGTCTTCTTTTCCAATTTGATCTACCTTGTACATCATTTAATTTCCTTATTTCATTTTTCTTTGAGGAGCAAGCTAGCTTTGAAATCATTAATTTTTGTATATCAGAAAGTCTATTTGGACATACTGGGAAGCCCGAATTGGGGACCGATCCGATGTGGACGACCACGTGGCGCTGACGTGGACCAACTATTTAGTCATTCAACTTTCACATGGGCGGGAGAATGAAAAAACCAAAAAAAAACAAAAAAGGAAAAGGAGCTCTGCCCATAAAATGCCCAAATGTTGAATGCTGGTTTCTGCTTCTTTCCCCGTTCAGCCCTTCTCCACCGTCGACCGCCTCGCCGGTGATCTGGATCTACCCCTTCTGCTTCCACCGCAACCACTTCCCCCTCACTACTCGTCCATCTCCGACGACAGTTTCTTTTGTTCTCTATCTTGGATCTGTTCGTCCCAAACATCCACTCTGGTTCCTCTTTCTCTCGGCGACGGAAGAGGAGCAGCGGGAGAGGAAGAAGAGCAGCCCGCTGGTCCTTGATGCCCAGGCCTTT